>RPFO01001627.1:27500-38785 GCA_009746045.1 Mesostigma viride
GTAGGGGCAGTACCCCTCAACATGAACTTTTTCTTGCTCTCTGACCCGATCGTGAGGGATGGGGATCGCATGCGTAGTACGCGAAAGTGCTCCAAGGAGGGGTGTGGGTGCGAAACAGGACCTCATATCAAGTGGTGTAGAGGATGTAGGGATGCCAGATATTGCAGTGAGGAGTGCCAGCGTGCGGACTGGAGTAGGCATAAGGATAGATGCGAACGTCTGAGGCAAGCGAGGGAGGTGCTGGCAGGGGTGAAGTGGGGGGTTAACGTGACGACGATACTGGATAAAACTATGGGGTCTGATGTCGACTTCTCCTTCAACTTCCACGACGGCTCTGCCTCTTAGAAAAACTTGAAATGTAGAGTAATAACTTGTTTATATGATGTTATTTTTAATAAATTAATGTTTATAACGTATCATTTTCCTCCTACGCGCAGGAAATGGTGGAGGTTAAGGAGAGTTTGGCCAAAAGGCAAAGGACCGACACACTTCGACATAATGGAAGGAGTCTTCCATTGTACATCAAAAAAATAGTCGAGGATTACTGGCTCGCTTCCGACTCGACTCCTCGTCCGAGTCCGGTGATACCGGACAGTGTCAAAGTCTGGAAGGTTTCAGCACATCAATCGCACATTGAATAGATAATGTTTTATCGCCATATTGCTGTTCGACAAGTTGCGCCTTGGGGCGTTTCTTTGCGCCAAATTTAAACCTTCGTATTAATAAACAAGTACAATAAAAAAATTTCAAAACGTTTTTTGAATTTTATTTTCCGGGGCCGGTATGTTATCGTAACTTGTCGCAGATGTCCGGTTCGACGGAAGATTCGTCCGATTCGTCTAGTCACCTCCTGATGGAGGATTGGCAACGACTTCAACAACACCAAGCGGTTGCCACTGTCATTCAGAGTGTTGCTCGCTCAATAGGGGCGCCGCGCAAGTGTGATGTGTCCACTTGCAAGAAAACCGCTCTCGGATTTGACTTGTATTGCCGAAAGCACGAAGAACATTCTCGTCACATCGAAAATGCCCTCAGTCGCGGACTTGGAATGGCGGGCGCCCTCGGACCTGGATTGGCGGGGGGGCCCTGCGACTTCGCCTGGACATGACTGTCGGAGAGGTCGTGGGTGTAAATTTTGATTTCACCAGGGGAGACGAGTACTTCCTTGAAGATTGGATAGTCAAAGACTCCGCGACAGGTGCGGACTTGGCAAAGGGAGGCTACGTTGCCGGCGCCCAAGAAAATGGTTGGAGTAGCTTGAGATGCTTTTTGATGACGACACCTTTTGCCGACTCGCGTGACACGGATGTAAGCGAACTTTATCGGCGTATGTGTTTTGCACTCGCCGACATTCCGCTGATAACTCAACGAGAGTTCGATTTTCGCGTGGAAACAAAAGCCAAAGCGATTGTATCCGGCGTGAAGGCGATTGTGGAGGAGGAGCAGGATTCTCTGTGTGCAGAGTATTTGGAGAGAGTGGCCCCGATGAAGACGAGGAGGTCCGAAATCTATCCTGACACCGGCAACAAGGAGGCAAAGTTGGTGGCCGCCAAAGAAGAGATGTTCGCTCGTGTCGATGAAATGGCGGCGAAAGAGGTTCCGAGAGTTCGCTCGATCGGTTGTTGCAAAACCTGCAGAGAGTGGAACGAGTCGCGGGACAGTCTATATTGATATGAGTTGCGCCCGCCGGCGTTTCTCTGGTCTTGAATGCCCCCCCTCTACATACACATTATATTGTCTGGACATTCGTATGTAGTGACAATCGTAGTCGATGTGATTGCCATTCGTTTGTACGTAGAAAGTGGTTGTTGAGGAAGTTGCGCCCCAGGGCGTTTCTTTGTTGCATTTTCTTCAAATTTTAGCTCGCATAAATAGATGAAGATGACTTAATAAATGCCAGTTTTTTTTAATAATATAAACTACTCGCGGCCGGTATGTTCTGGTTTCGCAGATGTCCAGTCTGACGGTCGACATAAGGGGACGTCCATATCAGGACGCTGTTTTCCGGATTTTTGAGAAGGATCCCGAAAAGAAGTGCCGGGATAGGAAATGTAAAAAGCTGTCAATTACCGACATGGGTCTGTGTGGGGAACACATCGTAGCTTTTGGAAAGGACATGATTTCCCGTCATTTGCAACAATACGTTGACAACAATTGTGTGGGAGGGGCGCAGATGGACGTCCTTCTTGAGGATGGAGTGGACGGAGCCAAAAGGGCTGTAATTCGGCTGTCGGAAATGGATGATGACAAAGAGGACGTGAACATTCGCCTTAAGAGGCACGACGATAACACGGCCGATTGTGTGTTTGGGTCTCGAGGAGTGGCGGATGAGAGGCAGGTCTTCCATGATGCCGCGGAGAAGGTGGTGGAATGGATGATGGGTTGGTCAAATCTTGACGTTCGCATATTCAACCGTCTGACGTCTGATTTCCTTCTCCGGGGAAGTTTCAAGATGGTTGACCGTGCAAGGCAGTCCAGGAACCAGGTATCCGTTTCCATGGCCAGTCCGATCGCACGCATGATTGAGGGGGGCCCTCTTCCGCGCAACCTTGCCTCGAGATTTCGAAAATACCGTGAAGGGCTCGACCGAAAATCAGCAGCGATTTCCCATTCGCGAACCACTTATGGGTCGACGGAGGTGGTAACGGAATTTTTTTGCATTTCCTTGCCAATTGATTCTTTATGAGGGACATAGAGTTGTTTGTATAGAGAGTGAATTGACGAAAGTTGCGACGGCGGTCGCATCTTTTAGTGCGTCGTTCTCTTGTTATGAATCTCTGTTCATTCTGAATTATAACGTTGTTTGTACCTTGACATAATGATGCATTTTTTGTATTGAGTTGCGACGTGGGGCGCATCTTCCTGCTGACTCGTATGTTTTTTCCAATTTTTTTGTTTTGTGTTGCAGATGGAAAAGGGCGGCCCTACATCGCAGGTGGTCGGCGACTCTCCCCCTAGGGGGGAAGGGTCAGAAGGGCAACCAGTTCAGGCCCAAGGCGCCTCCCCACAACAGCCTCCTCACAAGCGTGCAAGGGAGGGCACGCCGCCCCCAATGGTGGAATCTGGTGTCAGCTTTGCCGCGGTCACTGGGAAGGATGAGTACCACGGTGGTCTTGAGATGGTGGACGATCCGGTTAAGCGGATTCAGATTGAGCGGTTTGAGCGACTCGCGAATGGCACTCGTGAACAGCAATTCGCGCTGTACCAAGACATCCTTAATGACAAACCTGAAGTCGCCAAGGTGCCTTATACCTCCAAGCGCACATTCATGCCTCGTTTCGAAACCCTGCTCCAGCAGGAGCTAAGGTTGCGTCGGTTGGCTCAGAATGCGCCAGAGACAGTAGCCGCCGCGCCCTCCCATGCCGCGCCTGCCGCAGTAGCCCAAAAGAGGGGGGAGAGTGTGCACGAGTCGGCCGCAGTGCCCTCAACCGCAAGGGATCCCCCCGCGACTTCCAAGCCGGTCGCGACGGGCGATATGCCCCCGCCGCGGCAGAGGGGAAGGGGGAAGGGGGTCGATGGAGGGGAAGTCCTCGATGTTTTCGATATGACGCTGGGCAATTTGGAAGGTGGCGGGCCGATCTTCGTAAGTCTCCGCCCATTAAATTGATGTCGTGAAATACAATACGCATTTTTTTGCAATATTCGCCAGACATGTCATTTCCGACAACTAAGCGGATTTTTACTTTCCGTTGAAATGTTCGCAGGGCCGGCAAGAGGATGTTGGTGCAAGAGAAGCCCGCTCAATGGCGGGAAGCACCCAGGTACATGAGTGCGTCAGATTCCTCTCCGGTTTACTTGTATTGAAAAGGTTTGCGTGCGTATATCCTTGTTTATTTTTGTAGTAATTTTTTTCTTGTGAATGGACAATCGCGTTTGCTATTTTTACAGGGAAGTCCGTTCGAGCAGCAAGAGGGCGGTGACAGGAGGGGAAGTGGATCTTACGGTGGTTCCACTGCAGAGGGGGGAAGGGTAAGTTACCGTTGACTTACAAATTGAAAGTTTAGGTTCGTCCTCAATTGACAGAGTTACGACGGCCGGCGTTTCTCTACACTTTTCTTACATTAAAAATCTTCCGTTGATAATGTTCTTGCAGGAAGCCGGTCGTCAGGGTGGGGCAAATCTCCAGGGAGAGGGGGCTATCGCTGTCGGTGAGCCTGTGTCAGAGGGCGCGGGTGGAAGCGACGGCGATACTGCGAAAATGACACGCTTTAAGGAGCAAGCGGATGCTTATCAACTGAAGAAGTTGGCAAAGTGGGTTGTGGCCGAGGTGAGAACGGAAACAGCCCCACCTGAGGTACGGAACCAGATGATGACTCTCCATCAAGTCGCTGAGTTGATCGTGAAGAATGCGTGCGCGCCCGATGGCGCCACACAGCCTGAGGAGATCCCGAGCGCCAAGGCCTTGATAAAGTGGATGGAGGAGAACCTGTTCGAGGGCAAAGGGAAGGAGAGGAAGTGTAAACTGAAGACGGTGACGATGGCGGACGCCAAGACTCTGATCAAGATGTTGAAGGAACACGATGCCCGCCGGGACAAGTCTCCGAAGATCGCGAAGGGGTCGAAGAAAGCGGCTGAAGCAGCAGCGGTTGAGGGGAATGAGGTAAGTCTACCTCTGTTGTGAGGGGGGCTTTGTTCTTGAGGTCCAGGTTTCATGTAGGTTGCGACGGCCGGCGTTTCTCAAGTGTGACACTTACTTCCTTTTGACTAACACTTACTTCCTTTCCTGATTTCGCATCGTTGAGGGAAATGAGCCAAGTGTACCTCTGTTGTGAGGGGGGCTCTGATCTTGAGGTTTAGGTTTCATCTAGGTTGCGACGGCCGGCGTTTCTCAAGTGTGACATTTACTTTATTCCTTTCGGTTATGCTTTCCTGATTTTTTCATATCATTGTTAAGGGGAACGAGGTAAGTATACCTCTGTCGTGAGGGGGGCTTTGATGTTGAGGTTCAGGTTTCATGTAGGTTGCGACGGCCGGCGTTTCTCAATCGGCATTTACTTTATTCCTTTTGGTTATGCTTTCCTGATTTTTTCGCATCAACGCAGTACGTGCAGGCCGAGAGGGCGACCCACGCGGCCATCCTGTACTCAATCAGCCTCGACCAGCACGCGCGCCGCGAGAACATGAAAATAGATAGTACGTGGACTGCTGCCGTCGACGAACACCAGAAGGGACTCTCCGAAGCACTTGCGACCTACAAGGGGAAGGCGCTGAAGGGAAAGGGGAAAGGAAAGGAGGTTTGCGGATGCTCCCGTGTCTCTGCTTGAGAAATGGGAGAAGTCCCCGGTGTCGCAGGATGATGATGACATCCTGGATGTGAACGATGAGATCGCGAAGGGCAAACGGTTGCGGAAGCAGCTTGCCGTTCAGCCTCGGGACCTCGATGAGATGTCCAAAGCCTTGGTGCATCGAAATCGGGTGTGGACAAGGAACCTGTTCGTGGGGCCTCAGAAGCTCCTCGCACGAGACTTGCATCTGTCTAGAGCCGAGCAGAACGCCACCATTTTTGCAAACTCGGAGTCCGACTACGGCCACGACAAGCTGGTGATTCCTGTGTGGCGGTACTCGTTCCAGTTTTTGGCTGACCGGTGCCCCAACAGTTTTCATGACTGGATGAAAAAGGAAGGCACCCAGCGTCAGCTCGCGCAACTCTTCGGGGAGATGGGGGGGGCACGGACAATGAAGGCTGGCTACGCTCGCGCAATGACTGACAAAGAGATTGATATCTACCTGCGAACGAGCTCGGCCAAGGGAATGGCCGAAGCTGCTTCCACCGCGGTTCTGACAGGACCGGCCGATATTCTGGACTCACTTAAGCCCGTGGACGTGAGAAAGGCCGCGCTTTTGGACAGTTTGTGCAAGTCCGCCTGGGAGATGGCTCCACTCGAGAAGAAGACACCGTTGCCGCCAGCCATTTGCGGCTTTCTCGTGCTGGACGGGAACCACTTTACCACACTCATCAAATCGGTGAAATTCGAACTGGTCACCGACAATATGACGGTGGACCAAAGATCTGTGTGGTACCAGGCAATGCTGAATGGTTTCATGAAGGCGGAAAAGCTCAGGGTCGTTGCGCGGGGAGGGAAGGAGCAGGAGGTCACGAAGACCGTGGCCGCGGCGAAGCTGGAGGAGTGGGCAACTGATTGGACGAATTTCGGGGGGTGGACGTGCAGATGCTCAAGGGTGAGACCATCCTGCCGACCTGGTGGCAGATCCGTGAACAGAAGGTAAGCCAGGTTGCGACCGCCGGCGTTTCTATAAGTGGTTTTCTTGTGTTAATTTCAGTATGCCATTAGTTCGGTCAAGATGCGACCGCCGGCGTTTCTATAAGGGGTTTTCATGTTCCACCTTAGCATGCCATATTTTGGTCAAGATGCGACCGCCGGCGTTTCTGTCAGTCGTATTCTTGTTCTCAGTTGAGTTGTGCTTATTTGGGAGGACTGTCGATGTGTCTCTGCGCGTTGTTGCCCTACGGGGATGCAGGTTACCGAACAAGTCGGCAAGATGATCGAAGTTGTCAGGCAGCTCGGGAACGCCATGAACGCCGAGGACACAGCCCAAGCCAAGGCAACGTGGGGCTCAGCGCTGGGGGATGTGCACCGGGCCTACCAGGCATATGGACCCGTCAAGAGAGGGAAGGGCGTGTCTCTCCCAACTCCTCTGTACGGCAAGATCTGGGCGATTGTGAAGCCCTTTTGGCAGAAAGGAGAGCAAGCCAAGGCCGAAGGGGACGGCGCAGGCGACAAGGCAGGAGGGGCTGAAGAGACGGACAAGTGGGGGCCGGACCAGAAGAACTTCATGCAGCGCTGGCTGTTCTGGTGTGAGGACCCTTTGAAGCCCGCTGTCGACGGCAAGCCGGCGATCGCACAGGATATCGCGGCTCGGCAAGACTTCCTTGACACGCGCCCTAAAGACAAGGCGCACGAACTGTCCATTTTCACCGCGCATCGGGAACTTGCGAGTTTCCAGTACTTCGACAGCCTGATCCAAGCGCCGATCATGTCCTGTGAGGCCCCTCCCAGCAACCTGATAAAAATAATGGAAGTCGCCAAGAATTTGATAGAGGCGGCAAAGCAATTCGCCCACATCAAGTTCCTGGAGAACCCCGAGCTGATGGCCGCTTGCAAACAACTAAACGGGACTTTCGACCCCGTATTGGTGAGGGAGCACGTGTTTGGCGTGAAGCTGAAGGGCACCGTCGCCACGGACCTCGACAAGTTCATCGCCGACTGCCGCCTGACCAGAGACTTTTGGCGGGTGATCGTCACGGCCACGAGGGCGATCATTCTCACGCTGAGGGACCTTCCGCCGGCTAAAAGGAAAGTGGTCGACCAGAAGGACTGGAAGTTCCCGAGAGGGCTGCTCGCTTCCCACCCCCGTCATTTGTATGACGATTTGGGGGTGAAGACCAAACATCTGCTGGGTGTGCCACAGCAGGAGGCGGCGGCGGAGGAGGAGGTGCAGGCGGCGGCTAAGGAGGAGGGGACTGCCAAGGCCAAGAGGGGGTGGTGGGACAGGCTGGAAGCCTTCACCTATTGGGACGGGGTGAAGATGGGACCCGACTGGATCGCATACAGGACAATGACATGGAAGGAAAACGAAAAAAGAAAGGATCTGGTGGTGACGAAGGTGGTGGACGAGTTGTACACGGGGTCTGAAGACCTTCCTGGGAAGCTGAAGGACCAGGCGTTTGCTGTGCTGGACCTGACAGCTGACAGCAACGAGAAGTGGAGGAACCTGCGCGAGTGGGATCAAGACTGTATTCCGGTCGACAGCCAGATACCCTTACCCTCCTCCCGTTTGAGGTATGCCGCGTGGGATGTGGTTGACCAGATCACCAAGGCCCTGTTGAAGGGACCCTCCAGAGTTCTGCTGGTGTTCGGGTTACCCGCCCATATCCGCCGGTGGAAGCGCCTGGTCCGACTTATCAAATATCGGCTTCTTGAAGATGGGTGGCAAGACGTCGACATGGACTTTGCCGTGGTCGTGGACGACGAAGACGACGGGGATCATCATTCGGATGATGATGATGATGATGATGATGATGATGATGATGATGATGATGATGATGATGGCTCGGAGAAGGAAGAGGTTTACGAGGAGGAAGAGGGGGAGGAGGAAGAGGGGGAGGAGGATATTGCTGAGGGGCACCCGCCCGGGGTGGGTGGGGGGCAGGCGGAGGGGGAGAAAGGGGATGGGGATGGGGAGGAGGGAGGAGGGGGGAGGGGGGAGAGGGACGGGGGAGGAGATGGAAGGGGAGGGAAAAAGCGCAGTCGGGATGATGGAGGCTCGCGGGAGGAGACAATGGGGGGGGATGAAGACAAAAGGGGGGGAGGTAAGCGCCAGCGTGCTGGTGAAGGAGACTCGAGGCCTGTCGTTGGAAACGCCGGCGGGCGTATCTGTGATGAGGAGGGGGATCGCCAGCGGGAGGGAGGCTCGCGGCCTGTTACTGGAAACGCCGGCGGGCGTATCTGTGATGAGGAGGGGGATCGCCAGCAGGAAGGAGGCTCGCGGCCTGTTACTGGAAACGCCGGCGGGCGTATCTGTGATGAGGATGGGGATCGCCAGCAGGAAGCAGGCTCGCGGCCTGTTACTGGTAGCGCCGGCGGGCGTTCCCGATTTACGGGAGGCGGTCGTGTCCAACAGGTGGGAATGAGGCCTCGTCAGGATTCATGGGGACCCCCGGTTGAGGGGACCCCCGCCCTCGCCTCGGTTTCTTTGGGTCTGGGTGACGATCCCGTACCGTCGTCAGGAAGGACGGTTGTGATGACTTTGCCCCCCCGCTCGACGGGGATGGAGCAATGCCCGAACACGATACTGCTGAATGAGGATGACGATCCGGAGCCGTCGGCTGACACGGATTTTGTTGCGAGCACCCCACTGCAGAAGAGGGTATTGGAGGCTCGTAACGTGGAGGGTCCGCCGAAAGTCTCAGGTGGAGGGCCGGCGTTTGCCGGATTGATGCGCCCGACTGAGGTGGTCGATGTTGAGGCGCCGCCAGGGACATCGGCCGGACACTATACCGCATTGATGGAGCCCTTCGATCGACCAAGGATGCCCTTCCACGCTCCAACGGTACATTCGGCCGGTAAATTTCATTTTCAATAAACGAGTTTAATAAGTACCTTAATATATATTTCTACATAAGTTTTTTTGCATCAGTCCATGGCTTCATTGATTTCTCACACGACCCTTCCGTATTCATGTTAATTGGCATGTGCTTACGTGCAGGGAAAGGCGAAGAAGAAACTCCAGTTCGGTTTCCCCGTGGATCCGCGTCTGGGACTGTGTCCAGAGAGGCCGGCCGTGTTGTTGGCCAGGCCGCGGTCGGCGAACCAGTTGCACAACCGGGGGCGGGAGGGGACGAGCTCCCACCCAACGCACCAACTCACGCACCAGCCTTACCGTGCGGTCAGCCAGAAAAAACGTACGAAGAGTTGATGGCAGAGGCGGCGGCTGCGCAGGGGCAGAAGGCAAAACGTCGGGGAGGGGGCAGGCGAGGGGCGGGGCAGGAGACGGAGGGTGCCGACGAACCTGCACAGCCGCAGAAGGGTGGTGGTCAGGGCAGAGATGCGACGGCCGAAAACCGAATCAGGGACGTTCGGCCGGACGTCCGGATGCGCTTTATGGATGGCGCGAAACTGAGTCGCGGAGGTTGGAGTTCGAAATGGGTAGACGAGGTGTGCATAAACTGGGAGCACAAGTACCCCAAGAAGGAAGATTTTCCGCTCTTTGGCACCCTCCTGGGCAAAGAGAGGGAGAAGGTGGTGTTCAGATGGTTTGATGAAGGGCACGACCTCGGTTGGAGTAATGAGTGCGAGCAAAAGTTTCGTTTCCCTCTGAAGTTCGCTAGAGAACATGTTACTCTCCTGAAGGAAGGCGCCAGCTGGGACAACATTCCTTCATATCGACCTGGCAAGCGATGATGGGCGAGGACTTTGCACGAAATCGCGTTTTGCACGTAATTGCCCACCGCAACGTGGAGAAATGCAGATGTACATAGTAGTTGGATCAGTTACCGTGACTTTGGGCAGTTTAGTAGTTGGGGTGACGTGTCCAATGTATATATGGTGGGGCGCGTCCAAGGGGGTCCACGCTGATTGAGCACTTGCATGTGTTCTTTCAACATATTCGGACATGTATGAAATGAATAAATTGTTTGGACGATTGCAAATTGATTGATTGAAGAATGAGATACCATTAATAATTGAAAAATGTAAAACCTCATTGTGAATTTGTACTTCAAACTTTCACATGCATGCCCCAAATTGTGCATTTGTGCAGGTTTTAATTATGAGAAGTAGCATTTCTCTACAAATATTGAGAAATTTAGGGGCACTTGGGGTTGTTGGCCATGTTCATTCATGATAAAATGGACTTTTTATGCTGTAAAATCATATTCCACTAGTCCAAAACGCTGCTTTCATGACGTCAAAAGTACCAGCAATGGCCCTAGGTTGGAGCAGTAGATGTTGGGGACGCCCATGAATGCGTGGTCTGCACACTCAATCTTAAGTGAGACCACTAATAATCCAACATGGAATATGTGAGATGAGACGTTTGGATATGACAGTGTCAAAGTATTCCACTAACTGCCACGTCGCTAGGAACCATATTACCACCCTGACATCGTTTATTCTTCGTTAGCATCAGCCACCATTCTCTGCACATACATATTCTAAAAAGAGGCATCCCTCCCCTTTACTTCTTCTTGCGTCCAGACGGACGATGTCTTCTTCTTCTTGTCAGCCTGGCTCGCGAGGAAGATCAAGACTGCTGGGATCGCAGACGCGCCGCCCACGACCTTGACAAAGTGGATCCAGTCGATCTGATGTCGCTCATATTTTTAGGGGTAGACGTGTCAAGATCATAACCAACAACGGACAGGATTACAATGGCACAATAACGTTAAAAGACACAGCGAACCTTTGTGAGCTTGCGGAGGCCCAGAGTGCAGCTGTGGTCAACCAGGAGTCACCTTTGCACGGCTTCCGATGCTGCATGACCCAGTGAGTAGTACTCCTACTCACATTCGCCCCCGTGGGGCTAGCAGTTAGATTCGATCCACTGGTTCATATTGGGGAATTTCGGACGCACTTGCACCCGCTCTCCGGTAGAGAGCTTTTTCGCAGTTGGGCTATAGCTTGGACGCTTCGGATCAGGAGAACCTCTACAGTCGCAAAAATCATGCAAGAGGTCCTGTGTTTGAATCCGTTCGCACCAAAAAAATTCTCTATTGTAAAGACTGGCCCTTGTGCACGCCACATGTCACGCATGCATTTTTGTGA
>RPFO01001404.1:0-38735 GCA_009746045.1 Mesostigma viride
CCCCTCCTTCGTCTCCCCCTAAGAGGGCTGCATCCTCTTCTAGCTTAGATACTCCTCTCACCTTGGAATTCGGTTCCCTATCCATTACTGTTGTTAAAAAGGATTGATTTTAATTTTGTTCCTGCTGCAGATCTTCAAGGTTTTCCTTTTTCTTTTGTGCTTTCTGTCTTTTGATTCCTATTCCTTTACGTAATTTAAAGATGTATCCAGGGGTGGAGATATGTCGCCTATACCTACCAATATAAATAATAATAATAATTACTAATAACATTAACAATAACAAATACTCGTGGTAACCGACGGGACTCCGTGGAAACGTACACCATCTCACTCCTCAAGGGGAGGCCCCACTAAATCACTAATCGAAATTACTTGGGAAATGTTGTCTCGGGCTGATGGACATGTGTGCCCCTCAATTGCGGAGTTAAATTGGATGTATAATTGAATGAAATACATTATTACATTCCATGCATCGATGCTCGAGTCATCGCGATATCTGAATATCTTACATAATTACAGACCCATCAATTGGAAGATCAGAAAGCTCCAGTGCATCTGCTCTACGACCGGACGTCTCAATCGTACGTAGTGCTTTCGAGTTATAATTACCCTCAATGTATGTCTGGAAAATCCACGTGCAGGCAGTGTCAAATGCATGGTATATGAACTAGTTATGTACATGTCAAGATGATGACAGTCAAGCGAGGCCATACATGTTGACGGACAAGTGAGCCTGTAGACCTACGTCGATCCCCAGTTCCTCGATGTCGTGCGCAGCCCCGATATCATCAGATTTCCAATCCCCAACGGCCGTCGGCTCCGCAAAATCCACGTTCGCGATTAAACAGTGCAACCGCGAGGGCCGTTCTAACTTGTAATCCACCTATATAATGGGCTCCGTCTCGTCACCGTGCGTTCGCATCAACAGGACAGCCACGGGTGTCGCGACGTCTCGGACGCTGTGCACTACACGCATCATCTCGGTCATCGCAGCCGTCGAGCACGTCACAAGCATCAATTATTCTCTGGACGAATTCTCGTGACCGTGTTGATATTAATGTCTGCCAACTTCACGACTGTGAACAGCAGCCTCACGCACGTCCGGTCCATCCGACTCCGTCAGGCGGTGTTGCGAATGGCGTCCTGCGTGCAAAAACCAGTACATGAAGGACAATAATGTTAGCCCGTTAGACAGATTTGTCTGTGGTTCCGCTTACAGCAGTACTAATCACCCGTTACGCGGATTTCGGGCAAGTGGGTATCCTCCTACATTACATGTATCCAATTATGGACGGGAGATTTAAAATGGGAAACAAGTATCAGCGAACCCAGAATCAAGGTATCCACGCAACGGTTTTGAAGAAACGGCTATGTACATATAGACACAATGAACTGAACAAAACTTTAGTAGCTCACTCGTCGTTCACTTGTTAGTCGTAACGGAGGCAGTCATTCAGTCAGTTTGCAAGTTCAGTTGGCAAGTACGGAAACACACGCAAGTGCGTAACGGAGGCAGTCAGTCAGTCAGTTTGCAAGTGCAGTTGGCAAGTACGGACCACCAACCGCGTGTGTACGTCCATGATATCGCAATATAATCAAGAATAACAGGGAACGGTTAATGTATCCTTTACGCAGCTTTTTCGTTCAGGGCATGTTGAAATAACGAAAGTGGGGTCAGGTGTTCGAACCTTCCAAGTGCCGAATTTTTTACGAACCAGCGCATTCACGAACCTTGCACTGGGGACGCGGTGGACGTGTACCATTACCCCGGCCTAATTCTAGCATTGTACACAAGGGGCGGTGGCTAGCAGTAAAGAAGGGCATCCTAGTCATAACGCTGGGCAAGTTTAAAAGCACCAACGGCCGTTGAGTAGGAAAAAAAAAGAGCAGGAGAAGAGCACGTCGACGTTTCAACAGCAAGACAAAAATATTGAACCCCGAGTACCAATGAAAATGCTTTCATGCATGTCCACCCCGACGAGGCACAAATTCATGCATGCCCACCCCGACGAGGCACAAATTAATGAACGACAGATTTCTCACCCCCCCCCGGCACATGGAACAAGTGCCATCGCACGCACACACTTTGTAGACAGGAGAGTTTCGAGAGTCCAACGGCCGTTGGCTCGGAGAAATTGACAGTACACCAGTAAAGACATTAAAATTATCACTTTGTTGTCTTATGTGTGCCGTGTCATTTCCCAAGGTCAAAAGCCGTCAACTTCTGCACCTCTTGTCCCTCCCACCCGTACGCACTAAGCATGCCCACCTTACACTACCACATGTGGCTCTTGAGAAAACTCCCCCCGACGATGCACATGTGCCATTCACGCACACACCTTCAGACAAGGCTATCAGTTTTTCGAAGTCCAACGGCCGTTGGCTCCGAGAAATGCTGTTACAACTCAAAATTACAATGGTGACATCCACGAGCTAGTGGTACGCCGAACAAGTGCTTGTATGACATATGGCGACTGCCCGTGAGGAAAAGTCCACCACCACACACGGTCAGTTTTTTGAGTCCAACGGCCGTTGGCTCCGAGAAATGCTGTTACAACGCAAAATTACAATGGTGACATACATGAGCTAGTGGTACGCCGAACAAGTGCTTGTATGACATATGGCGACTGCCCGTGAGGAAAAGTCCACCACCACACACGGACAGTTTTTTGACTCCAACGCAAGAACAGACGTAATGCACACCAAGTGACCAAGTGGCAAGATAAAGACACCCTTGCCAATCTCTACCCACAAAAACTTAGCCCCGAAATCCGTAGCCCCGAAATCCGTGATTGATTTGTACATTGTAGATGACAATGCAGCGATCACATGTATTCTGAAACCAACACGTTTTTACCTAGTTATCATGGTAACCAATTTATGGTTACCTAGTTATCCATGGCTAGAAAGTTGTAAATACACGATGTGGCCACACACGCCATAGATGAAAATCATAACCAGATCACGCACATGATCATGGAAGGGGACTCTATTGATCTCAAAAAAGAAAGCTCAAGACACCCTACACCCTACACCCTACACCCTACACCATACATCCTACAACCTACACCCTTAACTCTCCACCCTTAGCTTACGTGACCTTTTTTTCGGAGAAATGTCCGAGTGGAATGCTATGTATGGGGTAACTTTCCCAAGGGTTCGAATCCCTCTTTCTCCATTAGAGTTTTGTTTAGCTTCTATTCTCGTCTACACATAATTCACACGAAGTACGCTTGCAAATACTTTATTACTATTTTGTTTGATATACTACACTAATATTATAATTGTTGTGTGTGTGTGTTGTTCACGTGTGCGTGTGTGTGTTGTGTGTGTGTGTGTGTTGTGCGTGTGCGTGTGCGTGTGCGTGTGCGTGTGCGTGTGCGTGTGCGTGTGCGTGTGCGTGTGTGTGTGTATATAATTTTTTGTTGTGTGTGTGTGTTGTGTGTTGTACGTGCAAGGTGTATGTACATGTGTGTGCAGCCGGCCCTTGCGTGCGCGGTGTGTGTACGTTTCTGTGCAGCCGCCCCTTGCGTGCGCGGTGTATGTACGTGTGTGTGCATGCCGGCCCTTGCGTGCATGGTGTGTGTACGTGTGTGTGCAGCCGCCCCTTGCGTGCGCGGTGTATGTACATGTGTTTGCACTCGCCCATTGCGTGCGCGGTGTATGTACGTGTGTGTGCAGCCGCCCCTTGCGTGCGCGGTGGATGTACGTGTGTGCGCACTCGCCCCTTGCGTGCGCGGTGTATGTACGTGTGTGTGCAGCCGCCCCTTGCGTGCGCGGTGTATGTACATGTGTGTGCATCCTTGTCCTTGCGTGCATGGTGTATGTACATGTGAGTGCCGTCGCCCCAACCGTGCATTGTGTATGTACGTGTGTGTGCAGCCGCCCCTTGCGTGCATGGTGTGTGTACATGTGTGTGCATCCTTGTCCTTGCGTGCATGGTGTATGTACATGTGTTTGCACTCGCCCCTTGCGTGCGCGGTGTGTGTACGTGTGTGTGCAGCCGCCCCTTGCGTGCATGGTGTGTGTACATGTGTGTGCATCCTTGTCCTTGCGTGCATGGTGTGTGTACATGTGTGTGCAGCCGCCCCTTGCGTGCGCGGTGGATGTACATGTGCGGGCAGTTGCCCCTTGCGTGCGCGGTGTATGTACATGTGTTTGCACTCGCCCCTTGCGTGCGCGGTGTATGTACATGTGTGTGCAGCCGCCCCTTGCGTGCATGGTGTATGTACATGTGCTTGCACTGGCCCCGTGCGTGCGCGGTGTATGTACGTGTGTGTGCAGCCGCCCCTTGCGTGCGCGGTGTATGTACGTGCGTGTGCAGCCGCCCCTTGCGTGCGCGGTGTATGTACATGTGTGTGCATCCTTGTCCTTGCGTGCGCGGTGTATGTACATGTGTTTGCACTCGCCCCTTGCGTGCGCGGTGGATGTACATGTGTGTGCAGCCGCCCCTTGCGTGCATGGTTTATGTACATGTGTGTGCAGTCGCCGGCCCCGTGCGTGCGCAGTGGATGTACGTGTGTGTGCAGCCGCCCCGTGCGTGCATGGTGTGTGTACGTGTGTGTGCAGCAGCCCCTTGCGTGCGCGGTGTATGTACGTTTCTGTGCATGCCGGCCCTTGCGTGCATGGTGTATGTACATGTGCTTGCACTGGCCCCTTGCGTGCGCGGTGTATGTACGTGTGTGTGCAGCCCCCCTTGCGTGCGCGGTGTATGTACGTGTGTGCGCACTCGCCCCTTGCGTGCGCGGTGTATGTACGTGTGTGTGCAGCCGCCCCTTGCGTGCGCGGTGTATGTACATGTGTGTGCAGCCGCCCCTTGCGTGTGCGGTGGATGTACATGTGCGGGCAGTTGCCCCTTGCGTGCGCGGTGTATGTACATGTGTTTGCACTCGCCCCTTGCGTGCGCGGTGTATGTACATGTGTGTGCAGCCGCCCCTTGCGTGCATGGTGTATGTACATGTGCTTGCACTGGCCCCGTGCGTGCGCGGTGTATGTACGTGTGTGTGCAGCCGCCCCTTGCGTGCGCGGTGTATGTACGTGTGTGCGCACTCGCCCCTTGCGTGCGCGGTGTATGTACGTGTGTGTGCAGCCGCCCCTTGCGTGCGCGGTGTATGTACATGTGTGTGCATCCTTGTCCTTGCGTGCGCGGTGTATGTACATGTGTTTGCACTCGCCCCTTGCGTGCGCGGTGTATGTACATGTGTGTGCAGCCGCCCCTTGCGTGCATGGTTTATGTACATGTGTGTGCAGTCGCCCCGTGCGTGCGCAGTGTATGTACGTGTGTGTGCAGCCGCCCCTTGCGTGCGTGGTGTGTGTACATGTGAGTGCAGCCGCCCCTTGCGTGCGCGGTGTATGTACGTGTGTGTGCAGCAGCCCCTTGCGTGCTTTGTGTGTGTACATGTGTGTGAATCCTTGTCCTTGCGTGCATGGTGTGTGTACGTGTGTGTGCAGCCGCCCCTTGCGTGCATGGTGGATGTACATGTGAGTGCCGTTGCCCCTTGCGTGCGCGGTGTATGTACGTGTGTGTGCAGCCGTCCCTTAATTGCGTGCGCGGTGTGTGTACGTGTGTGTGCACTCGCCCCTTGCGTGCGCGGTGTATGTACGTGTGTGCAGCCGCCCCTTGCGTGCGCGGTGTATGCCAGTGTGTGTGCATGCCGGCCCTTGCGTGCAAGGTGGTGTGTAAGTGTGTGTGCAGCCCCTTGCGTGCATGGTGTATGTACGTGTGTGTGCAGCCGGCCCTTGCGTGCATGGTGTGTGTACATGTGAGTGCAGCCGTCCCTTCCGTGCATGGTGTGTGTACGTGTGTGTGCAGTTGCCCCTTGCGTGCGCAGTGTATGTACGTGTGTGTGCATGCCGGCCCTTGCGTGCATGGTGTGTGTACGTGTGTGTGCAGTTGCCCCTTGCATGCGCGGTGTATGTACATGTGAGTGCAGCCGCCCAAGAGTATGTACATGTGAGTGCCGTCGCCCCTAATTGCGTGCATTGTGTGTGTAAGTGTGTGTGCAGCAGCCCCTTGCGTGCGCGGTGTATGTACGTGTGTGTGCAGCCGCCCCTTGCGTGCATGGTGTATGTCCATGTGAGTGCCGTTGCCCCTTGCGTGCGCGGTGTATGTACGTGTGTGTGCAGCCGTCCCTTAATTGCGTGCGCGGTGGATGTACATGTGCGGGCAGTTGCCCCTTGCGTGCGCGGTGTATGTACGTGTGTGTGCAGCCGTCCCTTGCGTGCGCGGTGTATGTACGTGTGTGTGCAGCCGCCCCTTGCGTGCATGGTGAGTGTAAGTGTGTGTGCAGCAGCCCCTTGCGTGCGCAGTGTATGTACGTGTGTGTGCAGCCGCCCCTTGCGTGCGCGGTGTGTGTATACTGTGTGTGCATGCCGGCCCTTGCGTGCATGGTGTGTGTACGTGTGTGTGCAGCCGCCCCTTGCGTGCGCGGTGTGTGTACGTGTGTGTGCACTCGCCCCTTGCGTGCGCGGTGGATGTACAGGTGTGTGCAGCCGCCCCTTGCGTGCATGGTGTATGTACATGTGTGTGCAGCCGCCCCTTGCGTGCGCGGTGGATGTACATGTGTGTGCAGCCGAACCTTGCGTGCATGGTGTGTGTACCTGTGCGTGAAGTCGCTCCTTGCGTGCATGGTGTGTGTACGTGTGTGTGCAGCCGCCCCTTGCGTGCATGGTGTATGTACATGTGAGTGCCGTTGCCCCTTGCGTGCGCGGTGTATGTACGTGTGTGTGCAGCCGTCCCTTAATTGCGTGCGCGGTGTGTGTACGTGTGTGTGCACTCGCCCCTTGCGTGCGCGGTGTATGTACGTGTGTGCAGCCGCCCCTTGCGTGCGCGGTGTATGCCAGTGTGTGTGCATGCCGGCCCTTGCGTGCAAGGTGTGTGTAAGTGTGTGTGCAGCCCCTTGCGTGCATGGTGTATGTACGTGTGTGTGCAGCTGCCCCTTGCGTGCGCGGTGTGTGTACGTGTGTGTGCAGCCGCCCCGTGGTTGCGCGGTGTATGTACATGTGTGTGCAGTTGCCCCTTGCGTGCGCGGTGTATGTACGTGTGTGTGCAGCCGCCCCTTGCGTGCGCGGTGTAGGTACGTGTGTGTGCAGCCGCCCCAAGCGTGCGCGGTGTGTGTACATGTGTGTGCAGTTGCCCCTTGCGTGCGCGGTGTATGTACGTGTGTGTGCAGCCGCCCCGTGGTTGCGCGGTGTATGTACATGTGTGTGCAGTTGCCCCTTGCGTGCGCGGTGTATGTACGTGTGTGTGCAGCCGCCCCTTGCGTGCAAGGTGTAGGTACGTGTGTGTGCAGCCGCCCCAAGCGTGCGCGGTGTGTGTACATGTGTGTGCAGTTGCCCCTTGCGTGCGCGGTGTGTGTACGTGTGTGTGCAGCCGCCCCTTGCGTGCGCGGTGTATGTACGTGTGTGTGCAGTTGCCCCTTGCGTGCGCGGTGGTTTTTCGTGTGTGTGCAGCCGGCCCTTGCGTGCGCGGTGTGTGTACATGTGAGTGCAGCTGCCCCAAGCGTGCGCGGTGTGTGTACATGTGTGTGCAGTTGCCCCTTGCGTGCGCGGTGGATGTACGTGTGTGTGCAGCCGCCCCTTGCGTGCGCGGTGTATTTACGTGTGTGTGCAGCCGCCCCAAGCGTGCGCGGTGTGTGTACGTGTGTGTGCAGTTGCCCCTTGCGTGCGCGGTGTGTGTACATGTGTGTGCAGTTGCCCCTTGCGTGCGCGGTGTATGTACATGTGTGTGCAGTTGCCCCTTGCGTGCGCGGTGTATGTACGTGTGTGTGCAGCCGCCCCTTGCGTGCGCGGTGTAGGTACGTGTGTGTGCAGCCGCCCCAAGCGTGCGCGTGTGTGTACATGTGTGTGCAGTTGCCCCTTGCGTGCGCGGTGTGTGTACGTGTGTGTGCAGCCGCCCCTTGCGTGCGCGGTGGATGTACGTGTGTGTGCAGTTGCCCCTTGCGTGCGCGGTGGATGTACGTGTGTGTGCAGCCGCCCCTTGCGTGCGCGGTGTGTGTACATGTGAGTGCAGCTGCCCCAAGCGTGCGCGGTGTGTGTACATGTGTGTGCAGTTGCCCCTTGCGTGCGCGGTGGATGTACGTGTGTGTGCAGCCGCCCCTTGCGTGCGCGGTGTAGGTACGTGTGTGTGCAGCCGCCCCAAGCGTGCGCGGTGTGTGTACGTGTGTGTGCAGTTGCCCCTTGCGTGCGCGGTGTGTGTACATGTGTGTGCAGTTGCCCCTTGCGTGCGCGGTGTATGTACGTGTGTGTGCAGCCGGCCCTTGCGTGCGCGGTGGATGTACGTGTGTGTGCAGCCGGCCCTTGCGTGCATGGTGTGTGTACGTGTGTGTGCAGCCGGCCCTTGCGTGCGCGGTGGATGTACATGTGTGTGCAGTCGCCCCTTGCGTGCGCGGTGTGTGTACGTGTGTGTGCAGCCGCCCCTTGCGTGCGCGGTGGATGTACGTGTGTGTGCAGTTGCCCCTTGCGTGCGCGGTGGATGTACGTGTGTGTGCAGCCGCCCCTTGCGTGCGCGGTGTGTGTACATGTGAGTGCAGCTGCCCCAAGCGTGCGCGGTGTGTGTACATGTGTGTGCAGTTGCCCCTTGCGTGCGCGGTGGATGTACGTGTGTGTGCAGCCGCCCCTTGCGTGCGCGGTGTAGGTACGTGTGTGTGCAGCCGCCCCAAGCGTGCGCGGGGGATGTACGTGTGTGTGCAGCCGGCCCTTGCGTGCATGGTGTGTGTACGTGTGTGTGCAGCCGCCCCTTGCGTGCGCGGTGTAGGTACGTGTGTGTGCAGCCGCCCCAAGCGTGCGCGGTGTAGGTACGTGTGTGTGCAGTTGCCCCTTGCGTGCGCGGTGTAGGTACATGTGTGTGCAGTTGCCCCTTGCGTGCGCGGTGTATGTACATGTGTGTGCAGTTGCCCCTTGCGTGCGCGGTGTATGTACGTGTGTGTGCAGCCGCCCCTTGCGTGCGCGGTGTAGGTACGTGTGTGTGCAGCCGCCCCAAGCGTGCGCGGTGTGTGTACATGTGTGTGCAGTTGCCCCTTGCGTGCGCGGTGTGTGTACGTGTGTGTGCAGCCGCCCCTTGCGTGCGCGGTGGATGTACGTGTGTGTGCAGTTGCCCCTTGCGTGCGCGGTGGATGTACGTGTGTGTGCAGCCGGCCCTTGCGTGCATGGTGTGTGTACGTGTGTGTGCAGCCGCCCCTTGCGTGCGCGGTGTAGGTACGTGTGTGTGCAGCCGCCCCAAGCGTGCGCGGTGTAGGTACGTGTGTGTGCAGTTGCCCCTTGCGTGCGCGGTGTAGGTACATGTGTGTGCAGTTGCCCCTTGCGTGCGCGGTGTATGTACATGTGTGTGCAGTTGCCCCTTGCGTGCGCGGTGTATGTACGTGTGTGTGCAGCCGCCCCTTGCGTGCGCGGTGTGTGTACGTGTGTGTGCAGCCGCCCCTTGCGTGCGCGGTGTATGTACGTGTGTGTGCAGCTGCCCCAAGCGTGCGCGGTGTGTGTACATGTGTGTGCAGTTGCCCCTTGCGTGCGCGGTGGACGTACGTGTGTGTGCATGCCGGCAATTGCGTGCATGGTGTGTGTACGTGTGTGTGCAGCCGCCCCTTGCGTGCGCGGTGTGTGTACGTGTGTGTGCATGCCGGCAATTGCGTGCATGGTGTGTGTACGTGTGTGTGCAGCCGGCCCTTGCGTGCGCGGTGTGTGTACATGTGAGTGCAGCTGCCCCAAGCGTGCGCGGTGTGTGTACATGTGTGTGCAGTTGCCCCTTGCGTGCGCGGTGGATGTACGTGTGTGTGCATGCCGGCAATTGCGTGCATGGTGTGTGTACGTGTGTGTGCAGCCGCCCCTTGCGTGCGCGGTGTGTGTACGTGTGTGTGCACTCGCCCCTTGCGTGCGCGGTGGATGTACATGTGTGTGCAGCCGCCCCTTGCGTGCATGGTGTATGTACATGTGTTTGCACTCGCCCCTTGCGTGCGCGGTGGATGTACATGTGTGTGCAGCCGAACCTTGCGTGCATGGTGTGTGTACCTGTGCGTGAAGTCGCTCCTTGCGTGCATGGTGTGTGTACGTGTGTGTGCAGCCGCCCCTTGCGTGCATGGTGTATGTACATGTGAGTGCTGTTGCCCCTTGCGTGCGCGGTGTATGTACGTGTGTGTGCAGCCGTCCCTTAATTGCGTGCGCGGTGTGTGTACGTGTGTGTGCAGCCGCCCCTTGCGTGCATGGTGAGTGTACCTGTGCGTGAAGTCGCTCCTTGCGTGCATGGTGTGTGTACGTGTGTGTGCAGCCGCCCCTTGCGTGCATGGTGTATGTACATGTGAGTGCCGTTGCCCCAAGCGTGCATTGTGTGTGTAAGTGTGTGTGCAGCCGGCCCTTGCGTGCATGGTGTGTGTACATGTGAGTGCAGCCGGCCCTTGCGTGCATGGTGTGTGTACGTGTGTGTGCAGTTGCCCCTTGCGTGCGCGGTGGATGTACGTGTGTGTGCAGCCGGCCCTTGCGTGCGCGGTGTGTGTACATGTGAGTGCAGCCGCCCCAAGCGTGTGTACATGTGTGTGCAGTTGCCCCTTGCGTGCGCAGTGGATGTACGTGCGTGTGCATGCCGGCAATTGCGTGCATGGTGTGTGTACGTGTGTGTGCAGCCGCCCCTTGCGTGCGCGGTGTGTGTACGTGTGTGTGCACTCGCCCCTTGCGTGCGCGGTGTATGTACGTGTGTGCAGCCGCCCCTTGCGTGCGCGGTGTATGCCAGTGTGTGTGCATGCCGGCCCTTGCGTGCAAGGTGTGTGTAAGTGTGTGTGCAGCCCCTTGCGTGCATGGTGTATGTACGTGTGTGTGCAGCTGCCCCTTGCGTGCGCGGTGTGTGTACGTGTGTGTGCAGCCGCCCCAAGCGTGCGCGGTGTATGTACGTGTGTGTGCAGCCGGCCCTTGCGTGCATGGTGTGTGTACGTGTGTGTGCAGCCGGCCCTTGCGTGCGCGGTGGATGTACATGTGTGTGCAGTCGCCCCTTGCGTGCGCGGTGTAGGTATACGTATGTGTGCAGCCGCCCCTTGCGTGCGCGGTGTAGGTACGTGTGTGTGCAGCCGCCCCAAGCGTGCGCGGTGTATGTACGTGTGTGTGCAGCCGCCCCTTGCGTGCGCGGTGGATGTACGTGTGTGTGCAGCCACCCCTTGCGTGCGCGGTGTATTTACGTGTGTGTGCAGCCGCCCCAAGCGTGCGCGGTGTGTGTACGTGTGTGTGCAGTTGCCCCTTGCGTGCGCGGTGTGTGTACATGTGTGTGCAGTTGCCCCTTGCGTGCGCGGTGGATGTACGTGTGTGTGCAGCCGCCCCTTGCGTGCGCGGTGTATTTACGTGTGTGTGCAGCCGCCCCAAGCGTGCGCGGTGTGTGTACGTGTGTGTGCAGTTGCCCCTTGCGTGCGCGGTGTGTGTACATGTGTGTGCAGTTGCCCCTTGCGTGCGCGGTGTATGTACATGTGTGTGCAGTTGCCCCTTGCGTGCGCGGTGTATGTACGTGTGTGTGCAGCCGCCCCTTGCGTGCGCGGTGTAGGTACGTGTGTGTGCAGCCGCCCCAAGCGTGCGCGGTGTGTGTACATGTGTGTGCAGTTGCCCCTTGCGTGCGCGGTGTGTGTACGTGTGTGTGCAGCCGCCCCTTGCGTGCGCGGTGGATGTACGTGTGTGTGCAGTTGCCCCTTGCGTGCGCGGTGGATGTACGTGTGTGTGCAGCCGCCCCTTGCGTGCGCGGTGTGTGTACATGTGAGTGCAGCTGCCCCAAGCGTGCGCGGTGTGTGTACATGTGTGTGCAGTTGCCCCTTGCGTGCGCGGTGGATGTACGTGTGTGTGCAGCCGCCCCTTGCGTGCGCGGTGTATGTACGTGCGTGTGCAGCCGCCCCTTGCGTGCGCGGTGTATGTACATGTGTGTGCATCCTTGTCCTTGCGTGCGCGGTGTATGTACATGTGTTTGCACTCGCCCCTTGCGTGCGCGGTGGATGTACATGTGTGTGCAGCCGCCCCTTGCGTGCATGGTTTATGTACATGTGTGTGCAGTCGCCGGCCCCGTGCGTGCGCAGTGGATGTACGTGTGTGTGCAGCCGCCCCGTGCGTGCATGGTGTGTGTACGTGTGTGTGCAGCAGCCCCTTGCGTGCGCGGTGTATGTACGTTTCTGTGCATGCCGGCCCTTGCGTGCATGGTGTATGTACATGTGCTTGCACTGGCCCCTTGCGTGCGCGGTGTATGTACGTGTGTGTGCAGCCCCCCTTGCGTGCGCGGTGTATGTACGTGTGTGCGCACTCGCCCCTTGCGTGCGCGGTGTATGTACGTGTGTGTGCATGCCGGCAATTGCGTGCATGGTGTGTGTACGTGTGTGTGCAGCCGCCCCTTGCGTGCGCGGTGTGTGTACGTGTGTGTGCACTCGCCCCTTGCGTGCGCGGTGGATGTACATGTGTGTGCAGCCGCCCCTTGCGTGTGCGGTGGATGTACATGTGTGTGCAGCCGCCCCGTGCGTGCATGGTGTGTGTACGTGTGTGTGCAGCAGCCCCTTGCGTGCGCGGTGTATGTACGTTTCTGTGCATGCCGGCCCTTGCGTGCATGGTGTATGTACATGTGCTTGCACTGGCCCCTTGCGTGCGCGGTGTATGTACGTGTGTGTGCAGCCCCCCTTGCGTGCGCGGTGTATGTACGTGTGTGCGCACTCGCCCCAAGCGTGCGCGGTGTATGTACGTGTGTGTGCAGCCGCCCCAAGCGTGCGCGGTGTGTGTACATGTGAGTGCAGCTGCCCCAAGCGTGCGCGGTGTGTGTACATGTGTGTGCAGTTGCCCCTTGCGTGCGCGGTGGATGTACGTGTGTGTGCATGCCGGCAATTGCGTGCATGGTGTGTGTACGTGTGTGTGCAGCCGCCCCTTGCGTGCGCGGTGTGTGTACGTGTGTGTGCACTCGCCCCTTGCGTGCGCGGTGTGTGTACAGGTGTGTGCAGCCGCCCCTTGCGTGCATGGTGTATGTACATGTGTGTGCAGCCGCCCCTTGCGTGCGCGGTGGATGTACATGTGTGTGCAGCCGAACCTTGCGTGCATGGTGTGTGTACCTGTGCGTGAAGTCGCTCCTTGCGTGCATGGTGTGTGTACGTGTGTGTGCAGCCACCCCTTTCGTGCGCGGTGTATGTACATGTGAGTGCCGTCGCCCCAAGCGTGCATTTTGTGTGTAAGTGTGTGTGCAGCAGCCCCTTGCGTGCGCGGTGTATGTACGTGTGTGTGCAGCCGCCCCGTGGTTGCGCGGTGGATGTACATGTGAGTGGAGCCGGTCCTTGCGTGCGCGGTGTATTTACGTGTGTGTGCAGCCGCCCCAAGCGTGCGCGGTGTGTGTACGTGTGTGTGCAGTTGCCCCTTGCGTGCGCGGTGTGTGTACATGTGTGTGCAGTTGCCCCTTGCGTGCGCGGTGGATGTACGTGTGTGTGCAGCCGCCCCTTGCGTGCGCGGTGTATTTACGTGTGTGTGCAGCCGCCCCAAGCGTGCGCGGTGTGTGTACGTGTGTGTGCAGTTGCCCCTTGCGTGCGCGGTGTGTGTACATGTGTGTGCAGTTGCCCCTTGCGTGCGCGGTGTATGTACATGTGTGTGCAGTTGCCCCTTGCGTGCGCGGTGTATGTACGTGTGTGTGCAGCCGCCCCTTGCGTGCGCGGTGTAGGTACGTGTGTGTGCAGCCGCCCCAAGCGTGCGCGGTGTGTGTACATGTGTGTGCAGTTGCCCCTTGCGTGCGCGGTGTGTGTACGTGTGTGTGCAGCCGCCCCTTGCGTGCGCGGTGGATGTACGTGTGTGTGCAGTTGCCCCTTGCGTGCGCGGTGGATGTACGTGTGTGTGCAGCCGCCCCTTGCGTGCGCGGTGTGTGTACATGTGAGTGCAGCTGCCCCAAGCGTGCGCGGTGTGTGTACATGTGTGTGCAGTTGCCCCTTGCGTGCGCGGTGGATGTACGTGTGTGTGCAGCCGCCCCTTGCGTGCGCGGTGTATGTACGTGCGTGTGCAGCCGCCCCTTGCGTGCGCGGTGTATGTACATGTGTGTGCATCCTTGTCCTTGCGTGCGCGGTGTATGTACATGTGTTTGCACTCGCCCCTTGCGTGCGCGGTGGATGTACATGTGTGTGCAGCCGCCCCTTGCGTGCATGGTTTATGTACATGTGTGTGCAGTCGCCGGCCCCGTGCGTGCGCAGTGGATGTACGTGTGTGTGCAGCCGCCCCGTGCGTGCATGGTGTGTGTACGTGTGTGTGCAGCAGCCCCTTGCGTGCGCGGTGTATGTACGTTTCTGTGCATGCCGGCCCTTGCGTGCATGGTGTATGTACATGTGCTTGCACTGGCCCCTTGCGTGCGCGGTGTATGTACGTGTGTGTGCAGCCCCCCTTGCGTGCGCGGTGTATGTACGTGTGTGCGCACTCGCCCCTTGCGTGCGCGGTGTATGTACGTGTGTGTGCATGCCGGCAATTGCGTGCATGGTGTGTGTACGTGTGTGTGCAGCCGCCCCTTGCGTGCGCGGTGTGTGTACGTGTGTGTGCACTCGCCCCTTGCGTGCGCGGTGGATGTACATGTGTGTGCAGCCGCCCCTTGCGTGCATGGTGTATGTCCATGTGTGGGCAGTTGCCCCTTGCGTGCGCGGCGTATGTACATGTTTTTGCACTCGCCCCTTGCGTGCATGGTGTATGTATGTGTGTGTGCAGCCGCCCCTTGCGTGCGCGGTGGATGTACGTGTGTGTGCAGCCACCCCTTTCGTGCGCGGTGTATGTACATGTGAGTGCCGTCGCCCCAAGCGTGCATTTTGTGTGTAAGTGTGTGTGCAGCAGCCCCTTGCGTGCGCGGTGTATGTACGTGTGTGTGCAGCCGCCCCGTGGTTGCGCGGTGGATGTACATGTGAGTGGAGCCGGTCCTTGCGTGCGCGGTGTATGTACGTGTGTGTGCAGCCGCCCCTTGCGTGCGCGGTGTAGGTACGTATGTGTGCAGCCGCCCCTTGCGTGCGCGGTGTATGTACGTGTGTGTGCAGCCGCTCCAAGCGTGCGCGGTGTGTGTACATGTGAGTGCAGCTGCCCCAAGCGTGCGCGGTGTGTGTACATGTGTGTGCAGTTGCCCCTTGCGTGCGCGGTGGATGTACGTGTGTGTGCATGCCGGCAATTGCGTGCATGGTGTGTGTACGTGTGTGTGCAGCCGCCCCTTGCGTGCGCGGTGTGTGTACATGTGAGTGCCGTCGCCCCAAGCGTGCATTTTGTGTGTAAGTGTGTGTGCAGCCGCCCCTTGCGTGCGCGGTGTAGGTACGTGTGTGTGCAGCAGCCCCAAGCGTGCGCGGTGTATGTACGTGTGTGTGCAGCCGCCCCAAGCGTGCGCGGTGTGTGTACATGTGAGTGCAGCTGCCCCAAGCGTGCGCGGTGTGTGTACATGTGTGTGCAGTTGCCCCTTGCGTGCGCGGTGGATGTACGTGTGTGTGCATGCCGGCAATTGCGTGCATGGTGTGTGTACGTGTGTGTGCAGCCGCCCCTTGCGTGCGCGGTGTGTGTACGTGTGTGTGCAGCCGCCCCTTGCGTGCATGGTGTATGTCCATGTGAGTGCCGTTGCCCCTTGCGTGCGCGGTGGATGTACGTGTGTGTGCAGCCACCCCTTTCGTGCGCGGTGTATGTACATGTGAGTGCCGTCGCCCCAAGCGTGCATTTTGTGTGTAAGTGTGTGTGCAGCCGCCCCTTGCGTGCGCGGTGTAGGTACGTGTGTGTGCAGCCGCCCCAAGCGTGCGCGGTGTATGTACGTGTGTGTGCAGCCGCCCCAAGCGTGCGCGGTGTGTGTACATGTGAGTGCAGCTGCCCCAAGCGTGCGCGGTGTGTGTACATGTGTGTGCAGTTGCCCCTTGCGTGCGCGGTGGATGTACGTGTGTGTGCATGCCGGCAATTGCGTGCATGGTGTGTGTACGTGTGTGTGCAGCCGCCCCTTGCGTGCGCGGTGTGTGTACGTGTGTGTGCAGCCGCCCCTTGCGTGCATGGTGTATGTCCATGTGAGTGCCGTTGCCCCTTGCGTGCGCGGTGTATGTACGTGTGTGTGCAGCCGTCCCTTAATTGCGTGCGCGGTGGATGTACATGTGCGGGCAGTTGCCCCTTGCGTGCGCGGTGTATGTACGTGTGTGTGCAGCCGTCCCTTGCGTGCGCGGTGTATGTACGTGTGTGTGCAGCCGCCCCTTGCGTGCATGGTGAGTGTAAGTGTGTGTGCAGCAGCCCCTTGCGTGCGCAGTGTATGTACGTGTGTGTGCAGCCGCCCCTTGCGTGCGCGGTGTGTGTATACTGTGTGTGCATGCCGGCCCTTGCGTGCATGGTGTGTGTACGTGTGTGTGCAGCCGCCCAAGAGTATGTACATGTGAGTGCCGTCGCCCCTAATTGCGTGCATTGTGTGTGTAAGTGTGTGTGCAGCAGCCCCTTGCGTGCGCGGTGTATGTACGTGTGTGTGCAGCCGGCAATTGCGTGCATGGTGTGTGTACGTGTGTGTGCAGCCGCCCCTTGCGTGCGCGGTGTGTGTACGTGTGTGTGCAGCCGCCCCTTGCGTGCATGGTGTATGTCCATGTGAGTGCCGTTGCCCCTTGCGTGCGCGGTGTATGTACGTGTGTGTGCAGCCGTCCCTTAATTGCGTGCGCGGTGGATGTACATGTGCGGGCAGTTGCCCCTTGCGTGCGCGGTGTATGTACGTGTGTGTGCAGCCGTCCCTTGCGTGCGCGGTGTATGTACGTGTGTGTGCAGCCGCCCCAAGCGTGCGCGGTGTGTGTACATGTGAGTGCAGCTGCCCCAAGCGTGCGCGGTGTGTGTACATGTGTGTGCAGTTGCCCCTTGCGTGCGCGGTGGATGTACGTGTGTGTGCATGCCGGCAATTGCGTGCATGGTGTGTGTACGTGTGTGTGCAGCCGCCCCTTGCGTGCGCGGTGTGTGTACGTGTGTGTGCACTCGCCCCTTGCGTGCGCGGTGTGTGTACAGGTGTGTGCAGCCGCCCCTTGCGTGCATGGTGTATGTACATGTGTGTGCAGCCGCCCCTTGCGTGCGCGGTGGATGTACATGTGTGTGCAGCCGAACCTTGCGTGCATGGTGTGTGTACCTGTGCGTGAAGTCGCTCCTTGCGTGCATGGTGTGTGTACGTGTGTGTGCAGCCACCCCTTTCGTGCGCGGTGTATGTACATGTGAGTGCCGTCGCCCCAAGCGTGCATTTTGTGTGTAAGTGTGTGTGCAGCAGCCCCTTGCGTGCGCGGTGTATGTACGTGTGTGTGCAGCCGCCCCGTGGTTGCGCGGTGGATGTACATGTGAGTGGAGCCGGTCCTTGCGTGCGCGGTGTATTTACGTGTGTGTGCAGCCGCCCCAAGCGTGCGCGGTGTGTGTACGTGTGTGTGCAGTTGCCCCTTGCGTGCGCGGTGTGTGTACATGTGTGTGCAGTTGCCCCTTGCGTGCGCGGTGGATGTACGTGTGTGTGCAGCCGCCCCTTGCGTGCGCGGTGTATTTACGTGTGTGTGCAGCCGCCCCAAGCGTGCGCGGTGTGTGTACGTGTGTGTGCAGTTGCCCCTTGCGTGCGCGGTGTGTGTACATGTGTGTGCAGTTGCCCCTTGCGTGCGCGGTGTATGTACATGTGTGTGCAGTTGCCCCTTGCGTGCGCGGTGTATGTACGTGTGTGTGCAGCCGCCCCTTGCGTGCGCGGTGTAGGTACGTGTGTGTGCAGCCGCCCCAAGCGTGCGCGGTGTGTGTACATGTGTGTGCAGTTGCCCCTTGCGTGCGCGGTGTGTGTACGTGTGTGTGCAGCCGCCCCTTGCGTGCGCGGTGGATGTACGTGTGTGTGCAGTTGCCCCTTGCGTGCGCGGTGGATGTACGTGTGTGTGCAGCCGCCCCTTGCGTGCGCGGTGTGTGTACATGTGAGTGCAGCTGCCCCAAGCGTGCGCGGTGTGTGTACATGTGTGTGCAGTTGCCCCTTGCGTGCGCGGTGGATGTACGTGTGTGTGCAGCCGCCCCTTGCGTGCGCGGTGTATGTACGTGCGTGTGCAGCCGCCCCTTGCGTGCGCGGTGTATGTACATGTGTGTGCATCCTTGTCCTTGCGTGCGCGGTGTATGTACATGTGTTTGCACTCGCCCCTTGCGTGCGCGGTGGATGTACATGTGTGTGCAGCCGCCCCTTGCGTGCATGGTTTATGTACATGTGTGTGCAGTCGCCGGCCCCGTGCGTGCGCAGTGGATGTACGTGTGTGTGCAGCCGCCCCGTGCGTGCATGGTGTGTGTACGTGTGTGTGCAGCAGCCCCTTGCGTGCGCGGTGTATGTACGTTTCTGTGCATGCCGGCCCTTGCGTGCATGGTGTATGTACATGTGCTTGCACTGGCCCCTTGCGTGCGCGGTGTATGTACGTGTGTGTGCAGCCCCCCTTGCGTGCGCGGTGTATGTACGTGTGTGCGCACTCGCCCCTTGCGTGCGCGGTGTATGTACGTGTGTGTGCATGCCGGCAATTGCGTGCATGGTGTGTGTACGTGTGTGTGCAGCCGCCCCTTGCGTGCGCGGTGTGTGTACGTGTGTGTGCACTCGCCCCTTGCGTGCGCGGTGGATGTACATGTGTGTGCAGCCGCCCCTTGCGTGCATGGTGTATGTCCATGTGTGGGCAGTTGCCCCTTGCGTGCGCGGCGTATGTACATGTTTTTGCACTCGCCCCTTGCGTGCATGGTGTATGTATGTGTGTGTGCAGCCGCCCCTTGCGTGCGCGGTGGATGTACGTGTGTGTGCAGCCACCCCTTTCGTGCGCGGTGTATGTACATGTGAGTGCCGTCGCCCCAAGCGTGCATTTTGTGTGTAAGTGTGTGTGCAGCAGCCCCTTGCGTGCGCGGTGTATGTACGTGTGTGTGCAGCCGCCCCGTGGTTGCGCGGTGGATGTACATGTGAGTGGAGCCGGTCCTTGCGTGCGCGGTGTATGTACGTGTGTGTGCAGCCGCCCCTTGCGTGCGCGGTGTAGGTACGTATGTGTGCAGCCGCCCCTTGCGTGCGCGGTGTATGTACGTGTGTGTGCAGCCGCTCCAAGCGTGCGCGGTGTGTGTACATGTGAGTGCAGCTGCCCCAAGCGTGCGCGGTGTGTGTACATGTGTGTGCAGTTGCCCCTTGCGTGCGCGGTGGATGTACGTGTGTGTGCATGCCGGCAATTGCGTGCATGGTGTGTGTACGTGTGTGTGCAGCCGCCCCTTGCGTGCGCGGTGTGTGTACATGTGAGTGCCGTCGCCCCAAGCGTGCATTTTGTGTGTAAGTGTGTGTGCAGCCGCCCCTTGCGTGCGCGGTGTAGGTACGTGTGTGTGCAGCCGCCCCAAGCGTGCGCGGTGTATGTACGTGTGTGTGCAGCCGCCCCAAGCGTGCGCGGTGTGTGTACATGTGAGTGCAGCTGCCCCAAGCGTGCGCGGTGTGTGTACATGTGTGTGCAGTTGCCCCTTGCGTGCGCGGTGGATGTACGTGTGTGTGCATGCCGGCAATTGCGTGCATGGTGTGTGTACGTGTGTGTGCAGCCGCCCCTTGCGTGCGCGGTGTGTGTACGTGTGTGTGCACTCGCCCCTTGCGTGCGCGGTGTGTGTACAGGTGTGTGCAGCCGCCCCTTGCGTGCATGGTGTATGTACATGTGTGTGCAGCTGCCCCTTGCGTGCGCGGTGGATGTACATGTGTGTGCAGCCGAACCTTGCGTGCATGGTGTGTGTACCTGTGCGTGAAGTCGCTCCTTGCGTGCATGGTGTGTGTACGTGTGTGTGCAGCCACCCCTTTCGTGCGCGGTGTATGTACATGTGAGTGCCGTCGCCCCAAGCGTGCATTTTGTGTGTAAGTGTGTGTGCAGCAGCCCCTTGCGTGCGCGGTGTATGTACGTGTGTGTGCAGCCGCCCCGTGGTTGCGCGGTGGATGTACATGTGAGTGGAGCCGGTCCTTGCGTGCGCGGTGTATGTACGTGTGTGTGCAGCCGCCCCTTGCGTGCGCGGTGTAGGTACGTATGTGTGCAGCCGCCCCTTGCGTGCGCGGTGTATGTACGTGTGTGTGCAGCCGCCCCAAGCGTGCGCGGTGTGTGTACATGTGAGTGCAGCTGCCCCAAGCGTGCGCGGTGTGTGTACATGTGTGTGCAGTTGCCCCTTGCGTGCGCGGTGGATGTACGTGTGTGTGCATGCCGGCAATTGCGTGCATGGTGTGTGTACGTGTGTGTGCAGCCGCCCCTTGCGTGCGCGGTGTGTGTACATGTGAGTGCCGTCGCCCCAAGCGTGCATTTTGTGTGTAAGTGTGTGTGCAGCCGCCCCTTGCGTGCGCGGTGTAGGTACGTGTGTGTGCAGCCGCCCCAAGCGTGCGCGGTGTGTGTACGTGTGTGTGCAGCCGCCCCAAGCGTGCGCGGTGTGTGTACATGTGAGTGCAGCTGCCCCAAGCGTGCGCGGTGTGTGTACATGTGTGTGCAGTTGCCCCTTGCGTGCGCGGTGGATGTACGGGTGTGTGCATGCCGGCAATTGCGTGCATGGTGTGTGTACGTGTGTGTGCAGCCGCCCCTTGCGTGCGCGGTGTGTGTACGTGTGTGTGCACTCGCCCCTTGCGTGCGCGGTGTATGTACGTGTGTGTGCAGCCGCCCCTTGCGTGCGCGGTGTAGGTACGTGTGTGTGCAGCCGCCCCAAGCGTGCGCGGTGTATGTATGTGTGTGTGCAGCCGCCCCTTGCGTGCGCGGTGGATGTACGTGTGTGTGCAGCCACCCCTTTCGTGCGCGGTGTATGTACATGTGAGTGCCGTCGCCCCAAGCGTGCATTTTGTGTGTAAGTGTGTGTGCAGCAGCCCCTTGCGTGCGCGGTGTATGTACGTGTGTGTGCAGCCGCCCCGTGGTTGTGCGGTGGATGTACATGTGAGTGGAGCCGGTCCTTGCGTGCGCGGTGTATGTACGTGTGTGTGCAGCCGCCCCTTGCGTGCGTGGTGTGTGTACATGTAAGTGCAGCCGCCCCTTGCGTGCGCGGTGTATGTACGTGTGTGTGCAGCCGTCCCTTGCGTGCGCGGTGTGTGTACGTGTGAGTGCAGCTGCCCCAAGCGTGCGCGGTGTGTGTACATGTGTGTGCAGTTGCCCCTTGCGTGCGCGGTGGATGTACGTGTGTGTGCATGCCGGCAATTGCGTGCATGGTGTGTGTACGTGTGTGTGCAGCCGCCCCTTGCGTGCGCGGTGTGTGTACGTGTGTGTGCACTCGCCCCTTGCGTGCGCGGTGGATGTACATGTGTGTGCAGCCGCCCCTTGCGTGCATGGTGTATGTCCATGTGTGGGCAGTTGCCCCTTGCGTGCGCGGCGTATGTACATGTTTTTGCACTCGCCCCTTGCGTGCATGGTGTATGTATGTGTGTGTGCAGCCGCCCCTTGCGTGCGCGGTGGATGTACGTGTGTGTGCAGCCACCCCTTTCGTGCGCGGTGTATGTACATGTGAGTGCCGTCGCCCCAAGCGTGCATTTTGTGTGTAAGTGTGTGTGCAGCAGCCCCTTGCGTGCGCGGTGTATGTACGTGTGTGTGCAGCCGCCCCGTGGTTGCGCGGTGGATGTACATGTGAGTGGAGCCGCCCCAAGCGTGTGTACATGTGTGTGCAGTTGCCCCTTGCGTGCGCGGTGGATGTACGTGTGTGTGCATGCCGGCAATTGCGTGCATGGTGTGTGTACGTTTGTGTGCAGCCGCCCCTTGCGTGCGCGGTGTGTGTACGTGTGTGTGAATCCTTGTCCTTGCGTGCATGGTGTATGTACATGTGGGTGCAGCCGCCCCTTGCGTGCGCGGTGTATGCCAGTGTGTGTGCATGCCGGCCCTTGCGTGCATGGTGTGTGTAAGTGTGTGTGCAGCCGCCCCGAGCGTGTGTACATGTGTGTGCAGTTGCCCCTTGCGTGCGCAGTGGATGTACGTGTGTGTGCATGCCGGCAATTGCATGCATGGTGTGTGTACGTGTGTGTGCAGCCGCCCCTTTCGTGCGCGGTGTGTGTACGTGTGTGTGCACTCGCCCCTTGCGTGCGCGGTGTATGTACGTGTGTGTGCAGCCGCCCCTTGCGTGCGCGGTGTATGCCAGTGTGTGTGCATGCCGGCCCTTGCGTGCATGGTGTGTGTAAGTGTGTGTGCAGCCCCTTGCGTGCATGGTGTATGTACGTGTGTGTGCAGCCGCCCCTTGCGTGCGCGGTGTGTGTACGTATGTGTGCAGCCGCCCCTTGCGTGCGCGGTGTATGTACGTGTGTGTGCAGCCGCCCCTTGCGTGCGCGGTGTAGGTACGTGTGTGTGCAGCCGCCCCAAGCGTGCGCGGTGTGTGTACATGTGAGTGCAGCTGCCCCAAGCGTGCGCGGTGTGTGTACATGTGTGTGCAGTTGCCCCTTGCGTGCGCGGTGGATGTACGGGTGTGTGCATGCCGGCAATTGCGTGCATGGTGTGTGTACGTGTGTGTGCAGCCGCCCCTTGCGTGCGCGGTGTGTGTACGTGTGTGTGCACTCGCCCCTTGCGTGCGCGGTGTATGTACGTGTGTGTGCAGCCGCCCCTTGCGTGCGCGGTGTAGGTACGTGTGTGTGCAGCCGCCCCAAGCGTGCGCGGTGTATGTATGTGTGTGTGCAGCCGCCCCTTGCGTGCGCGGTGGATGTACGTGTGTGTGCAGCCACCCCTTTCGTGCGCGGTGTATGTACATGTGAGTGCCGTCGCCCCAAGCGTGCATTTTGTGTGTAAGTGTGTGTGCAGCAGCCCCTTGCGTGCGCGGTGTATGTACGTGTGTGTGCAGCCGCCCCGTGGTTGTGCGGTGGATGTACATGTGAGTGGAGCCGGTCCTTGCGTGCGCGGTGTATGTACGTGTGTGTGCAGCCGCCCCTTGCGTGCGTGGTGTGTGTACATGTAAGTGCAGCCGCCCCTTGCGTGCGCGGTGTATGTACGTGTGTGTGCAGCCGTCCCTTGCGTGCGCGGTGTGTGTACGTGTGAGTGCAGCTGCCCCAAGCGTGCGCGGTGTGTGTACATGTGTGTGCAGTTGCCCCTTGCGTGCGCGGTGGATGTACGTGTGTGTGCATGCCGGCAATTGCGTGCATGGTGTGTGTACGTGTGTGTGCAGCCGCCCCTTGCGTGCGCGGTGTGTGTACGTGTGTGTGCACTCGCCCCTTGCGTGCGCGGTGGATGTACATGTGTGTGCAGCCGCCCCTTGCGTGCATGGTGTATGTCCATGTGTGGGCAGTTGCCCCTTGCGTGCGCGGCGTATGTACATGTTTTTGCACTCGCCCCTTGCGTGCATGGTGTATGTATGTGTGTGTGCAGCCGCCCCTTGCGTGCGCGGTGGATGTACGTGTGTGTGCAGCCACCCCTTTCGTGCGCGGTGTATGTACATGTGAGTGCCGTCGCCCCAAGCGTGCATTTTGTGTGTAAGTGTGTGTGCAGCAGCCCCTTGCGTGCGCGGTGTATGTACGTGTGTGTGCAGCCGCCCCGTGGTTGCGCGGTGGATGTACATGTGAGTGGAGCCGCCCCAAGCGTGTGTACATGTGTGTGCAGTTGCCCCTTGCGTGCGCGGTGGATGTACGTGTGTGTGCATGCCGGCAATTGCGTGCATGGTGTGTGTACGTTTGTGTGCAGCCGCCCCTTGCGTGCGCGGTGTGTGTACGTGTGTGTGAATCCTTGTCCTTGCGTGCATGGTGTATGTACATGTGGGTGCAGCCGCCCCTTGCGTGCGCGGTGTATGCCAGTGTGTGTGCATGCCGGCCCTTGCGTGCATGGTGTGTGTAAGTGTGTGTGCAGCCGCCCCGAGCGTGTGTACATGTGTGTGCAGTTGCCCCTTGCGTGCGCAGTGGATGTACGTGTGTGTGCATGCCGGCAATTGCATGCATGGTGTGTGTACGTGTGTGTGCAGCCGCCCCTTTCGTGCGCGGTGTGTGTACGTGTGTGTGCACTCGCCCCTTGCGTGCGCGGTGTATGTACGTGTGTGTGCAGCCGCCCCTTGCGTGCGCGGTGTATGCCAGTGTGTGTGCATGCCGGCCCTTGCGTGCATGGTGTGTGTAAGTGTGTGTGCAGCCCCTTGCGTGCATGGTGTATGTACGTGTGTGTGCAGCCGCCCCTTGCGTGCGCGGTGTGTGTACGTATGTGTGCAGCCGCCCCTTGCGTGCGCGGTGTATGTACGTGTGTGTGCAGCCGCCCCTTGCGTGCGCGGTGTAGGTACGTGTGTGTGCAGCCGCCCCAAGCGTGCGCGGTGTGTGTACATGTGAGTGCAGCTGCCCCAAGCGTGCGCGGTGTGTGTACGTGTGTGTGCAGTTGCCCCTTGCGTGCGCGGTGGATGTACGTGTGTGTGCATGCCGGCAATTGCGTGCATGGTGTGTGTACGTGTGTGTGCAGCCGCCCCTTGCGTGCGCGGTGTGTGTACATGTGTGTGCAGCCGCCCCTTGCGTGCGCGGTGTAGGTACGTGTGTGTGCAGCCGCCCCAAGCGTGCGCGGTGTGTGTACATGTGTGTGCAGTTGCCCCTTGCGTGCGCGGTGGATGTACGTGTGTGTGCATGCCGGCAATTGCGTGCATGGTGTGTGTACGTGTGTGTGCAGCAGCCCCTTGCGTGCGCGGTGTGTGTACATGTGAGTGCCGTCGCCCCAAGCGTGCATTTTGTGTGTAAGTGTGTGTGCAGCCGCCCCTTGCGTGCGCGGTGTAGGTACGTGTGTGTGCAGCCGCCCCAAGCGTGCGCGGTGTATGTACATGTGTGTGCACTCGCCCCTTGCGTGCATGGTGCATGTATGTATGTGTGTGTGCAGCCGCCCCTTGCGTGCGCGGTGGATGTACGTGTGTGTGCAGCCACCCCTTTCGTGAGCGGTGTATGTACATGTGAGTGCCGTCGCCCCAAGCGTGCATTTTGTGTGTAAGTGTGTGTGCAGCAGCCCCTTGCGTGGGCGGTGTATGTACGTGTGTGTGCAGCCGCCCCGTGGTTGCGCGGTGGATGTACATGTGAGTGGAGCCGGTCCTTGCGTGCGCGGTGTATGTACGTGTGTGTGCAGCCGCCCCTTGCGTGCGTGGTGTGTGTACATGTAAGTGCAGCCGCCCCTTGCGTGCGCGGTGTATGTACGTGTGTGTGCAGCCGTCCCTTGCGTGCGCGGTGTGTGTACGTGTGTGTGCAGCCGCCCCTCGCGTGCATGGTGAGTGTAAGTGTGTGTGCAGCAGCCCCTTGCGTGCATGGTGTGTACGTGTGTGTGCAGTTGCCCCTTGCGTGCGCGGTGTATGTACGTGTGTGTGCAGCCGGCCCTTGCGTGCGCGGTGTGTGTACATGTGAGTGCAGCCGGCCCTTGCGTGCGCGGTGGATGTACATGTGTGGGCAGTTGCCCCTTGCGTGCGCGGTGTATGTACATGTGTTTGCACTCGCCCCTTGCGTGCGCGGTGGATGTACATGTGTGTGCAGCCGAACCTTGCGTGCATGGTGTGTGTACCTGTGCGTGAAGTCGCTCCTTGCGTGCATGGTGTGTGTACGTGTGTGTGCAGCCGCCCCTTGCGTGCGCGGTGTAGGTACGTGTGTGTGCAGCCGCCCCTTGCGTGCGCGGTGTATGTACGTGTGTGTGCAGCCGGCCCTTGCGTGCATGGTGTGTGTACGTGTGTGTGCAGCCGGCCCTTGCGTGCGCGGTGGATGTACATGTGTGTGCAGTCGCCCCTTGCGTGCGCGGTGTAGGTACGTATGTGTGCAGCCGCCCCTTGCGTGCGCGGTGTATGTACGTGTGTGTGCAGCCGCCCCGTGGTTGCGCGGTGTATGTACATGTGTGTGCAGTTGCCCCTTGCGTGCGCGGTGTATGTACGTGTGTGTGCAGCCGGCCCTTGCGTGCGCGGTGGATGTACATGTGAGTGCAGCCGGCCCTTGCGTGCATGGTGTGTGTACGTGTGTGTGCAGCCGCCCCTTGCGTGCATGGTGTATGTACATGTGAGTGCAGCCGGCCCTTGCGTGCATGGTGTGTGTACGTGTGTGTGCAGCCGCCCCTTGCGTGCGCGGTGTATGTACGTGTGTGCGCACTCGCCCCTTGCGTGCGCGGTGTATGTACGTGTGTGTGCAGTTGCCCCTTGCGTGCGCGGTGGATGTACGTGTGTGTGCAGCCGCCCCTTGCGTGCGCGGTGTGTGTACGTGTATGTGCAGCCGCCCCTTGCGTGCATGTACATGTGTGAAGAAATAAGCAATAGTGAATGAAATAGTAAAAAGAAAATCATTCCAGCATATGTATGTACAAGTTTTTAGTAGTACACTATGACTATCGTCAAATATAACAATTTTCTATATTTTCATACACACACGAACAACACACCCAACACACACACACACTATGTTTGCACCCAAGACACACACCAACACCTAAAAACAAGACACCAACACACAAGACAGCCATGCAACACACACCCAACACACACACGCAACACACACATAACACACCTAAGTATAGTTGTTATAACACACAACACATAGGTACATCCCGCCCCCCCACACACAACACCAACACATGACAATTAACAGGCCACAACACACACACTGACACACATGCCCCAACACACACACACACATGCCCCAACACACACACACATGCCCCAACACTGCACACACAACAACACCCAAACACACACCACACACACAAAAGACACCCAACACACATACCGAAAACACGCACACACAACACCTACTAAAAACAAGACACCAACACACAAGACACCCAACACACACCCAACACACACACACACACACAATGTTTGCACCGGTCGGCCCACGACACCCACACCCAACACACACATAACACACCTAAGTAACACACAACACACACGTACATCCCCCCCCCCCCACACACAACACCAACACATGACAATTAACATGCCACAACACACACACATGCCCCAACACACACACACACATGCCCCAACACTGCACACACAACAACACCCAAACACATACCACACACACACAAGACACCCAACACACATACCGAAAACACGCACACACAACACCTACCAAAAACACCAAACACACAAGACACCCAACACACACCCAACACACACACACACAATGTTTGCACCCACGACACACACACCAACACCTAAAAATAAGACACCAACACACAACACACGTACACGTACATCCCCCCCCCCACAACACCAACAATAACATGCAAACAACACACACACAACACACCTAAGTCACACACACAACACACACGTACTTTCCCCCCCCCCACACCCAACACCAACACACAAGACACTTTGCACACACCCTACACACACCCACACCCTTTATGAACACATGTACACCCAACACACACACGCAACACACACCTAGGTCGATCACACACAACACACACAAAACACACCTAAGTCACACACAACACACACGTACACCCCCCCACACAAACCCAATACCAACACACAAGACACTTGGCCCCCCCCCCACCCACCCACACACCCACACCCACACCCACACCACACATCCAACACACACAACACACACACTACACACTTAAGTCACACACAACACACACATAACACACCTAAGTCACACACAACACACACGTCCATCCCCCCCTCACACTCAACACCAATACATGACAATTAACATGCACACAACACACACACGCACACGCCCCAACACACACACACACAACATACATACACAGAGCACACACACACGCCTCAACACACATACCGAACACACACACACAAGACACCCAACACACATACCGAACACACACACACACACACTATGTTTGCACCCGACATACACACACCCAACACCTACTAAAAACAAGAAACCAACACACAAGACACCCTACACACACACAACACACACACACACAACACATATCCAACACAAACAACACACACACCTAAGTCACACACACAACACACCTACTAAGTCACACACACAACACACATGTACCTCCCCCCCCCCACACCCAACATCAACACACAAGACACTTTGCACACACCCTACACGCCCCCGCACCTTCATGAATGCACCCAACACACACACCCAACACACACGCCCCAACACACATACCCAACATTCACACAACACACCCAACATATAAGGGTAAATATGGTTTAGGAGTGTAGGGGTTTAGGGTTTAAGGCCTACCATACACCCGTATGTAAAAATGCAACAACACGCCAAGTCATCCGCCACCATGCAAAAATATATAAACACAACTGGTCATCCTCAACAAGAATGCCCATTTTAGTACCTAATCCGCACTTGGCACTTGTCCAGTTTCGTAAGTCCAACGGCCGTTGGCTTTGAGAAATTAAGATATGCGACATGCGCCATGCAGCCAAGCTAAAGTATAGGCTGATTGCCCTGTATGTAACATTAGTAAGGTGAACGACCGTCGACAAAAAAACACATGCGACATACAAACACCAATTTTACACAGTAATGTTTGGAATGACGTACCGTAATTTCGGCGTCCACCTTCTTCGCAATTGTGAACCAGCCCTGTCGCGTGTTGTCCGGATGTCCTTCCCACTTGCCCTTCGTGACCTTTGCGACGCTCAGGTAGCACACGATTGCAGTTAAGGGTTCTCGGTCGTCTGGGTTCCAGAAGAAGCGTCGGGCGTCCGATCCGGAGGAGGAGCACCTCTCGAAGTATTTTACGTACATTACCCAGTTGCCTTTCTTAAAAACCTCGCCCCCCCCCCTGTATGTTTGTTTAAACACTCATCCTTGTCGAGTTGGTGGGCGACTCGAACAACTTTCGCCAACCAGTACGGGTGGTCGGGCACATGGTCCTTGTGCCCCCTCTCAGATGCGACTGCGACGGCCTCCCCCTCCTGCAAACCACGCCCCAACTCGTTTCTTGCCGTTTGAACGTGGTTCAGGCGGGTTCCCGGATATCGCGTGGGGTTCCGCGACTTACTCGCCTGGAGTTTTACAGTCCACGACGAGCTGCTCCAATCGTTTGGGCATGTCGTCCACTTGCCCTCTCGGCACTCCGCACAACTGAAGCATGAAAAACGCCTGAGCTTTACCACCTCGACCCGCTCGCCCTTTTTGTCCAGTCGCCACTGGTGTGCCGTGGAGATATCTCGGATCGGGCCTCGCTCCTTACCGGACGTGAGAATCTGCAATTGTAATTCCATGAAACAACATCACAGCACATTTCCCAACTCCAACGGCCGTTGGCACTCAACAATTATAAGATTTCCCAACTCCAACGGCCGTTGGCCCTTGGAAACTTTATATAAGTACATTTCTCAACTCCAACGGCCGTTGGCACTCAACAATTATACGATTTTCCAGCTCCAACGGCCGTTGGCCTTATGAAACTTCAAACTGCATCAAGGAAGCTGTCCTCTGTAAAGTGTAACCAGAGACAAATTATAGAACTGCACTTGACCACCAGAAAGCAACTGTCTTTACTTACGTTATCGAGAAGAAATGCCCGTCGAACCACGTCCGATTGTGCCGATGGTCGACTCGAGTCTTTGCCGGTTCTCCAATCCCGGTTCAGGTAGGCCACCAGTGCCTCCACCGTATTCAGGTTCCGATTGTCCTCCTGCATCTGCGCTCTTTTGAGGATGCTTTTGACCGTCCCCCCCTCCCCGTCCGACTCCCCCTTCCCATGTCCTGCACACGAGTAGTTCCACTCCAATGATTCCAAGTCGGGGTCGGCCTCGAGCAGGTCCGCAGCCATCGCCAACACATACCGGGATTGGAACTGCTCCTTACAGTTGTCGGACCAACTGATCCAGTTCCTCACCTCCACCCCCTCCTCCCTCAGCACGTTAAGGGTATTCTTCATCACGAACTCCAGGGTCTGGGCATTCCTCGGTACGTCCTTCCCCATGTAATCGTGCTTCACCCTTTTGATTTCCAGCGATACGGGATCACGGTACATCACGATCACCGGCATCAGGACGTAACTACTTGGGTACCAGTACTGCGCCTGCAACTGTTTCTGCAGGTGGTCCGAATAGTTCTCCGAGTAGTCCATCAGGACCACCACCGTTCCCAGCGGCATCACGTCAATGCACTCCTTGTAAGCGTGGTGCTGCCAGGCCCATGTATGGACGTGAATGGCGAATTCCGGGAAGCGCGCCGTAATGAGTTCATGGAGCTCCGAGAGGGTTGACTTGATGAGTTTTTGCTGCAGGTTCATTTGCGGCGCCACATCCTCCTCCTGCAACACAACACACCCGCGCACCATGGATTGACCGAAGAATGGAAGTCAGCAGCTGGGAATTTCCCAACGCCAACGGCCGTTGGAAGTATGAAAGTCTACATATATATATTCAACGATGCAAATATACATGCCCGCGCACCATGGATTGACCGAAGAATGGAAGTCAGCAGCTGGGAATTTCCCAACGCCAACGGCCGTTGGAAGTATGAAAGTCTACATATATATATTCAACGATGCAAATATACATGCTTACCGTCCCACGGGGCGCTGTGCCCTCCTTTATGAAGTCGAACCACGTGTACTTCTTTGTCCACCCCTTCATCTGGTCCGTCACGATGAACTCGGAAATCCCACACTCGTTGCACGTCCCTTCCAAGCAGTTCATTGGGACGTTAACGAACGGGCCGCCCGTCCTCCCCCCTCCTTGCCCCCCTCCCCCCTCTCAGCCCTGTGGCAGGTGAAACGTCGAACGAAATCATGGGCATTGTCAGGCACGGAAGGGATACCCTCCCTCTCCTCGATCTCCAGCGTGCTCTTCAACTCCTTGACGCCTTTGGCGAAGGCAGAGAGCAGAGACTCGAAGACGACGTGCTTTTCGCATGCGCACAAGTCCCGGTCCTTCCACACGCCCTTTACGCACTTGGGCATGAACTCCACGAACTTCGTGTACCCCACCTTGTACCTTGTCCCGTCCGCAGTCGTCACGATACCTCCCTTGTACGGCGACGCGTCAGAACAGAACCGCTTGTAAATCGTTTCAAGCGAGTCCAAATAGTACCTTCCGCCCTGGGAGGAAATGAGGATCCTGGCGTTTCCCTTCCTTTCGAACTCATTGACCACGTCCTTATGGTTGGGAGACGCCCTCGTGTTTAGGTCTGACAACCAGTAACTCCCGACGATGTCTTTGACCTCCTCCGGAAACTTGTCCGACCGTAAAGCACGAGGGGGCGCCTTCAGGGCGGGAAGGTCGCCCCCCATCCTCATTCCCCTTGCGGTCTGGATATCCTTGGGCGTGACGTGAAGCAGCCGCGCGAGAGTGCAATGCCCTTGATTGTTCATGCCGTCCTTTCCCAAGCACATTGACAGCACAGCGCACTTCGCGTTCCTGTGCTCATCCGACTTGCCCAATTCCTGGAAACCTTGCACGATATTAGCGACAACCTCCTGAGCGAAGGACTCCGACGCCTTTCTTTTCAGCGCAGGGCGGTACTGTTTCCCCATAACCTTCACAACCGCACCTGGCAGCCGCTCAAGCGCCCTCAAGCCTACTGCAGTTTTCGTGTTTTCAGTCTTGTGATTGTTGTCCTTCAGCAAGTATTCCATTGCGCTGGCCATGTCGAGGGCAAGTTGGTTGCCCTTGATCTCGACGTACTTGAGACTTAGGTCTTTGTTGTGCGCTTCACCTGCATCCGCGCGCATACAGAATCCAGACGAAGTTTTGACTTTTTATCAAATTATTGCTTTCCAACAATTACCCAATTTGTAGGTCCCAACGGCCGTTGGACCCCTGAAAGTACGCCTGAAACACGCCAACACATGCATTTTCGACACCCAACGGCCGTTGGACCCCCGAAAGTGGGCCTGAAACACGCCAACACATGCATTTTCGACACCCAACGGCCGTTGGACCCCTGAAAGCGGGCCGAAAACACGCCAACACATGCATTTTCGACACCCAACGGCCGTTGGACCCCTGAAAGTGGGCCTGAAACACGCCAACACATGCATTTTCGACACCCAACGGCCGTTGGACCCCTGAAAGTACGCCTGAAACACGCCAACACATGCATTTTCGACACCCAACGGCCGTTGGACCCCTGAAAGCGGGCCGAAAACACGCCAACACATGCATTTTCTACACCCAACGGCCGTTGGACCCCTGAAAGTGGGCCTGAAACACGCCCTTTACATGCATTTTCGACACCCAACGGCCGTTGGACCCCTGAAAGCGGGCCGAAAACACGCCAACACATGCATTTTCGACGTCCAACGGCCGTTGGGCCCCTGAAAGCGGGCCGGAAACACGCTAACGCATGCATTTTAGACACCCAACGGCCGTTGGACCCCTGAAAGCGGGCCGAAAACTCGCCAACACCTGCATTTTTTACACGCCAGGATGTGAATTTCCGAATCCCAACGCACTTTTTATAACCTTAACGACCGTTGGAACCCAGAAATTCGACTGAAATGTTTCCATAACACACGTAACAACAAATTTGGTGGTCAACAACCCCGTAAATCCGTAACCCTGCACGCACCTCTTGCCGCCATAGCTCTTGTTCGCAGCAGGTGGGCCCTGAAGACGCCTTTTGGTCTTGCACCTGTTGGTTACAATTGCATGGCATACCAGCAATATATTGCACATAGCATTGTATTTCACACAATTATTATATTCATGCCACAAATAATAATAATAATTGTATTAAACATAGGGGGGCAGGTTGCATATTCGTTTCATTGCAGTCTAATATCAACATATTAAAAATTTCCATGCCCATAAACATTTTTGATATAGCTATTAGGTTGCTTATTATATTAAATCTTACCAGCCGTGTAGTGGTTTGCGGATTGCTTTATAGGCTTGCCACACCAACCCAAAAAAAAATGTTACGACGGGAGTTGAACCCGGGCCTACTAGACGTGTTCACGAGGTACTACGAGGATCAGCCAAGAATCTGTCCCGTACCGGTGTGGTTCACCAGTTCCGCACACTAGCATGGTCTCCGCGTCGCGCTCGTTCATTAAATTTCGGAGAAATTTTGCCTGCTTATATACGTTTTTGAAGCCCCTCGGCGTCGCGCCGTGAAAAGCTTCCTCCGCCAGGCGTCCAATCAGGTAGCAGGAATGTGAAAAAATGGGCTCGAGCTGTGTGCAGCGCCGCGTCCATGTGGCGCCACACGGCGTCAGGAGTCGGCGTGGCGCCATATATGGCGCTGCGAATTCCCTACCGTGTGGTCTGCAGCGCCACGTCACAGTTGCGACTGCAAGTATTTTTCAGCGCGGCGCCGTCCCGGCGCCGCGCCATATCGTTTGGCGCGTCAATTTTTTTCCCGCGCGCGGCGCCTTTTAGGCGCCGCGCCATTCCATTTGCGCGTCGGCATACCAGCACCAGGGAATTTGAATTTGCTGGTGCTGCGTTGGCGCTTTCCAGCCTCCCTGGAAGACCGACACCGTGGATGCACCTTGCACCCGAGCATCAACGGCGGGTATTCGCGACATCGGCCGAAAGTGACAACGATATTAGCAACCCGACAGCCATATTCAACTGAGCAACGCCATTGTCGACACACACGGTTAAGAAAGAGGTGAGCAATGGCGGTGGATGTACATGGATGCTTTTGACAGATAGTGGTTTTATGATTGGCGTAATCGGCCAGATAATTTTGTCGCTTTTTTGGTGTCGTGGTGCCGGTCGCTGACGGGGAAATGAATGGGTTTTTTTGGTGGTTCTCGTTTGGTTGCAGGGTTCTCGTTTGCTATCAGTTTTCTTTTTGCCGCCACCGCTGCCCCGAAGGACAAGGATAAAAAATAAGAAACATCTATAAAAAGGTACGACGCGTGGTGTGTTGCGTGCTTTTTTTCTTGGTTTTCTCGCTCCCTTGCAGCTCAGGTTTGCTGGCACATGTATTTATGCATGCCAGATAACACAGGCTGTGTGTCTGACTTTTTTTCTTCCCTGTCATATGCGGTCCGCCTCTCTTTTTTCGTGTTTTGTTTTTTGTTCGTATCTTCTACGGTACAACGCGACATGTTCACGGCGTCATCTGCGCGGTGTCACTAGCTTCATTTTTGCCGCCACCGCCGCCCCCGGCCGGCCCCATTAAAAAAAAGAAACATCTATCTATAAAAGGTACAAAGCGTGGTGTGTTGCGTGCTTTTTTTCTTGGTTTTCTCGCTCCCTTGCAGCTCAGGTTTGCTGGCACATGTATTTTTGCATGCCGGCACCACACCACATGTATTTATGCATGCCAGATAACACAGGCTGTGTGTCTGACTTTTTTTCTTCCCTGTCACATGCGGTCCGCCTCTCTTTTTTCGTGTTTTGTTTTTTGTTCGTATCTTCTACGGTACAACGCGACATGTTCACGGCGTCATCTGCGCGGTGTCACTAGCTTCATTTTTGCCGCCACCGCCGCCCCCGGCCGCCCCATTAAAAAAAAGAAACATCGATCTATAAAAGGTACGACGCGTGGTGTGTTGCGTGCTTTTTTTCATGGTTTCCCATGCATTGGCATGCCAGCACCCCATGACACCCATCCATGCATGCCAGCACCCCATGACATCCCCATGCATGCCAGCACCCCATGCATGCATGCCAGCACCCCATGACACCCATCCATGCATGCCAGCACCCCATGACACCCATCCATGCATGCCAGCACCCCATGACACCCATCCACGCATGCCAGCACCCCACTACACCCATCCATGCATGCCAGCACCACACCACATGTATTTATGCATGCCAGATAACACAGGCTGTGTGTCTGACTTTTTTTCGTCCCTGTCATATGCGGTCCGCCTCTCTTTTTTCGTGTTTTGTTTTTTGTTCGTATCTTCTACGGTACAACGCGACATGTTCACGGCGTCATCTGCGCGTTGTCACTAGCTTCAGTTTTGCCGCCACCGCCGCCACCGCCGCTTGCACCCGACAATAAAAAAAAAAGAAACATCTATAAAAAGGTACGACGCGTGGTGTGTTGCGTGCTTTTTTTCATGGTTCACCCCACTACACCCATCCATGCATGCCAGCACCCCATGACACCCATCCACGCATGCCAGCACCCCCCACATGTTTTTATGCATGCCAGCACCCCCCCCTAGGTATTTATGCATGCCAGCACCCCCCCCTCGGTATTTATGCATGCCAGCACCCCCTCTAGGTATTTATGCATGCCAGCACCCCCCTAGGTATTTATGCATGCCAGCACCCCCCCGACGTATTTATGCTTGCCAGCACCCCCTCGGTATTTATGCATGCCAGCCCCCCCTTCTAGGTATTTATGCATGCCAGCACCCCAGCCGACGTATTTATGCATGCCAGCACCCCCCCTAGGTATTTATTCATGCCAGCATCCCCCCTCGGTATTTATGCATGCCAGCCCCCCCCCTCGGTATTTATGCATGCCAGCACCCCCCCCTAGGTATTTATGCATGCCAGCACCCCCCACATGTATTTATGCATGCCAGCCCCCCCCCTAGGTATTTATGCATGCCAGCACCCCCCCTCGGTATTTATGCATGCCAGCACCCCCTCTAGGTATTTATGCATGCCAGCACCCCCCCTAGGTATTTATGCATGCCAGCACCCCCCTAGGTATTTATGCATGCCAGCACCCCCCTAGGTATTTATGCATGCCAGCACCCCCCCTAGGTATTTATGCATGCCAGCACCCCCCCTAGGTATTTATGCTTGCCAGCACCCCCCCTAGGTATTTATGCATGCCAGCCCCCCCTAGGTATTTATGCATGCCAGCACCCCCCCTAGGTATTTATGCATGCCAGCACCCCCCCCTCCGTATTTATGCATGCCAGCACCCCCCTAGGTATTTATGCATGCCAGCACCCCCCTAGGTATTTATGCATGCCAGCACCCCCCCTAGGTATTTATGCATGCCAGCACCCCCCCTAGGTATTTATGCATGCCAGCACCCCCCTAGGTATTTATGCATGCCAGCCCCCCCCTAGGTATTTATGCATGCCAGCACCCCCCCCTAGGTATTTATGCATGCCAGCACCCCCCACATGTATTTATGCATGCCAGCCCCCCCCCTAGGTATTTATGCATGCCAGCACCCCCCTAGGTATTTATGCATGCCAGCACCCCCCCTAGGTATTTATGCATGCCAGCCCCCCCCCTAGGTATTTATGCATGCCAGCACCCCCCCTAGGTATTTATGCATGCCAGCACCCCCTAGGTATTTATGCATGCCAGCACCCCCCCTAGGTATTTATGCATGCCAGCACCCCCCCTAGGTATTTATGCATGCCAGCACCCCCCCTAGGTATTTATGCATGCCAGCACCCCCCCCTAGGTATTTATGCATGCCAGCACCCCCCCAGGTATTTATGCATGCCAGCACCCCCCCTAGGTATTTATGCATGCCAGCACCCCCCCTCGGTATTTATGCATGCCAGCACCCCCCCTAGGTATTTATGCATGCCAGCACCCCCCCCGACGTATTTATGCTTGCCAGCACCCCCCCTAGGTATTTATGCATGCCAGCCCCCCTAGGTATTTATGCATGCCAGCACCCCCCCTAGGTATTTATGCATGCCAGCACCCCCCATAGGTATTTATGCATGCCAGCACCCCCCCTAGGTATTTATGCATGCCAGCACCCCCCTAGGTATTTATGCATGCCAGCACCCCCCTAGGTATTTATGCATGCCAGCACCCCCCCCTAGGTATTTATGCATGCCAGCACCCCCCTAGGTATTTATGCATGCCAGCCCCCCCCCTAGGTATTTATGCATGCCAGCACCCCCCCTAGGTATTTATGCATGCCAGCACCCCACATGTATTTATGCATGCCAGCACCCCCCCTAGGTATTATGCATGCCAGCACCCCCCCTAGGTATTTATGCATGCCAGCCCCCCCCTAGGTATTTATGCATGCCAGCCCCCCCCCTAGGTATTTATGCATGCCAGCCCCCCCCCCTAGGTATTTATGCATGCCAGCACCCCCCCCTAGGTATTTATGCATGCCAGCACCCCCCACATGTATTTATGCATGCCAGCCCCCCCCCTAGGTATTTATGCATGCCAGCACCCCCCCTCGGTATTTATGCATGCCAGCACCCCTCTAGGTATTTATGCATGCCAGCCCCCCCCTAGGTATTTATGCATGCCAGCACCCCCCCCTAGGTATTTATGCATGCCAGCACCCCCCACATGTATTTATGCATGCCAGCCCCCCCCCCTAGGTATTTATGCATGCCAGCACCCCCCCCTCGGTATTTATGCATGCCAGCACCCCTCTAGGTATTTATGCATGCCCAGCACCCCCCCTAGGTATTTATGCATGCCAGCACCCCCCCTAGGTATTTATGCATGCCAGCACCCCCCCCTAGGTATTATTCATGCCAGCATCCCCCCCTCGGTATTTATGCATGCCAGCACCCCCCTCGGTATTTATGCATGCCAGCACCCCCCCTAGGTATTTATGCATGCCAGCACCCCCCACATGTTTTTATGCATGCCAGCACCCCCCCTAGGTATTTATGCATGCCAGCACCCCCCCCTCGGTATTTATGCATGCCAGCACCCCCTCTAGGTATTTATGCATGCCAGCACCCCCCCTAGGTATTTATGATGCATGCCAGCACCCCCCTAGGTATTTATGCATGCCAGCACCCCCCCTAGGTATTTATGCATGCCAGCACGCCCCCTAGGTATTTATGCATGCCAGCACCCCCTAGTATTTATGCATGCCAGCACCCCCCTAGGTATTTATGCATGCCAGCACCCCCCTAGGTATTTATGCATGCCAGCACCCCCCTAGGTTTTTGCATGCCAGCACCCCCCTAGGTATTTATGCATGCCAGCACCCCCCTATGTATTTATTCATGCCAGCACACCCCCCTAGGTATTTATGCATGCCAGCACCCCCCCTAGGTATTTATTCATGCCAGCATCCCCCCCTCGGTATTTATGCATGCCAGCACCCCCCCTCGGTAATTTATGCATGCCAGCACCCCCCCTAGGTATTTATGCATGCCAGCACCCCCCACATGTTTTTATGCATGCCAGCACCCCCCCCTAGGTATTTATGCATGCCAGCACCCCCCTCGGTATTTATGCATGCCAAGCACCCCCTCTAGGTATTTATGCATGCCAGCACCCCCCCCTAGGTATTTATGCATGCCAGCACCCCCCCTAGGTATTTATGCATGCCAGCACCCCCCCCTAGGTATTTATGCATGCCAGCACGCCCCCCTAGGTATTTATGCATGCCAGCACCCCCCTAGGTATTTATGCATGCCAGCACCCCCCCTAGGTATTTATGCATGCCAGCACCCCCCCTAGGTATTTATGCATGCCAGCACCCCCCCTAGGTATTTATGCATGCCAGCACCCCCCTAGGTATTTATGCATGCCAGCACCCCCCCCTAGGTATTTATTCATGCCAGCATCCCCCCTCGTATTTATGCATGCCAGCACCCCCTCGGTATTTATGCATGCCAGCACCCCCCTAGGTATTTATGCATGCCAGCACCCCCCACATGTATTTATGCATGCCAGCACCCCCCTAGGTATTTATGCATGCCAGCACCCCCCCCTAGGTATTTTGCATGACAGCACCCCCCTAGGTATTTATGCATGCCAAGCCCCCCCCTAGGTATTTATGCATGCCAGCACCCCCTAAGGTATTTATGCATGCCAGCCCCCCCTAGGTATTTATGCATGCCCAGCACCCCCCCTAGGTATTTATGCATGCCAGCACCCCCCACATGTTTTTATGCATGCCAGCACCCCCCTAGGTATTTATGCATGCCACCACCCCCCTCGGTATTTATGCATGCCAGCACCCCCTCTAGGTATTTATGGCATGCCAGCACCCCCCCTAGGTATTTATGCATGCCAGCACCCCCCCTAGGTATTTATGCATGCCAGCAACCCCCCCTAGGTATTTATGCATGCCAGCACCCCCCTAGGTA
>RPFO01000153.1:0-263442 GCA_009746045.1 Mesostigma viride
TGGTACCACCATTCCGTGGCAGCTTGGCCCAGTTTGCTACCGGCTGGCACACGTTTTCAGTGAATTTTGGGCTCCAGATTTAAATGCAACGTGCGGTTTGAGGCAGGGGAAAACATGCGTGGACGATAGGAATTATAGCACCGGCGGGCTTCAAAGTGCCGGACGGCAGGCGGTACCACCATTCCGTGGCAGCTTGGCCCAGTTTGCTACCGGCTGGCACACGTTTTCAGTGAATTTTGGGCTCCAGATTTAAATGCAACGTGCGGTTTGAGGCAGGGGAAAACATGCGTGGACGATAGGAATTATAGCACCGGCGGGCTTCAAAGTGCCGGACGGCAGGCGGTACCACCATTCCGTGGCAGCTTGGCCCAGTTTGCTACCGGCTGGCACACGTTTTCAGTGAATTTTGGGCTCCAGATTTAAATGCAACGTGCGGTTTGAGGCAGGGGAAAACATGCGTGGACGATAGGAATTATAGCACCGGCGGGCTTCAAAGTGCCGGACGGCAGGCGGTACCACCATTCCGTGGCAGCTTGGCCCAGTTTGCTACCGGCTGGCACACGTTTTCAGTGAATTTTGGGCTCCAGATTTAAATGCAACGTGCGGTTTGAGGCAGGGGAAAACATGCGTGGACGATAGGAATTATAGCACCGGCGGGCTTCAAAGTGCCGGACGGCAGGCGGTACCACCATTCCGTGGCAGCTTGGCCCAGTTTGCTACCGGCTGGCACACGTTTTCAGTGAATTTTGGGCTCCAGATTTAAATGCAACGTGCGGTTTGAGGCAGGGGAAAACATGCGTGGACGATAGGAATTATAGCACCGGCGGGCTTCAAAGTGCCGGACGGCAGGCGGTACCACCATTCCGTGGCAGCTTGGCCCAGTTTGCTACCGGCTGGCACACGTTTTCAGTGAATTTTGGGCTCCAGATTTAAATGCAACGTGCGGTTTGAGGCAGGGGAAAACATGCGTGGACGATAGGAATTATAGCACCGGCGGGCTTCAAAGTGCCGGACGGCAGGCGGTACCACCATTCCGTGGCAGCTTGGCCCAGTTTGCTACCGGCTGGCACACGTTTTCAGTGAATTTTGGGCTCCAGATTTAAATGCAACGTGCGGTTTGAGGCAGGGGAAAACATGCGTGGACGATAGGAATTATAGCACCGGCGGGCTTCAAAGTGCCGGACGGCAGGCGGTACCACCATTCCGTGGCAGCTTGGCCCAGTTTGCTACCGGCTGGCACACGTTTTCAGTGAATTTTGGGCTCCAGATTTAAATGCAACGTGCGGTTTGAGGCAGGGGAAAACATGCGTGGACGATAGGAATTATAGCACCGGCGGGCTTCAAAGTGCCGGACGGCAGGCGGTACCACCATTCCGTGGCAGCTTGGCCCAGTTTGCTACCGGCTGGCACACGTTTTCAGTGAATTTTGGGCTCCAGATTTAAATGCAACGTGCGGTTTGAGGCAGGGGAAAACATGCGTGGACGATAGGAATTATAGCACCGGCGGGCTTCAAAGTGCCGGACGGCAGGCGGTACCACCATTCCGTGGCAGCTTGGCCCAGTTTGCTACCGGCTGGCACACGTTTTCAGTGAATTTTGGGCTCCAGATTTAAATGCAACGTGCGGTTTGAGGCAGGGGAAAACATGCGTGGACGATAGGAATTATAGCACCGGCGGGCTTCAAAGTGCCGGACGGCAGGCGGTACCACCATTCCGTGGCAGCTTGGCCCAGTTTGCTACCGGCTGGCACACGTTTTCAGTGAATTTTGGGCTCCAGATTTAAATGCAACGTGCGGTTTGAGGCAGGGGAAAACATGCGTGGACGATAGGAATTATAGCACCGGCGGGCTTCAAAGTGCCGGACGGCAGGCGGTACCACCATTCCGTGGCAGCTTGGCCCAGTTTGCTACCGGCTGGCACACGTTTTCAGTGAATTTTGGGCTCCAGATTTAAATGCAACGTGCGGTTTGAGGCAGGGGAAAACATGCGTGGACGATAGGAATTATAGCACCGGCGGGCTTCAAAGTGCCGGACGGCAGGCGGTACCACCATTCCGTGGCAGCTTGGCCCAGTTTGCTACCGGCTGGCACACGTTTTCAGTGAATTTTGGGCTCCAGATTTAAATGCAACGTGCGGTTTGAGGCAGGGGAAAACATGCGTGGACGATAGGAATTATAGCACCGGCGGGCTTCAAAGTGCCGGACGGCAGGCGGTACCACCATTCCGTGGCAGCTTGGCCCAGTTTGCTACCGGCTGGCACACGTTTTCAGTGAATTTTGGGCTCCAGATTTAAATGCAACGTGCGGTTTGAGGCAGGGGAAAACATGCGTGGACGATAGGAATTATAGCACCGGCGGGCTTCAAAGTGCCGGACGGCAGGCGGTACCACCATTCCGTGGCAGCTTGGCCCAGTTTGCTACCGGCTGGCACACGTTTTCAGTGAATTTTGGGCTCCAGATTTAAATGCAACGTGCGGTTTGAGGCAGGGGAAAACATGCGTGGACGATAGGAATTATAGCACCGGCGGGCTTCAAAGTGCCGGACGGCAGGCGGTACCACCATTCCGTGGCAGCTTGGCCCAGTTTGCTACCGGCTGGCACACGTTTTCAGTGAATTTTGGGCTCCAGATTTAAATGCAACGTGCGGTTTGAGGCAGGGGAAAACATGCGTGGACGATAGGAATTATAGCACCGGCGGGCTTCAAAGTGCCGGACGGCAGGCGGTACCACCATTCCGTGGCAGCTTGGCCCAGTTTGCTACCGGCTGGCACACGTTTTCAGTGAATTTTGGGCTCCAGATTTAAATGCAACGTGCGGTTTGAGGCAGGGGAAAACATGCGTGGACGATAGGAATTATAGCACCGGCGGGCTTCAAAGTGCCGGACGGCAGGCGGTACCACCATTCCGTGGCAGCTTGGCCCAGTTTGCTACCGGCTGGCACACGTTTTCAGTGAATTTTGGGCTCCAGATTTAAATGCAACGTGCGGTTTGAGGCAGGGGAAAACATGCGTGGACGATAGGAATTATAGCACCGGCGGGCTTCAAAGTGCCGGACGGCAGGCGGTACCACCATTCCGTGGCAGCTTGGCCCAGTTTGCTACCGGCTGGCACACGTTTTCAGTGAATTTTGGGCTCCAGATTTAAATGCAACGTGCGGTTTGAGGCAGGGGAAAACATGCGTGGACGATAGGAATTATAGCACCGGCGGGCTTCAAAGTGCCGGACGGCAGGCGGTACCACCATTCCGTGGCAGCTTGGCCCAGTTTGCTACCGGCTGGCACACGTTTTCAGTGAATTTTGGGCTCCAGATTTAAATGCAACGTGCGGTTTGAGGCAGGGGAAAACATGCGTGGACGATAGGAATTATAGCACCGGCGGGCTTCAAAGTGCCGGACGGCAGGCGGTACCACCATTCCGTGGCAGCTTGGCCCAGTTTGCTACCGGCTGGCACACGTTTTCAGTGAATTTTGGGCTCCAGATTTAAATGCAACGTGCGGTTTGAGGCAGGGGAAAACATGCGTGGACGATAGGAATTATAGCACCGGCGGGCTTCAAAGTGCCGGACGGCAGGCGGTACCACCATTCCGTGGCAGCTTGGCCCAGTTTGCTACCGGCTGGCACACGTTTTCAGTGAATTTTGGGCTCCAGATTTAAATGCAACGTGCGGTTTGAGGCAGGGGAAAACATGCGTGGACGATAGGAATTATAGCACCGGCGGGCTTCAAAGTGCCGGACGGCAGGCGGTACCACCATTCCGTGGCAGCTTGGCCCAGTTTGCTACCGGCTGGCACACGTTTTCAGTGAATTTTGGGCTCCAGATTTAAATGCAACGTGCGGTTTGAGGCAGGGGAAAACATGCGTGGACGATAGGAATTATAGCACCGGCGGGCTTCAAAGTGCCGGACGGCAGGCGGTACCACCATTCCGTGGCAGCTTGGCCCAGTTTGCTACCGGCTGGCACACGTTTTCAGTGAATTTTGGGCTCCAGATTTAAATGCAACGTGCGGTTTGAGGCAGGGGAAAACATGCGTGGACGATAGGAATTATAGCACCGGCGGGCTTCAAAGTGCCGGACGGCAGGCGGTACCACCATTCCGTGGCAGCTTGGCCCAGTTTGCTACCGGCTGGCACACGTTTTCAGTGAATTTTGGGCTCCAGATTTAAATGCAACGTGCGGTTTGAGGCAGGGGAAAACATGCGTGGACGATAGGAATTATAGCACCGGCGGGCTTCAAAGTGCCGGACGGCAGGCGGTACCACCATTCCGTGGCAGCTTGGCCCAGTTTGCTACCGGCTGGCACACGTTTTCAGTGAATTTTGGGCTCCAGATTTAAATGCAACGTGCGGTTTGAGGCAGGGGAAAACATGCGTGGACGATAGGAATTATAGCACCGGCGGGCTTCAAAGTGCCGGACGGCAGGCGGTACCACCATTCCGTGGCAGCTTGGCCCAGTTTGCTACCGGCTGGCACACGTTTTCAGTGAATTTTGGGCTCCAGATTTAAATGCAACGTGCGGTTTGAGGCAGGGGAAAACATGCGTGGACGATAGGAATTATAGCACCGGCGGGCTTCAAAGTGCCGGACGGCAGGCGGTACCACCATTCCGTGGCAGCTTGGCCCAGTTTGCTACCGGCTGGCACACGTTTTCAGTGAATTTTGGGCTCCAGATTTAAATGCAACGTGCGGTTTGAGGCAGGGGAAAACATGCGTGGACGATAGGAATTATAGCACCGGCGGGCTTCAAAGTGCCGGACGGCAGGCGGTACCACCATTCCGTGGCAGCTTGGCCCAGTTTGCTACCGGCTGGCACACGTTTTCAGTGAATTTTGGGCTCCAGATTTAAATGCAACGTGCGGTTTGAGGCAGGGGAAAACATGCGTGGACGATAGGAATTATAGCACCGGCGGGCTTCAAAGTGCCGGACGGCAGGCGGTACCACCATTCCGTGGCAGCTTGGCCCAGTTTGCTACCGGCTGGCACACGTTTTCAGTGAATTTTGGGCTCCAGATTTAAATGCAACGTGCGGTTTGAGGCAGGGGAAAACATGCGTGGACGATAGGAATTATAGCACCGGCGGGCTTCAAAGTGCCGGACGGCAGGCGGTACCACCATTCCGTGGCAGCTTGGCCCAGTTTGCTACCGGCTGGCACACGTTTTCAGTGAATTTTGGGCTCCAGATTTAAATGCAACGTGCGGTTTGAGGCAGGGGAAAACATGCGTGGACGATAGGAATTATAGCACCGGCGGGCTTCAAAGTGCCGGACGGCAGGCGGTACCACCATTCCGTGGCAGCTTGGCCCAGTTTGCTACCGGCTGGCACACGTTTTCAGTGAATTTTGGGCTCCAGATTTAAATGCAACGTGCGGTTTGAGGCAGGGGAAAACATGCGTGGACGATAGGAATTATAGCACCGGCGGGCTTCAAAGTGCCGGACGGCAGGCGGTACCACCATTCCGTGGCAGCTTGGCCCAGTTTGCTACCGGCTGGCACACGTTTTCAGTGAATTTTGGGCTCCAGATTTAAATGCAACGTGCGGTTTGAGGCAGGGGAAAACATGCGTGGACGATAGGAATTATAGCACCGGCGGGCTTCAAAGTGCCGGACGGCAGGCGGTACCACCATTCCGTGGCAGCTTGGCCCAGTTTGCTACCGGCTGGCACACGTTTTCAGTGAATTTTGGGCTCCAGATTTAAATGCAACGTGCGGTTTGAGGCAGGGGAAAACATGCGTGGACGATAGGAATTATAGCACCGGCGGGCTTCAAAGTGCCGGACGGCAGGCGGTACCACCATTCCGTGGCAGCTTGGCCCAGTTTGCTACCGGCTGGCACACGTTTTCAGTGAATTTTGGGCTCCAGATTTAAATGCAACGTGCGGTTTGAGGCAGGGGAAAACATGCGTGGACGATAGGAATTATAGCACCGGCGGGCTTCAAAGTGCCGGACGGCAGGCGGTACCACCATTCCGTGGCAGCTTGGCCCAGTTTGCTACCGGCTGGCACACGTTTTCAGTGAATTTTGGGCTCCAGATTTAAATGCAACGTGCGGTTTGAGGCAGGGGAAAACATGCGTGGACGATAGGAATTATAGCACCGGCGGGCTTCAAAGTGCCGGACGGCAGGCGGTACCACCATTCCGTGGCAGCTTGGCCCAGTTTGCTACCGGCTGGCACACGTTTTCAGTGAATTTTGGGCTCCAGATTTAAATGCAACGTGCGGTTTGAGGCAGGGGAAAACATGCGTGGACGATAGGAATTATAGCACCGGCGGGCTTCAAAGTGCCGGACGGCAGGCGGTACCACCATTCCGTGGCAGCTTGGCCCAGTTTGCTACCGGCTGGCACACGTTTTCAGTGAATTTTGGGCTCCAGATTTAAATGCAACGTGCGGTTTGAGGCAGGGGAAAACATGCGTGGACGATAGGAATTATAGCACCGGCGGGCTTCAAAGTGCCGGACGGCAGGCGGTACCACCATTCCGTGGCAGCTTGGCCCAGTTTGCTACCGGCTGGCACACGTTTTCAGTGAATTTTGGGCTCCAGATTTAAATGCAACGTGCGGTTTGAGGCAGGGGAAAACATGCGTGGACGATAGGAATTATAGCACCGGCGGGCTTCAAAGTGCCGGACGGCAGGCGGTACCACCATTCCGTGGCAGCTTGGCCCAGTTTGCTACCGGCTGGCACACGTTTTCAGTGAATTTTGGGCTCCAGATTTAAATGCAACGTGCGGTTTGAGGCAGGGGAAAACATGCGTGGACGATAGGAATTATAGCACCGGCGGGCTTCAAAGTGCCGGACGGCAGGCGGTACCACCATTCCGTGGCAGCTTGGCCCAGTTTGCTACCGGCTGGCACACGTTTTCAGTGAATTTTGGGCTCCAGATTTAAATGCAACGTGCGGTTTGAGGCAGGGGAAAACATGCGTGGACGATAGGAATTATAGCACCGGCGGGCTTCAAAGTGCCGGACGGCAGGCGGTACCACCATTCCGTGGCAGCTTGGCCCAGTTTGCTACCGGCTGGCACACGTTTTCAGTGAATTTTGGGCTCCAGATTTAAATGCAACGTGCGGTTTGAGGCAGGGGAAAACATGCGTGGACGATAGGAATTATAGCACCGGCGGGCTTCAAAGTGCCGGACGGCAGGCGGTACCACCATTCCGTGGCAGCTTGGCCCAGTTTGCTACCGGCTGGCACACGTTTTCAGTGAATTTTGGGCTCCAGATTTAAATGCAACGTGCGGTTTGAGGCAGGGGAAAACATGCGTGGACGATAGGAATTATAGCACCGGCGGGCTTCAAAGTGCCGGACGGCAGGCGGTACCACCATTCCGTGGCAGCTTGGCCCAGTTTGCTACCGGCTGGCACACGTTTTCAGTGAATTTTGGGCTCCAGATTTAAATGCAACGTGCGGTTTGAGGCAGGGGAAAACATGCGTGGACGATAGGAATTATAGCACCGGCGGGCTTCAAAGTGCCGGACGGCAGGCGGTACCACCATTCCGTGGCAGCTTGGCCCAGTTTGCTACCGGCTGGCACACGTTTTCAGTGAATTTTGGGCTCCAGATTTAAATGCAACGTGCGGTTTGAGGCAGGGGAAAACATGCGTGGACGATAGGAATTATAGCACCGGCGGGCTTCAAAGTGCCGGACGGCAGGCGGTACCACCATTCCGTGGCAGCTTGGCCCAGTTTGCTACCGGCTGGCACACGTTTTCAGTGAATTTTGGGCTCCAGATTTAAATGCAACGTGCGGTTTGAGGCAGGGGAAAACATGCGTGGACGATAGGAATTATAGCACCGGCGGGCTTCAAAGTGCCGGACGGCAGGCGGTACCACCATTCCGTGGCAGCTTGGCCCAGTTTGCTACCGGCTGGCACACGTTTTCAGTGAATTTTGGGCTCCAGATTTAAATGCAACGTGCGGTTTGAGGCAGGGGAAAACATGCGTGGACGATAGGAATTATAGCACCGGCGGGCTTCAAAGTGCCGGACGGCAGGCGGTACCACCATTCCGTGGCAGCTTGGCCCAGTTTGCTACCGGCTGGCACACGTTTTCAGTGAATTTTGGGCTCCAGATTTAAATGCAACGTGCGGTTTGAGGCAGGGGAAAACATGCGTGGACGATAGGAATTATAGCACCGGCGGGCTTCAAAGTGCCGGACGGCAGGCGGTACCACCATTCCGTGGCAGCTTGGCCCAGTTTGCTACCGGCTGGCACACGTTTTCAGTGAATTTTGGGCTCCAGATTTAAATGCAACGTGCGGTTTGAGGCAGGGGAAAACATGCGTGGACGATAGGAATTATAGCACCGGCGGGCTTCAAAGTGCCGGACGGCAGGCGGTACCACCATTCCGTGGCAGCTTGGCCCAGTTTGCTACCGGCTGGCACACGTTTTCAGTGAATTTTGGGCTCCAGATTTAAATGCAACGTGCGGTTTGAGGCAGGGGAAAACATGCGTGGACGATAGGAATTATAGCACCGGCGGGCTTCAAAGTGCCGGACGGCAGGCGGTACCACCATTCCGTGGCAGCTTGGCCCAGTTTGCTACCGGCTGGCACACGTTTTCAGTGAATTTTGGGCTCCAGATTTAAATGCAACGTGCGGTTTGAGGCAGGGGAAAACATGCGTGGACGATAGGAATTATAGCACCGGCGGGCTTCAAAGTGCCGGACGGCAGGCGGTACCACCATTCCGTGGCAGCTTGGCCCAGTTTGCTACCGGCTGGCACACGTTTTCAGTGAATTTTGGGCTCCAGATTTAAATGCAACGTGCGGTTTGAGGCAGGGGAAAACATGCGTGGACGATAGGAATTATAGCACCGGCGGGCTTCAAAGTGCCGGACGGCAGGCGGTACCACCATTCCGTGGCAGCTTGGCCCAGTTTGCTACCGGCTGGCACACGTTTTCAGTGAATTTTGGGCTCCAGATTTAAATGCAACGTGCGGTTTGAGGCAGGGGAAAACATGCGTGGACGATAGGAATTATAGCACCGGCGGGCTTCAAAGTGCCGGACGGCAGGCGGTACCACCATTCCGTGGCAGCTTGGCCCAGTTTGCTACCGGCTGGCACACGTTTTCAGTGAATTTTGGGCTCCAGATTTAAATGCAACGTGCGGTTTGAGGCAGGGGAAAACATGCGTGGACGATAGGAATTATAGCACCGGCGGGCTTCAAAGTGCCGGACGGCAGGCGGTACCACCATTCCGTGGCAGCTTGGCCCAGTTTGCTACCGGCTGGCACACGTTTTCAGTGAATTTTGGGCTCCAGATTTAAATGCAACGTGCGGTTTGAGGCAGGGGAAAACATGCGTGGACGATAGGAATTATAGCACCGGCGGGCTTCAAAGTGCCGGACGGCAGGCGGTACCACCATTCCGTGGCAGCTTGGCCCAGTTTGCTACCGGCTGGCACACGTTTTCAGTGAATTTTGGGCTCCAGATTTAAATGCAACGTGCGGTTTGAGGCAGGGGAAAACATGCGTGGACGATAGGAATTATAGCACCGGCGGGCTTCAAAGTGCCGGACGGCAGGCGGTACCACCATTCCGTGGCAGCTTGGCCCAGTTTGCTACCGGCTGGCACACGTTTTCAGTGAATTTTGGGCTCCAGATTTAAATGCAACGTGCGGTTTGAGGCAGGGGAAAACATGCGTGGACGATAGGAATTATAGCACCGGCGGGCTTCAAAGTGCCGGACGGCAGGCGGTACCACCATTCCGTGGCAGCTTGGCCCAGTTTGCTACCGGCTGGCACACGTTTTCAGTGAATTTTGGGCTCCAGATTTAAATGCAACGTGCGGTTTGAGGCAGGGGAAAACATGCGTGGACGATAGGAATTATAGCACCGGCGGGCTTCAAAGTGCCGGACGGCAGGCGGTACCACCATTCCGTGGCAGCTTGGCCCAGTTTGCTACCGGCTGGCACACGTTTTCAGTGAATTTTGGGCTCCAGATTTAAATGCAACGTGCGGTTTGAGGCAGGGGAAAACATGCGTGGACGATAGGAATTATAGCACCGGCGGGCTTCAAAGTGCCGGACGGCAGGCGGTACCACCATTCCGTGGCAGCTTGGCCCAGTTTGCTACCGGCTGGCACACGTTTTCAGTGAATTTTGGGCTCCAGATTTAAATGCAACGTGCGGTTTGAGGCAGGGGAAAACATGCGTGGACGATAGGAATTATAGCACCGGCGGGCTTCAAAGTGCCGGACGGCAGGCGGTACCACCATTCCGTGGCAGCTTGGCCCAGTTTGCTACCGGCTGGCACACGTTTTCAGTGAATTTTGGGCTCCAGATTTAAATGCAACGTGCGGTTTGAGGCAGGGGAAAACATGCGTGGACGATAGGAATTATAGCACCGGCGGGCTTCAAAGTGCCGGACGGCAGGCGGTACCGCGACCGCAGCGCGTTGGGGGGCTGCCGCCCCCCAAACCCCCCGCGTGGGGGGCTCCGCCCCCCACACCCCCCGCCCCCCCCCTCGGTGGCTGCCACGCCTGCCCTGATTGTTCATGGACGACCCACGACCCCCTTCGCCCAACGGCTCCCCCGCTCCCCGGTTGGCGCCTCGGCGGTCCTCTCGGCTTGCGGCCCTTCTTGCGGAGGTGGGCGACCCGGCTGCGGGGGGCTCGGGCGCCCCGGTCTCCCCCTCCTTGGTCTGCGAGGTCTGCCGGAGCGGGCACCGCGGGCACCACATGTTAGTTTGTGATGCTTGCAATTCCGGGTGGCACTTGCAGTGTCTTACTCCCCGGCTCTACCGGGTCCCGCCGGGCTCCTGGACGTGCCCGCGCTGTCCCCCCCGGCGGGCCCCCGGGCTGCCCTCCCCGCTGGGTGCTCCGGCCCCCTGCCCCGTGTGCCCCCCTGCCGAGGCCCTCGGGGCGGGCCGTGGCCTGCCCGATGGGGCCGCCGTTGCTCGGGCCCTGGCGCCCTCGGCCCCGGGGCCCCACCCGTCGCCTGGCCCCGCCGACGGGGGCGCGGCGCTGTCGCCTGGGCTGGGCCCGGCCGACCCCCGGCGGGCCTGGCGACCCCGGCGCCCGCCCCCGGCCCCTCGCTCCCCGACGCTCTGGCCTCCCTTCCCCCGGCCGCGGTTGGCCACCCAGCCGCCACCCCCGTCCTTGCCGCGTGGGACGGCGGCCCCCGGGCCCACGCGTTCACCTCGTGGCCGCCCTCGCACATTGTCGGCGTGGTGGGCCGCGCCACCTTTTCTTGGGCGTACTGCCCTTTGTTGCTGGACGCGGTCGGGTTGAGGCCGCCTTCCCCTCGCTCCCTAGGCCCCCGGCCTTCCTGGCCCTAGTTGCGCAGGTGCGGGCGACATTTCTTTCCGCCGCCCCCCGGTGACGGCCTCGACTCTTTGGGGGTATGTCTTGGAAGGATATCACGCCGGCTGCCGGCTGCCGTGGCATCTCCCGGCCGCCCGGCAGGAAGAGCTGCTTTCCCTGGACGAGCGGGTGGGTCAGGAGGTGGTCGAGTTCGTCACGGCGGTGGCTCGAGACGCACAGGTCTCGGTGCGGGCGGCCTACCTCGCGGGCGGCGCCGACCTGGGCCTCATGTCCCCGCGGCAGCTTCGCCTCTTCTTGGACGCCCAGGCCCCGCCTCCCGGCCCGGTTGCCAGTGGGGGCTTTCTCATCACCTCCCTCAGCCTGGCGCAGGCCGCCATGCTGCGTGTGGAGTTCGGGGCCCCCATCGCGGTTCAGGGCGGCCAGGCCATCTTGGTGGACTCGGCCGGGCGCGCCCAGCCCCTAACCGCGGGGACGCCTGTTTCTGCCTTCCTCCACGACATCCTGGAGTTGGCAGGCATCCCGCACGAATGGCACCCCGCGGCTGACCAACCGGTCGGCATCCTCTCGCGCGCCCAGATTGCTGCTCTCCCGGGTTGCTGGGAGGCCGGCTGGGACCCGCCCCCCCTCATGTCCGGTCCCTTCTGGAGGGGGACGACCCCGAGTCGGGCTCCTGTGCCATCTGCCTTGAGCCCTTCCGGCCGGGGGATGGCTTGTGTCGCCTGCCCGCGTGCGGCCACACATTCCATCAAGCGTGCATCGCGCGCAGCTTGCTCCACTCCGTGCCGCGCTGCCCGTTGTGCCGGGCTGTTGTGCCGCCCCCTGGGACTGCGCTTCCTCTCGGCCCGCCCCCGGTCTCGCTGGGTCCCCTGCCGGGTCCCCACCGGGCCCCGGGGCCAGCTGCCTCCCCGACCCCTCGGCCGCCGCCCCCGGCCTCGTTGCCGGGGCCTGGGGTGGTCGCGGGCGCGCTGGCGAGTCCCCCTGGGAGGGGCGCCGGCGTTCTCGATCCCCCTCCGCTGGGGGTCTCCCCGGTGGGCACTGCCTCCTCCGTGGCCCCGGCGGGCATGCCGGGCGCTGGTCGGGTCGTGGTGCGCGCGCCTGCCGGCCCGGCTGGGGAGACGCCGCAGGCCCCACGTCCTGCCTTTGCTGGCGCCGCTCCCCGCCACTCAGCGCCCGCCGACGGCCTTCACCGGTGTGCCGTGCTGCTTCCCACGGGGTCCCCGTGTGCTGGTGTGTTCCACAACCGTAACCTCCTCTGCCAGCACCTTCGCGCTGTGCACCCCGATCTCGGCGCGGCGGATCTGCAGGCCATGAGCTGTTACCGGTGCCCGGAAGCTCACTGCCAGCGGGTGTACTCCATTCACGGGCGCGCTCAGCACGCGCGCGCCTGTGTTGCTCAACGGCCCCTCAACCGGCCAGCAGTCCCGGCCCCCTCCCCCCCTCCCGCCTCGGCTCCCACCGGCTCCCAGCCCCCGCCGCCCGACTACTCGGCCAGTTGGCGTTGGCTTGACACGGTTCCCTGGGATGCATGCGCCATCAACCCGACGTCTACCCTGACCGACCTCCCCCACCGCGCGCGTAGCCTTTTCGCGCAATGTGCAATCGTTTCTCTCCGGCGCATGCACGCCGCTCCGGACGACCCGCTGGGCTTTAAACTGCACATGGTGACCCCCCGCCTGCTCCTCACCCCTCTCGGGCGTGGTGTGCGCGGCCTCCAGGGTGCGGTTATTGCCCGTTGCCGACGCTTTCTGCAGGGGGACTGGGAGGGGCTGTTTGGCGTGCCGCCCCCGCGCACGGCCCGGCTGTCGGGGGAGGTCAACTTCGAGCGGGTGGCCGCCGACGTCATCCGCCTCGTCCGCGAGGGGCAGCTCAGCCGGGCCATGACCCGCTTGGAAATGGCCAAGCTGGCCCCCGCCAATGCGGCTACCCTGGCGGCCTTGGAGGCTCTTCACCCTGCGGAGCCCGGATTCCAGCTGCCCGTGCCGGACCCCCTGCCGGCCCCCCTCCGGCTGGACCGCGACTGCTTCCTGGAGGTGATGCGTGCGGTCCCGCGGGCTTCCTCTACCGGGCCGTCGGGCTGGCGCTACGAGCACTTGGAGGTCCTGGTGGGGCATGGGGGCGAGGACATTCTCTTTGACACCCTCATTGACCTGGCGGCTGGTCGCGTTCCTCCCGCTGCGCGCGAGTGGTTAGCGGGCGCTCGCCTCCTCGCTCTGCTCAAGGGTGTCTTGCCCCCCCCGAGGGCAAGGTGCGCCCGATCGCCTGCGGTGAGGTGCTCCGCAAGCTCGTGGGCAAAGTGATCTGCCGCCAAAAGGCGCCCGAGCTCCGTGCCTTTTTCTGCCCGCCCCTCGCAGCGGGTGAGACCTCGGTGGCGGCCCAGCTGGGGGTGACGACTCCAGGCGGGGCGGATATCCTCATCCATTCGGTGCAGGCCTACCTCGAGGCCCACCCCACCCACGCTGTCGTCAAGGTCGACTGCCACAACGCGTTCAACAGTCTGTCCCGCGCCAGCATGTTTGCGGCCGTCATGGAGTCCTTCGAGGACTTGTACGCTTGGACAGCCGTGTGCTACGGCCAGCCCGGCCAACTGGTTCACATCATGGAGGACGGCACTCGCGGCGGCCTGCTGTCGCGGTCGGGCACCCAGCAAGGGGACCCCCTGGGACCCCTGTACTTTGCCGCCCCCCTCCAGGGTTGCCTCCAAGCGGTCCATGCTGCCCACCCGGCGGTCGCTATTCAGGCCTACTTGGATGATATCTACCTTCTGGGCCCTGTGCCGGACACCACCGCGGCTCTGCTGGCACTGCAGACCGCGGTGGCCGACATCAACCTCCAGTTGACCCTGGCCAAGTGCGCGGTGTACTCGCCCCAAGGTGATTGCTCCGGCTTTCCGCCCCAGCTCTTGGGCCGGGACGAGCGCCTCCATGGGTTGGATGTCCTCGGCGTTCCGGTTGGCGACCCCGCGTTTGTCATCGATGCTCTGCGGGCCGCCCTCGAGGCACGCACTGAGGTACTGCCCTTGATTGCGCGCCTTCATGATTCGCAGACCAAGGGTCTGCTTCTGTGGTTTTGCGCTCACCCTCGCGTCGTTCACTGGCTCCGGGGCGCTCTTCCGGCTCAGGTCCGGCTGGCCGCCGAGGGCCACGACGAACGCATCCAGTCGGCCTTGGCGCAGCTGGTCCCGGGCCCCGACCTCCCGCCACATGCTATTCGCATTGCCTCCCTGCCTGCACGGATGGGTGGCTGCGGTCTGACTCGTGCCGCCCGGCTGGCCCCAGCAGCATTTTTGGGCTCCGTCGCTCAGTCGTGGGCGGAAAGCTGCCGGCTCCTGCCCCTTTTGGCAACGGCAGCGCCTGACCTCCTGGACCCCAGCAGCCCTTTGCCCTTCGTCACCGCCATCCAGGAGGCCTATGCTGAGATCCAGCAGGCCTGTTCTCCCGTCCGTGCCGCTCAGGCGGTACAGCGCCACCTCCCTCGCGGCACTCCCTCGGTCGCCTCCGTTCAATCTCCCGCCGCATTCCCTGCTCGCGTCATCGATAAACACCAGAAAACCTACGCGGGTATTCTGCACACGGCTGATTGGATTGCTCTTTTCGCGGACCTCAACGCCCAGGGACGTGCGTGGCTGTTCTCGCTTTCCTTGCGGAGTGTGGGCTCGGCGTACCTTCGTGCTCTTCCCATGGCCCCCCCATTCGCCTTGGCTCCCAGCCACTACTCGGTGGCGCTCCGGCACCAGCTATTTGCCCCGCAGCCTCTTGTTCCGGCCGGGCGGCCTTGTGGTAGCTGTGGGCAGCCGCTGGATCCCACGGGGACTCACTACCTTGCCTGCATGGGGGGCCAACAGAATCAGAATTGGTATTTGTATTTGCACACTGTCCTCCTGACGGTGGTGCTCGCCATGATTCGGTCGGTTTTCCCCCACGCGAACATCCGGTCCGAGGATGCGGATGGCGCTGCCTTCTATTCCCCCAACCACCGGCCTGACATCGTGGTGCTGGACTTTGAGGGGGGTGGCCGGCATCTGCTTATTGACGTTTCGGTGGCGCGGCCCTTGGCTCTTAGCCACGTGGCTGGGGCCTCCCTCACGGCAGGTTACACGGCGGACCGGGCGGAGCGGGCCAAGCTCCTGGCCTACGGCGACGTCGGGCACCATCGTGTGGTGCCCTTTGTCCTGGAGGAGTTTGGGGCCATGGGGCCCCTGACCTCCGCCTTCTTCAAGGAGTGTTGCCGGCTCCGGGAGGACCGGCTGGACCTGGAGGGCCAGCGGGCCCCATGGTCGGCGCGGACCTGGACGTCATATTGGCGTCAGCGCTTGTCGGTGGCGCTGACTCGGGCCATGGCTGACATCATGCTCCGCCGTACGCGGGCTGATTTTGCGGTGCAGCAGGGCTATTAGGTTCCTCCCGTTAGGAGTTTCCATTGGTCTTATCGTAGTATAGAGATTTGACATGGCTCTGTATAGAGGTTTATAGCTGGGCGTTTGCTTTGGTTTGAGTGATTTCACTCTGCTGTAAGTAATTATATTTTTAATATATATATATTCTGCACACGGCTGATTGGATTGCTCTTTTCGCGGACCTCAACGCCCAGGGACGTGCGTGGCTGTTCTCGCTTTCCTTGCGGAGTGTGGGCTCGGCGTACCTTCGTGCTCTTCCCATGGCCCCCCCATTCGCCTTGGCTCCCAGCCACTACTCGGTGGCGCTCCGGCACCAGCTATCTGCCCCGCAGCCTCTTGTTCCGGCCGGGCGGCCTTGTGGTAGCTGTGGGTAGCCGCTGGATCCCACGGGGACTCACTACCTTGCCTGCATGGGGGGCCAACAGAATCAGAATTGGTATTTGTATTTGCACACTGTCCTCCTGACGGTGGTGCTCGCCATGATTCGGTCGGTTTTCCCCCACGCGAACATCCGGTCCGAGGATGCGGATGGCGCTGCCTTCTATTCCCCCAACCACCGGCCTGACATCGTGGTGCTGGACTTTGAGGGGGGTGGCCGGCATCTGCTTATTGACGTTTCGGTGGCGCGGCCCTTGGCTCTTATTAGCCACGTGGCTGGGGCCTCCCTCACGGCAGGTTACACGGCGGACCGGGCGGAGCGGGCCAAGCTCCTGGCCTACGGCGACGTCGGGCACCATCGTGTGGTGCCCTTTGTCCTGGAGGAGTTTGGGGCCATGGGGCCCCTGACCTCCGCCTTCTTCAAGGAGTGTTGCCGGCTCCGGGAGGACCGGCTGGACCTGGAGGGCCAGCGGGCCCCATGGTCGGCGCGGACCTGGACGTCATATTGGCGTCAGCGCTTACAAGTCGGTGGCGCTGACTCGGGCCATGGCTGACATCATGCTCCGCCGTACGCGGGCTGATTTTGCGGTGCAGCAGGGCTATTAGGTTCCTCCCGTTAGGCGTTTCCATTGGTCTTATCGTAGTCTAGAGCTTTGACATGGCTCTGTATATAGGTTTAAAGCTGGGCGTTTGCTTTGGTTTGAGTGATTTCACTCTGCATGCTGTAAGTAATTATATTTTTAATATATATATAACGTGCGGAGTTTTTCCACGAGTGCTGCCAGCGCCGTGAAGACCGCCTCGACCTCGAGGGTCAGACCGCCCCGTGGTCGGCCCGCACGTGGTCCTCGTATTGGCGGCAGCGCCTGTCACTCGCCCTCACTCGCACCGTGGCTGATGTGTTATTCCGCCGCACCCGGGCCGACTTTGTCGCGACCCATGCGGTCTAGATCCCTTCCAGGCCTGCATGGTGGGCCGGCAGCGCTGTTGCTGCGTGTAGTTTTGTGCTGTATAGTTAGTTGTACCTTGTGCCGCTGGCGTGATCCTTGGATGTCTGTGTCAGATTACTATTAATTTCTTCAGGGTTATTCTCCCAGTTATCGGTTTTTTCCTTATGTTGCATGCCTATCTCACCTCCGTAACCTATCATTCTCAATGACTATATATAACGTCGTGGAATAAGAAGGTTTATATCGATCATCATATAGTTGTCTCATGCACTTCATAAAACAGGAAAGAATAGAAAGGAAAGGAATTAGAAAAGGGGAAAAAATACAGCAGGCAAAAGTTTTTCATCAATTAATTAGCTCATGCATTTACGTCAGCTCCGTTTAACAAAATTGCACCAACCTGGTGGATTGAGACATGGATTTATCTTGTCGCGCGCAGGCCTTGCCTTGCTGCATTCAGTCATGGTTCAAGTTGTGACTTTGGGCCTAGCCTGCATGCATTCGTAAAAAAATATTATATACAACATCATGCATGCACATAATAGGTTGTCATATAAAAATAGTACCAGGGCTACTATCGGCCGCAAATTGAATGCATAAAATCGACTCGCTGGCCTGCCTGCCTTTGGAATTCCAAAGCCAGGAGTCGTACACACTCACATTGCACGCTCGATCAGCGTGGCCAGTGCCAGGGGTTGAAACACCCATGTATGCCACCAACAATAAACCAACACAATCTTAAGGCAACTGATCCTTTGGGAAGCTTTCGAGCGGGACAGGCTGCATCGCTGCATGCTGAGTTTGCGACCCGGCCCCACATTTCGCCCACACCCACGCCCAGGTCCACAGCGCCAGGTGTACCAAAGGGATGGCCACCAACAGCACGGCGATGATGTACCCCACGGCCAAGCCAAGGTGGTCACCATAATCCAACGGGTCATAGATGTGGGGCGCCCCGTTCACGTCAGTTCCCCCCGCACCATAGTAGATGAAAGAGAAGATGAGCCAGGCAATGCACCAGGCGTAGGCGCAGAAGATGTGGAGGAGGCGGAAAGGGGCTGACGACACCGCCAGGTCGATGAGGACAAGGACCAAGTTGACACCTGGCGTGTGGATTGTGGGATGGGGAGGTGCGGGGGGTGCCAGGGAGGCGTGTGGGTTGCCGGAAAACACCATGTCAGGAGGAGTGGTTGTGGGGACTGGGCAATAGGTGATATGGCAGTCAGTTGAACCAGCGAGGGCATCTGTTTGAATAACACATAAATTTTGAATAAAATCAACAAGGTTTACGCCATCACATAGGGCTGAAGGCAGCGTTCTTGGGGACACTTGTCACATCACCATGATACTAGCTACGGGGCCAGCGACGGGGCCAGGTGGGCATGCTAACGCTACCACAACGTGCACCCTAGTCTGCTGCGCGTGCCACAGTATGGGCTCCACTGGCTGTAGGAGACCCATATCTAGATGGATACTTACAACACGTTCCTACAGTATTCTTCTAGAAACTATCATCCACATGCACGATGCCCTGTGTGCATCCTGTTTATTGGAATGCAACGCGCACCGTGCATGTGCATGTGCGTGTGCATGTGCATGTGCATGTGCATGTGCATGTGCATGTGCATGTGCATGTGCATGTGCATGTGCATGTGCATGTGCATGTGCATGTGCATGTGCAGCTTGACCAATACCCCAGCTGGGATCGCTTCGCAAGGCAACCACCCAACAGTGATAGTGACCAGTATAGTGACCAATTGTTCCATGCTATCGCTTCGCAAGGCAACCACCCAACAGTGATAGTGACCAGTATAGTGACCAATTGTTCCATGCTATCGCTTCGCAAGGCAACCACCCAACAGTGATGGTGACCAGTATAGTGACCAATGGTTCCATGCTATTTCTTCGCAAGGCAACCACCCAACAGTTATAGTGACCAGTATGGTGACCTGTGAGTTCCATGCTATCGCTTCGCAAGGCAACCACCCAACAATGATGGTGACCAGTATAGTGACCAATGGTTCCATGCCATCGCTTCGCAAGGCAACCACCCAACAGTGATAGTGACCAGTATAGTGACCAATGGTTCCATGCTATCGCTTCGCAAGGCAACCACCCAAAAGTGATGGTGACCAGTATAGTGACCAATGGTTCCATGCTATTTCTTCGCAAGGCAACCACCCAACAGTTATAGTGACCAGTATGGTGACCTGTGAGTTCCATGCTATCGCTTCGCAAGGCAACCACCCAACAATGATGGTGACCAGTATAGTGACCAATGGTTCCATGCCATCGCTTCGCAAGGCAACCACCCAACAGTGACAGTGACCAGTATAGTGACGAGTAAGTTCCAAGCGATGGCTTCGCCAGGCAACCACCCAACAGTGACAGTGACCAGTATAGTGACCAATGGTTCCAAGCGATGGCTTCGCCAGGCAACGGATTGTGCGGTTGGGCCCCCGCTTCATCGCGGGCGTCCGCGGCGTGTACGTTCTATTCTCAGCACAGCACCCACTCTGCACACCTGCCGGTTGGTCCGCAGCGACTTCCTGTGAACGTGCAGATTCCACAAATTGGCGGTTCCACACACTTCTAGTGGCTCCCCGCCCTGTCGACTGTAGACGCGCACAACCAAACACGCGTCGTGCACGAGCCGGTGGATGTGCCCCACCGTGCATGTGCAGGTTGATGTGCCCCCATCGTGCATGTGCAGGTTGATGTGCCCCCACCGTGCATGCGCAGGTTGATGTGCCCCCACCGTGCATGTGCAGGTTGATGTGCCCCCACCGTGCATGTGCAGGTTGATGTGCCCCCACCGTGCATGGGCAGGTTGATGTGCCCCCACCTTGCATGGGCAGGTTGATGTGCCCCCACCGTGCATGCGCAGGTTGATGTGCCCCCACCGTGCATGTGCAGGTTGATGGCCGTCCACACATTTCCCTCGTGGATGAGCGCCCAGTAGAGGAGGACTACAAGGGCCGACGAGGTGAAGGCGGCCGTGCGGTGCGCCCACACCAGCCGGTAGCCGAGGGGTAGATGGGGGGGGGAGCACATAAGCTGATGATGCTCGCCCTCACCGAGCGCATCCCCAGTGGTGCTGTCCTCTGCGGCGGGAGGGAAGAAACGCGAGGAAGGGGTGGGGGATGTGGTCAAGTGGTGCGTGCGTGGGTGGGTGGGTGGGTGGGTGGGTGGGTGGGTGGGTGGGTGGGTGGGTGGGTGGGTGGGTGGGTGGGTGGGTGGGTGGGGTGGGGGGTGGGGTGGGTAGGTAGGTAGGTAGGTAGGTAGGTAGGTAGGTAGGTAGGTAGGTAGGTAGGTAGGTAGGTAGGTAGGTAGGTAGGTAGGTAGGTAGGTAGGTAGGTAGGTAGGTAGGTAGGTAGGTAGGTAGGTAGGTAGGTAGGTAGGTAGGTAGGTAGGTAGGTAGGTAGGTAGGTAGGTAGGTAGGTAGGTAGGTAGGTAGGTAGGTAGGTAGGGAGGGTTGAATGGGTGGGTGGGTGTGGTGGTGGGGGAGGTGTGAGGCCCAATAAAATGGGGGAGAAGGGGCAAGGGCATTGGGGGGAGCCAGAGGGGCGCTTGCAGTAATAACGCCGTGCTTTGCAGTCTGCACTTGGAAGCATGGGCTTCTGTTTACTAGGGTCCGATGCGACACAGGATTTCTCGTTCATGCCTACTCCACATAAACCTTTTGGGAGTTAAGGCTAGCGGCAACTCCCGAAAACATCCTGGAACTTCCAGCCTATCATCCCTATTCATGCACATGCCTATTCATGCCTATTCATGCACATGCGTGCCTACTTTCATAGCTATTATCCCACGGTCTCCACCCCCCCTTGCCACACCCGCTCCCTACTCCACTACCTTGCGTGACGGTCGTATGCCCCCCCCTTGCCACGCCATGTACTGGGCCTAGCGAGCGCATACCATTGCCATGGTCCCCTTTCCACGTCGAGATGGCAGCCGCATAGAGCGCCATGCAGAAGTAGGCGGCCAGAAGGATGCCCGTCACATTGGTGAGGTAGATGAGCCTGCGGGGGCACGCACAGGAGGGGGGGAATCATTGGCCATGCGGACTGGACAAGGCGGACAGGTGGCATAGAGGGCAGAGGAGGGTGGGGAGAAGCCGTGCGGACCACACAAGGGGGACAGGTGGCAAACCGACAGGGCGACGGACAGGGCATGCCGCTCTGGTATCTAATTGATGCCGGTTGTTTCGCTGGTTGGTGATCCAAGATTCACCAGGCGGGAGTCAATGAGGACAGGTGTGACAGTGTCCTGTTGTTAAATACCGCGCGTCACGACTGCAACCAATGGCCAACGGCTTATTTATCCTTGGCCGGCAGCAACACTTGGCAAATCATCAGCGTAACTTGCGCCACTTACGTGTATAACATTGCGGCACATCCTTAGCTTGGCTGGCCAGAGAGCTGGTTGCGATGCAGGGATAAGGAGACGTCATCTCTCTACAAAACGCGAGGTGACGAGATAGATATATATGAATATGTTGTCTCTTTGATATATAAGCACCTATCTAGCACAAAAATAGGATTCGGTTAACTGACCATTTTCCGCCGTCCGGAGGGTGCGCTCTAGCTCCGCTGTGGACGCCAATTCCGATGACCCAAGCGCTGAAGTAAGCGGCAGCAAAAGCTCTCCAAGCAAGATACCAAACATGTCCCTGGGGATGCCACCGAGATGTGCACAGTTGCGAGGAGGGAATCCCATCCAACCAAACGTTGCCCCGAAGAAACTCCTTTTTCAGGGAATTGCAGAAAGGACGAGCCATTTAATCATTCATCTTTTGTGATGTCCTTCCAACGCCGGGGCCCTAACATAAGTCATTACGGTCTTGCAGTCTGGGGAATTGCGAACATTGGTTGGCTAACTGCGACCCCTTCAGACACCAATTAACCAATTAGGCCGGGTAAGTCAAAGGGCAGCAGTGAGGTGACGTAACACAAATTCCATGACTGTACAGTTCTAGCGGGTGATTTCGAGACCTTTACAAAACCCATGTCCCCGGCTATCATGGCAGCATTTGTGCGGTCACCTCCATGCACTGTGGAAGGAAATCGCGTAATAATCCGGGAGGATCTCACGTGGAGGAGTCGCGTTCTGAACTTGTGCCAACTGGGACACCTAATAAGTGCCAACCATGACAAAATGTTCACGCCACGCGGCAGCTGCTAGTGGCGCGTCCGTCCGCATGTCCGGTTTCTAGCGGCTCCCGGCCTCCTACTGCACCCCGGCGGTTACCATGCCCCTCTGAGGGCCGCAACCGCTCAATTTGCCAAGTTCAACGTGCAACGAGCACCGCACGCCGCGCCGTGCGGCGCGGCGCCCGCCAGCTCCTCTGGGGCGAGGAGGCACCGTGTTGCCCGTCGGGTAGCGCGCATGCAGGGCTGAGGCCACACGAACGAATGGAGAGCGTGTAAAACTGCTGCCCTGAACGCTGCCGGGTAGAACGAACGAACAACCAGAGCAGGCTAGGAGGCAGGAGTGCTTGGCCCGCCGGTTGCGACGCGGCCTGTGACTCGCAGGTGGATTTCGTTGGTCGTCCTTCTTAGCCTGCGGCGATTTGCAATCGCCGGTTTATTAGAAAATGCCGGGCCCACAGCGCGATGCCGATCGGGAAAGCGAGTATGGCTCCATCAAAAAGGTGGGGAGATGGTGCGGTCCAGGTAGTGATTAGGGGTGAAAATGTCCCTTTCAGGATTTTATCGTGGCAGCCGGTAATCCTTAGTAATTTTGAGGAATACTTTTGGTATTGGATGGGGAATACGAAGGTTGAATGAACTGGACAGATGTGGGGTATTTTGGTTTACATGCCGTTGCTACCTGCCGTTGTCAACGGTGGTTGAAGCGGCATGTTCGAGTGTTTCGCTGCAAGCAGCGGCAGCAAGTAGTCGGAAACACACCTGTATAACATGAGTTTTTTACTCCTTACATTCTCCCAATTTGTCGCGCCAGGTCTCCGGGCCAGTCGTGGTGGCACAGAAGATGGGAGGAGCGGCTATGTACGAACTGGTCCGTGTCGGTGCCAGCCAACTGATTGGAGAGATTATTCGATTGGAAGGAGACAATGCCACAATTCAGGGTAAGCATATTCCGATTTCTGCAATGTAATTCTGGTTCAGATTTGGCGCTTTGGGCTATGACATTATCTTTTGATGAAACTATTTTTCTCTGGACAGCTGATATGCATTTTGTAAATAATGATGACGCGAGTACTGAGCATGCGCTGACATATGCTTGGTTGCAACATGTATCCCCTTTGTGGTCCTTGTTGCTCTCCAGTGTATGAGGAAACTTCCGGTTTACAGGTCGGCGACCTTGTGCAGAGGACAAAGAAGGTATGTCTTTTCCCTATAATCTAATTCAACAGCTGGCCCAGTCTTGTCTTGTCTTATTATGAGAGGCTCTATGGAGATATGACGTAGTTTTTACCAAATGTTCTCCATCATAGTTTTTCAGTCCCAGGAAATCTTTACTGTGATGTCGCATGTTTGCTTTGTCCGATAGGACATGCTGACACAATGTGCACACACTGTGGTTCTTCTGGCACTTGACCTTTCTTGCGCGCTTGCAGCCCCTATCCGTGGAGCTAGGCCCCGGCCTCCTGGGCCAAATGTTTGATGGTATCCAGCGCCCGCTCAAGGCCATTGCAGAGAAGACGAAGAGCGTGTACATCCCACGTGGTGTCAACGTGCCCGCACTTGACCGAGCAAAGCAGTGGGAGTTCAAGCCCAGCAAGCTATGTAAGTTGTCCCAACCTTGGCACCTAGGGCTGCAAACAGGCGTGCCTAGTGGCCAAGAGGCATGCTTTGCGGGCTGTTTTATCCTCATGTAGACGTTGAAGTTGAATAGGTGGCATCTGTAGCAACATATTTTAAGAGCTGTAGCAACGACGTTTTTGTTCGGGCGTCTTGGTGCCTTGATATTGGTGGTGTGGTGTGCAGCGCGATGCCCTTATGGCTACCTGGTATGAGTTGGATATGCTAGCACAGTTGGAGAGGTTCTGGGGAACTGCAAGCTGTCAACTAGTTTGTTCAGTGTTACCAAGAGGCATTCGCATGTCCTTGCTCGCCCTGCGATGGAAATTTTCGCCTGGGATTTAATGTGGGGATGTCAAACATCCGATGTCGAGTCGATTGGCAGTGTGGGGTTTGTGGTAGGGTGTAGAAAAAGCTTGTAGATGTTCTTACGACAGAGGGTGCGTATCTTGATAACACCCTGCTGACACCACACCTGGTGCCTGCTTGCCCGCTTGCCTGCTTGCCTGCTTGCCCCATGGTGACATCTGGCTTCCTGCCCCCCCCCCAGCTGTGGGAGACTCCATCACCGGAGGAGACATCTTTGCGGTGAGAAATCGCATGCCCACCTGCCTGCCTCTGGTCTTTTCTAGGACAGCTACAGGGTTTACATCAGCGCAGTTGGATCCGCCAAAAGTCTGGCTTGGCTCCATACAAGGGCCACGTCTGGCCCCATTGTTTGACGTCCTACTGCCACTGTCCACGGCAGCGACAAAGGGCTGTTGCCCGAGCGTGTCCTTGCTGGTCTCTATAGAATGTATAAATCATCGTCATGTATTTCGTCGCATATGTGTTTGTTTTTGTGTAGTCTGTCCCCTTGATGCAAGCCGACACTGACCACCTGTACCAGCGCAGTTGTGCTGTGGTGAGCTCTGGCCGCAGCTTGTTGCCCACGTGGGGGATATTGCCCACATGGGTGCTGACCGTACGGAACATACCTTCCCTCTCTCCTCGTGCTCCCCCTTCTTTTCCTGCTCCCCCCCCCCCCGCTGCCTGCCCCCCCCCCCCCCCGCCCCCCCGCAGCTGGTACAAGAGAACCAGATGATTGAGCACCGCGTGATGCTGCCCCCTGGAGCAATGGGCCGCATCACCTACATCGCGCCGCCAGGGCATTACACCGTCGAGGTACGCATGCTGTGGAGGAAAGGCCTCGCGGACTGTGTTTCCGCTGCCATGCAGCACCTTTGGGGTCTTCTTCGTGGCAGTGGGCCATGGTGGGCTGTCTTGTGGTGGCAGCGGCCTGATGGCTTAGTACACGCTGGTAGTCTAGCTGGCCTTCTCGCGGAGCGGCGGCCATTGGGAAGCGTGGGCGTTCTGAAGCACAAGTTGCATTTGTGATCTGGTGGCTTGGCACACTGGGTGGCCACAACCGGAGAAGCCATTGCTGGCAGTGGCATGGCCACGTTCGGGTCCCCACTCTGTTTTTAGTATTGCCGGTCCTGGTGCCAATGGATCACCTTGGCTCTGGTAATGATGTTGCCGACAAGGTTGCTTCTGAGTGGTCTTGCTCCCTGGCTTGCCTTGCCTGCTGCCACCTGTCCCCCGCAGGAGGAGGTGATTGAGGTCGAGTTCCAAGGCCGGCGCAGGAAATACTCCATGATGCATGTAAGAAGCGCGCAATGGAGGGGGGTTGAACTCACCGTGGTGGTCTTTGCATCGTCACTTGCGCTGGTCTTATCATATCTGTGCGCACGATGGCAAGTCATATCAGTTGCTCCGCCCTTGTGTTTGCTTCTTGCCTTGGTCCATGTGGTTGGCTTAGTTGCGTCGCCTGGGTGCATGCGGCTGTGTTCCCCAACCCCGCTCCGCTTACGAGCCAAGTTGCCTATTCTCAAGAAAGCAGAGTTGAGATCAATGTAGAGGCCATTTGGAGGAGGCATTGGGACCAGCATCGGCAGGGAGGAAGCCCTCATGTTGTCTCTACTTTTTGTAGCGATTGAGACGATGCCGCTTGGATGTCTGATGTGTGCTCTGGCCCACATATTGTCATGATCCATGTACGTTTGCTTTCCCTTGGAGTGGTATTTTTGGATAGTGCTGACTGTGTGCCCCTGTTTGCCTTGCCTTGCCTTGCTTGCCCCTGTCCCTCCTCGCCCGCTCGCCCCCTCGTGCCCCTCTCCCAGACGTGGCCCGTGCGGTCTCCCCGCCCCGTCGCGGCCAAGCTGATGGCCGACTCGGCGCTGCTCACGGGGCAGGTGAGCTGGCGCGGTACTGTTGTGGGTGTTGTGGCGGTTGTTGCCGTGCCCATGATGGCCCGGGCTGGTTGCTGTGGTTGCAGGAGGACCCGGGAACCGCCGCTTGCTTGGCGAGTCGGTCTCTTGTGCCATGCAGGTTGCGACAATTGGTCTTTTTGCAACACTGGTAGGGTGCAAAATATCCGCATCGCCAGCGGCAATTTCACCGGTCTTCCGCTACCTAGGGCTATTTCTGACGCGATGTACGTCGGTGGTGCTGTGCGTTCCCCGCTCCACCACCCTGTGTGCCATCTTGTGTGCCCTGTGCCATCTTGTGTGCCCTGTGCCATCTTGTGTGCCCTGTGCCATCTTGTGTGCCCTGTGCCATCTTGTGTGCCCTGTGCCATCTTGTGTGCCCTGTGCCATCTTGTGTGCCCTGTGCCATCTTGTGTGCCCTGTGCCATCTTGTGTGCCCTGTGCCATCTTGTGTGCCCTGTGCCATCTTGTGTGCCCTGTGCCATCTTGTGTGCCCTGTGCCATCTTGTGTGCCCTGTGCCATCTTGTGTGCCCTGTGCCATCTTGTGTGCCCTGTGCCATCTTGTGTGCCCTGTGCCATCTTGTGTGCCCTGTGCCATCTTGTGTGCCCCGTGCCATCTTGTGTGCCCTGTGCCATCTTGTGTGCCCTGTGCCATCTTGTGTGCCCTGTGCCATCTTGTGTGCCCCGTGCCATCTTGTGTGCCCCGTGCCATCTTGTGTGCCCTGTGCCATCTTGTGTGCCCTGTGCCATCTTGTGTGCCCTGTGCCATCTTGTGTGCCCTGTGCCATCTTGTGTGCCCTGTGCCATCTTGTGTGCCCTGTGCCATCTTGTGTGCCCTGTGCCATCTTGTGTGCCCTGTGCCATCTTGTGTGCCCTGTGCCATCTTGTGTGCCCCGTGCCATCTTGTGTGCCCTGTGCCATCTTGTGTGCCCTGTGCCATCTTGTGTGCCCTGTGCCATCTTGTGTGCCCTGTGCCATCTTGTGTGCCCTGTGCCATCTTGTGTGCCCTGTGCCATCTTGTGTGCCCTGTGCCATCTTGTGTGCCCTGTGCCATCTTGTGTGCCCTGTGCCATCTTGTGTGCCCTGTGCCATCTTGTGTGCCCTGTGCCATCTTGTGTGCCCTGTGCCATCTTGTGTGCCCTGTGCCATCTTGTGTGCCCTGTGCCATCTTGTGTGCCCTGTGCCATCTTGTGTGCCCCGTGCCATCTTGTGTGCCCTGTGCCATCTTGTGTGCCCTGTGCCATCTTGTGTGCCCTGTGCCATCTTGTGTGCCCTGTGCCATCTTGTGTGCCCTGTGCCATCTTGTGTGCCCTGTGCCATCTTGTGTGCCCTGTGCCATCTTGTGTGCCCTGTGCCATCTTGTGTGCCCCGTGCCATCTTGTGTGCCCTGTGCCATCTTGTGTGCCCTGTGCCATCTTGTGTGCCCTGTGCCATCTTGTGTGCCCTGTGCCATCTTGTGTGCCCTGTGCCATCTTGTGTGCCCTGTGCCATCTTGTGTGCCCTGTGCCATCTTGTGTGCCCCGTGCCATCTTGTGTGCCCTGTGCCATCTTGTGTGCCCCGTGCCATCTTGTGTGCCCTGTGCCATCTTGTGTGCCCTGTGCCATCTTGTGTGCCCCGTGCCATCTTGTGTGCCCTGTGCCATCTTGTGTGCCCTGTGCCATCTTGTGTGCCCCGTGCCATCTTGTGTGCCCTGTGCCATCTTGTGTGCCCTGTGCCATCTTGTGTGCCCTGTGCCATCTTGTGTGCCCTGTGCCATCTTGTGTGCCCTGTGCCATCTTGTGTGCCCTGTGCCATCTTGTGTGCCCTGTGCCATCTTGTGTGCCCTGTGCCATCTTGTGTGCCCTGTGCCATCTTGTGTGCCCCGTCTTGGATTCGCCACGGCGTGTCTCTTGCGCACCTGCGCGCAGCGTGTGCTGGACGCCATGTTCCCCTCGGTGCTGGGCGGCACATGCGCCATCCCAGGCGCGTTCGGGTGCGGCAAGACGGTCATTTCGCAAGCGCTGTCCAAGGTGAGCCCACGCGCCACGGTGCTCGACCATGGTGGTGTTCCATTGGGAGGTGTCAGATAGCACCGGAAACCCTTGTATTTCCTGCAGCGGACAAACCTGCCATCCCCGTATGCCACGCATGTCCATGTGTGCGCTGCATGACCACCCGCGTGGCACCCAACCCCTACCCTTTTGCCCGCTGTGAAATTTTACGGTACGACACTGGATTCGAACACAGGACCTCTTTCACTGGGTACGCACGTGGTGGCGATGGTATCTTCCCAGGGGCCCAGTACCCGGCACCTACAGTGACCAGAAGACAGCGCCAGAACCATGGATGCTCCACAACCGTGTGCTGTCCATCAGCCCTGTTCTCCCCTGCACGGCCACCTCAACGCGCCCTCCCCCTTGTAATGACACTTCTCACTGGCCCTCCCTCACTGGCCCCCCTCTCTTCCCCCCCCCCCTCACCCACCCACCACACACAGTTCTCCAACGCGGACGGCATTATCTACGTCGGCTGCGGTGAGCGCGGGAACGAGATGGCGGAGGTGCTGATGGAGTTCCCCGCGCTCATGATGACGCTGCCTAACGGGCAGGAAGTGTCTGTCATGCAGCGCACGACGCTGGTCGCCAACACGTCCAACATGCCCGTGGCCGCGCGAGAGGCGTCCATCTACACGGGCATCACCCTGGCCGAGTACTACCGCGACATGGGCTACAACTTTGCCATGATGGGAGACTCCACCTCGCGCTGGGCCGAGGCGCTGCGTGAGATCTCGGGTCGTCTGGCCGAGATGCCCGCCGATTCTGGGTACCCCGCGTACCTGGGCGCCCGCCTGGCGTCCTTCTATGAGCGTGCGGGTCGTGCCACCTGTCTCGGGTCGCCCAACCGCAAGGGCAGCGTGACGATCGTCGGCGCCGTGTCCCCCCCTGGTGGTGACTTCTCCGACCCCGTCACGTCGGCCACGCTGTCCATCGTCCAGGTCTTCTGGGGTCTGGACAAGAAGCTGGCCCAGCGCAAGCACTTTCCCTCGGTCAACTGGTTGATCTCCTACTCCAACTACACCAAGGCGCTGGAGCCGTTCTATGACAAGTTTGACAGCGAGTTCATCTCGATCCGTACCACTGCCAAGGAGGTGCTCCAGAAGGAGGACGACCTGATGGAGATCGTGCAGCTGGTCGGCAAGGACTCTCTGGCCGAGACGGACAAGGTGGTGCTCGAGACGGCCAAGCTGCTGCGTGAGGACTACCTCGCGCAGAACGCGTTCACGCCGTACGTGGGGGGGGGGGAAGGGGGGCCGGCTGTATGTGAGGGGGGGGGTGGCTGTATGAGGTGGCCGTGCTTGAATACCCTGATTGGTGGGGGTGGGGGTGGGGGTGGGGGTGGGGTGGGGGTGGGTGGGGGTGGGGGTGGGGTGGGGGTGGGGGTGGGGGTGGGGGTGGGGGTGGGGGTGGGGGTGGGGTGGGGTGGGGTGGGGGTGGGTGGGGTGGGTGGGGTGGGGGCGGGGTGGGGCGAGGGTGGCGGGGCGGGGGCGGGGGCGGCGGGCGGCGGCGGCGGCGGCGGCGGCGGCGGCGGCGGCGGCGGTGGCGGCGGCGGTGGCGGTGGTGGCGGTGGTGGCGGTGGTGGCGGACCTCGTCAGTTTGAAAAATGATGGATATTACTCGCGGGGGGGGGGGGGGGGGGGGGGGGGAAGATATGGACAATCGGGCTGGTGACACGCAGGATGCGTGCATGCAGTGCGTGGGGGATGCACAGTCGAGGACATTTGGTTTTAACTGTTTGGTGTCAGGCAGGAGGGGGCGAATAGGGAGGCGCTGGGTGATGTGGATTCAGAAACCCCACACCATTCCTGCATTGACCTTGCGTCTCACCTTGCACTTTGCCGTACATGACCTCACTAGACAGGATTGGCACACGGCATGCGCGGCCCCCCTACGTGCGCCCCCCTTTCCAATGCCTCCCCTAACCTCCCTCGCGTGCTCACGTTTCATGTGCCCCCTTGAATATACTCGCGCCCTTTGTACGTACAGGTACGACAAGTTCTGCCCCTTCTACAAGTCAGTCTGGATGCTGCGCAACATCTGCCACTTCCACACGAGTGCCACGCAGGTACGCCCGCGTTGGGCTTGCCACTACGTGCTTGTGTCTATCCGTTGTGCTTATCAATATATATATATACGGTGTCTCATTGAGATATCTATGGTTCGTAGTTGGTGACGTGCCAGTAGGTTGGATGCTGTAGGACTGAGGCTGGTCTGACAGGATGAATGGTCTAGTCCGCTTGAAAGGCATGAGAATTAGTTTTTAAATTAAGCCGATGCGTTCCTGTGTGTCACAGCTAATCACCTTTGACTTTTGCTGCTGCAGGCGTTAGTGACGCCCTTTGCTGGGACAGTGGATTGATTGCGTGCGTCCCCCTGTTCTTGCGGGTACCTCCTTGTTGGTACCTGCTCTTACCCGCGTGCTGGTGCCATGTTATCTCATCCCTTTTGCCCCGCCCATGCCCATGCCCATGCCCATGCCCATGCCCATGCCCATGCCCATGCCCATGCCCATGCCCATGCCCATGCCCATGCCCATGCCCATGCCCATGCCCATGCCCATGCCCATGCCCATGCCCATGCCCATGCCCATGCCCATGCCCATGCCCATGCTCATGCTTATGCCCATGTGGGTGCATCCTGTCCCCTCGGCTGTGCCATGCGCAGGCGATCGAGCGCAGCCTGGCATCCGGCGGTGAGGGCGCCAAGGTCACGCTGGGGCTCATCAAGCAGAAGATGGGCGACGGCATGTACCGCCTCATGTAAGCGATAGAGATGTGTGGGTCCATGGGTGGCAGGCATGGCCGGCCCGGTGGTTGTTACCCAGCCACCGTGAGCACAGGGTGGACACCGCATAGAATAGATAGATCGGGAAGTGCTGCGTTCTTGTGGAAGAAGGCACGATTCCACAAGGGCGCGCGGGCACTGTTGCCGGGTGTCTGTGTTTCTGTGCACATGGCGTGGTGCCTAGATGCTTGTGGTAGGCCCTGTCGCAGGCGATGCGATACGTGTGGTATGGAGTGAAAGACCACGCAAGTACACGCCCCATACCAGGTCATTGCTAAGAGGCAGTTTTTGGCCTGTTATTTGCTGCTTCATTGCAGCAACACCATCCCTTTTTTCTGGGTCGTGGGATCACTCCCTGATATGCTGACCATCCCTGCTTAATCATGTACGTGGGCCACACGCCCATAACTTGTCGGACGGTCATGGCACGTCCCCAACCCCACAGCTCCCAGAAGTTCGAGGACCCTGCGGAGGGCGAGCCGGCGCTGGTGGCCAAGTTCAAGAAGCTGTACGACGACATCTCCGCTGCTTTCCGCTCGATCGAGGAGGATGCCAGATAAACCCGGGGATAGCACGGCCAGGGAGACCAAGAAAGTGCCTGGGCCATGTCACCTCGTGCGAGACAGTTGGCAGCTGCACAGGTGGTCGGCATATGGCGGTAGGGCCGGTGGGTGGTTCCCAGATCGGTGGCCATAACTTGAGTTCTGAGAGCACAGCCCTGAGGCAGGAACACAGCAATGCAGAGAAACAATCTGCTGGCATAGCGAACAGAACAATACTTCAGCTACAAGGCTGGTGGCCGGCGCCTGTACTTGTGGTCTTTTGAGGTCCAGATCTGGGAACACCAGTGTTGGAAGCATTCTTTGCTTTGGGGGGGAGAGGAACTGGGTAGTAGCTCCCCCCTACTGGTAAAGCAGTGAGAGCAAAGGTAGTGTGGACAGGTATTCGTGGCTGCAGCCAGCTGGGATGGCATGCAGACTGCTGACAGCGCGTTGCTCACCAGCATCTGTACCCATGCAGCATTACTTGGAAGTTTTAGGAGGCTCAATTGCAGATAGAAATGGTATGTGCTGTAGTCATAAAAATAAAATAACACTATCACCTTTTTTCGACAACCTCTATGTTTTGGGCAGCTTTCGATGATGAAAAGGCCTCATTATAACCTGTGCAGGTTGTCCTATTAATTAATTAGGAACATCACTCTGTTGGGAGTAAATGTAGCACATATCCCTGAGAAGGGGCATATGGCTTTCATTACACATCCGAAAGGCTTGCATCACTCCCCGGACAGGAGAACTTTTGCGGATGACTGTAGGTGTGAGTTGGCGATGCCATGGTAACCGGATAGTCAGCAAAATTGGTGCGAGAGGTCCCCAGTTCGATTCCGGTCGGATTCATTTGCAGATCGCGTTTTTCCGCGTTTTCCGCGGCCCGGCACTGAACGCAAATGGTTTTCACCTTTGCGGAGTGCCTGATCAGAATATGGCTTTCATTACACTCTAGGCTACTTCATGCAAGGGTGGGAATGTAAGCTACCCTTGGCTCTAAATTAAATTAAATTAAATTATAACATGCCTCCGTGGGGAGGTCATGTAGCACATATTTCATGATGGATGGGGTGGAGGAAGCCGCGTGATCGAACTATCCTAACTCTATCTAGAAAACCCTAACTACACTACTCATCAAAACGCCTCCTCCGCTTGGGGGGAGGTGGCTTGCCCACAGGGTCGGGCGTGTGCGCCTTGACAATCTTCTTCCACCGCGTCTTGTCCTGCATGGCAGTCCAAAGACGGGAGAGAGAGTGGATGCGGTGCTCAAACTGGGCTGGGACCACTAGGTCGTCCAGCAACATCTGAACGTAGTTGGTGACAGGTTTTCCTACCCTTTTGGGAATGTCCGCGGGGCCAGGCCATGTCAGAATGTGCCGCCCTGGCTGGCCAAGCCGCTGGGGGCCGGCCAGGCCAAGGGTGGTGTCGACCTGGCTGGTGCGGGCAAGGTGTCCTATAATGCTATCCTACGCTGCCTAATCTCGTCCGAAACACGAGGCATGCCATGATACAAAGACTCTGACCCCCCTCCATGATACAAAGACTCCTTGCTCTAGGTGCACCATTAATTAATTAATTAATTAATTAATTAATTAATTAATTAATTAATTAATTAATTAATTAATTGATTAATTAGACTCGTGCTCCCGTTGGGGAGTCACGGAGCATTAACCCCGATGGATGGATGGATGGGTGCAAACAGTCCTACCGGTCTAATCTATCTACATCGGCTACATACTACATCTATCTACAGCATTCTAACTACAACATCTATCTAGGCAGCCGCACGCTGCCCTAGGGGAGCTATCTGGCGTGCCTCCCGCGGGATTGCACACGCGGGCGCTTCCCCACTGGGGGGGGCTCGTTGTCCTCTATGACCTGGGCCCACTTGGCCTTGTCCATCATCTTCTTCCAAATCACAGAGAGGCCTAGGCCCCCCATGTCCTCTACGAGCTGTTCTTTGAAGGTGCGGGCCTTGCGGCGTCTAACATCACTGGGCCCAGCCCACGTCAGGAGGCCGCCGGCCAGGCTGGGCTGGTCGCAGTCCTGCGGGGGGGCCACGTGAGGTGTCTACCTGGTTGGTGCGAGCTAGGTGCCCTACTAGCTGCAGGCGTCGCTGCTTAATGGTGCTGGTGATATAGGGCATGCCCTGGTACAGGTCCTCATTGCGCCGGGACATGAGCAGGTGCACCATGGGGGACCTTTAAGTACATGGGGGACAAGCTGGCGTTCCTTAAATGCCGCAAGAAGCTCTCGGAGACTCGCTTCACGCTGGACGACGACTTGACCCTGGCCCAGCAACAGCGGTGACGCGAGCTATGGCCGACCTACCTTCAGCTCCGGCAGCGCGCAGGGGGGAAGCCGGTGTACTGGAGGCGGGCGGTCATCCACGTTGACCACAAGCCCTGGCAGGCCCCTCCTGCCACCTCAGACTAGGGAACCTATACCAGTAGAGTAGATTAGTCAGGCCTAGCCTAGCATGTGGCCCACGCGCACGTGCGCCCATAATGGCCCCCATGGATGATGCCTTCAGTATTTAGCTACGCCATGCCTACAATGGGACCTCCCATGGATGTTGCATAAAGAATTTAGCCATGCTATGCCTATGCATATGGTTAATTAATTAATTCTCCGGTAAAGAGTCCATTGGGGAGCCATCACGGACCCGGGCAATGGATGAATGGATGGATCAGAATATGAATGGATGGATGGATTCATGACAGTGGTAAGGCCGGATGGCCCAAAGAGCCACGAGCCACGAGGTAGCCATGGCTGACGGCGGAGCTCACAACTTTCACGTTTGAGCACCGAATTCAGCCGTGAATATCACAATCGACGCGTCTTTCTACGACGCACATGCTGATATAATTTTCCGAAGCTATTACGCAATATACGATGAGCAAACGCCTCTCGACGCAACGCAGCCTGGCGGCTGCGCTCAGCAATGAAAATACGTCTGCAGCTCCGGCTGCAGCTTCGCCCACCGGCCCAGAAGGCAGCGGCGCCACTAGCCAAGCTCTAGTGGTCGTCCAGCCCCCCGTGCTGCGCCCGCCTCGCCAGCAGCGTCGCCTGAACCCAAGCGCAGTCGCTCTGCCGAGCCGAGTTGGGTAGAGCTCGACTTTGTCGCCGAAGCCAGCCAGCCCGGCTTCCTTGACGTGCTTACCGAGGAACGCATCCTGGCTGGTCTGCGTGTTTTTTGGAACGCACGCCTCACTTCTTGCACTGTGCAAGCAGCTCTTCATCCAAGGTCGCCTCTTTGATCCTCGCCGGAATCGTGGCCCCGCTTTCGACCCCTTCCCCAGCCTCCCCCGCCCCCACCTCCAGCAATTCGCTCTCTTTTTCCTCCTTGGACGCTCCATCGGGGAGCTTTGGCCCCTCAAGCCCCTCACCGCCATGCATGCACCTTAACCGCATCCTCCATCCGCTCACTCCTTAAGGAGGCCCTCGAGCAGCACGTGGCCCCCATCGCTGCAGATGTGGCGGCCATAGTAGGCGGCACGCTGACTGCCGAGCTTCCCCTCCTCTCCACCGCCACCTCCACCATCTCCATCGCCACCTCCACCCTCCTCGCCTCCTCCACCGCCACCACCTCCACCTCCGACGCCATCACCGCCCAGCTCCGTGACATCGACCAGCGTCTTAAGGACAACGCCATCGCTATCGAGGTTCTGCAGAACACCGCATGCAGGCCTCACCGCCCAGGCGGTGAAGGACTGATGGCCGCCAAGCCGGCCAGCCCCGGCTGGCCTGGCCGGCCATGCTCCTCCCATCACCACCTGGGCGGACATGCTTAAGCAACATACTACCTCCACCACCTCCGCCGTCGCAGCCCAGCTCCAACGGCAGACGCTTGACCTCCGCGAGGAGGCCGAGCTCGCCAAGCGCAGCCTCAACGTCATTGTCAAGAACTTCACCATGGAGGAAGGTGAGAATTCCGAGAAGCTTACGCGTGCGTTTGAGAGAGAAATCCTTGGTCGCATGGGCCTTAACGGTGAGATCGAGCTGGTCGCCCACCGCCTTCCCCGCGCGCGGGGTAAGGCAGGGCCGCCCCCGCTCCGGCTTCTCACCTTTAAGACCCCGGCGGACAAGATTTCCGTTTCTCAGACGCCGCAAGCGGCTCGAGAAGACTCTCTTCACCCTTGATGACGGCTTGACCCTGGCGCAGCAACAACGTTCGGCGATGGGAGCTATGGCCGACCTACCTCCAGCTCCGGCAGACCAAGGCGGGCCAGCCGGTGTACTCAGTGATGGGTCATACGCGATACGCGTCGTACGCGGCCCCAGGTGTATAATGTATAATAATACGCGGTGTATAATGTATTATACGCTAATGATTCGTACGCTAACTGTTGAAAACCCCTTTTTTGGCATGGTTTTGAGGGGTTTTCAACATTCTGAGCAACCAAGCATGGTCTGCTGGTGTTTTTGCCATACCTTTTGGCTATACATGACATATATAGCATGACCTTGGCATTGTCATCACTACCTAGAAATACAAGCATAGTTTCTAACGGTCTAACTTGATAGTTTCTCTTCAAAATCGAGACAACATGCAACTCAGTATCAATACCAGTACGTATCAATTCACAACTCACTGGAAAGGATAATAAATTTGTAGAACTCAAGATATGAATGCACTATACATTGCCCCGAGGTGTCGATGACATTGAAGGGCGTCGATGGCATTGAAAGGCGCAAATGAATGCCTCGCACAGCTCCTCGTCCAGCTGCTCTTTGCTGAGCCCATAAGGTGCGGGCAAATTACCGTCGGTGGATTGGCCCTTTGATGATCCGCTTGGCCCAGCCGCCCCAGCAGCGCGCCCCGAGGTGTTGCTGGCATGAGCGGACACCCAGTTAGAGGCGTCGGTTTCTACAACGTCTGCAAGCCTGTCTTTAAGTGCCGCCCGCACATCAGCCTGCTTCTTGGCGTCACTAGTCGCCTTCCTCTTCCTGGTATTGCTTTCCTTCTCCGCCTGCTCGACCAGCAGCCTGTAACGGAGTACTCCATCATCCATGTAGTAGTTATTTGTCTGCTGCCCATTCTTGAGGATGCGCTCTTTGCTAATGTATGTCCAGACAGTTTCGGATGTGGCCTCTTCTTCATCGGGCCGCACATCATCATCGTGTTCCATTGACTCATTCGTGTCAGCCATGCCTGGATGTCGATATGCTACGCACTGATGTTGCTGGCAGACAAAGAAACCTTGTCACCTGTTGTCTTTAGTCTTCAGCCAGTTCCCGCCTTCACATTCCCGCCTTCACAAGTCACGATTCGAACGCTTTCTTGCATTATACACTAGCTAGCTCATCACGCAATTATTTGTTCCTACTACAGGTCGGCGCGCCGCAGTCTAGGCAAGCAAATGCACCCACCTCGTAAGCCAAAAATATGCCAAAAAATACGCGAAAATACGCAAAAAAACGCAAAAATACGCGTTGCGTATTAAAGTACCCCATTTTCATACGCGCCGCGTGCGTATCGCGCATAATACGCTAAATACGGCGTATAATACGGCGTATGACGCATCACTGGGTGTACTGGAAGGGGGCGGCCATCTACGTCGGCCACAAGCCCTGGCAGGCGACCCCCGCGGCCCCAGCGACTCCAGACGCCCCAGCTTAGGGGAATACAGCAGTAGTAGTGTAGAATAGATAGACCGTGGCCATGTACATGTACGCCTCCTAGAGGCACTATCCCAGCTAAGCCACGCGCTTTCTTTAATCATGTACATGTGTGCCTATGATGATCCACCCTCCAGATGATGCCTAGCTTTATTTAGTTATGTTGTGCCCATGCAGGGAGTAACTCTCTGCTGAGACGCCATGCCCTAGCTTTTTTGTATAGCTATGCTGATCTTCCCCCCCATGACAGGCTCCCCCTTCGCTGGGCATAGCTTGAAGATCATGGGGATGCAAGTGCCCTGGTGCACCTAGAGCAAGGGTCCTTTACATCCCCACCCTTGCAGGAAGTCGCTTAGAATGTATGATAGGCCATATGCCCCTTCTCTGGGCTATGTGCTACATATACTTGCCTTTGCACTGCACAGTGCAGTTCTTGGACGTTTGGAATCATGGCATGGCTAACGTGATGACTGACTAGCTAGACCTTTTCAGTGGTTTTCCATTTGCGGGTATTTCCTCGTAAATGGTGGGAGAGCGATCGCAGCAATGGTGCTCACCACTAGACACTCCCGGCCAGTTAGGCTCGAAACGGCACGCCCTAGCTGATCAAGCATGCTGTTTCCGGCCCCACCGTCTAGGTCATCCTAGTCGCTCTACACGTAAGCCAGCCATAATTTCAATGCACAAGGATACACATTTCCATCACCATTCATCTTCATCATCCTGACTGACTCGAACACGCGGAAAAAGATAACGGCAGGCGAGCTACCATGGTCCGGATTCTCCCGATTTCTGGCCTGCGCTGGTTAATTAATTAATTAATTAAACACGTGCTCCCGTTGGGGAGTCACGGAGCACTGAAGTGCTTTTCATCCCTGTGTGTGCACTACAGGAGAAAGGGCAGAGACCCCCAGTCTCCTTCATGCCAAAGGCATGCCACAGACAGCTGCAATCGGGCGCGGCTAGCTAAAAGGACAGGCTAACGATCCGGCAAACTGTGGGTGCAATAAGACCCATGTAAGCGGGGCATAACAAGTATAGCGTGGGCAAGTAATCTGACCATAGCACGGGCGTAGCATGGCTGTGCTAGGACTAGGCTAAGGCTATGGCTGGTTGTGTACCGTGCGTTGGCGGCACGTGACTACACTAGGAACTCGGGGGTGATATAAGTGGTAAAAAGTGGTAAAATCTATATCACCCGGTGGTAAAAAGTGGTAAAAAGTGATAAAAAGTGATAAAAAGTGGTAAAAAAGGGGTAAAACAGGTGGTAAAAGGTGGTAAAACAGGGGGTGGTAAAAGCCTTTACCACCTGACCGCCATCGTGGTAAAAAAATACCACCAGGTGGTAAAAACGAGGGTGAAAACAGGTGGTAAAAAATTACCACCATGGAGGTGAAAAAATCGGTGGTAAAAATGGTAAAAAATATGGAGGGAAAAAACACAGATAGATCTCACTAGGAACTCGGCTTTGAGAATGGGTGAGAAAACACGTTTCTCACCCGGGTGAGATGACCCAAAAAAGGTGAGAAAAGGAGAAAACGTGAGAAAAATCTCAAAAAACAGGACGTGAATCAACAGCACTGGTCAAATCAGGGCAATCAAAATCGCTTCATTAAAATGTTTAAATAATAAATGTTTATAGCCGTCAAGAACCTATCGATTCATACTAGCCATTCAGAGGCTGTTCTGAAATTGTAACCATTGATCATTTAATGAATCATCTATACAACACTGTTATGGCTTTATGACACATCCGTCATTGCCTTTCATCTTATACGATGGCAGCTAGTGGTTAACGAAGCTGGTCGCTTGCTAGGGCATCATGCTGACCGCTCCCATTTCATTCCCGTGGTGCCTGCAAGAATCCAAGCAAGCCGCGACACAATATGCAAGAGAACAAAAAGATATCAGATCCTTGACATAGACATCACCATTCTACAAGGAAGAGCTCGCCAGCACCTAACGGTCCATGCAGCAAATGTGTAGAATACGATTTAAGACCCAACACTCACTCTTATGGCAAAGCAGCCCATACACATGAATCACACCATGCGCCAGATGTCACACGAGCAAGCCACAACGTTGTCGTCGGATCAGAAAGCAACAAACGTGAAAACGCTAGCGGCCCAAATCTGAGATTCCGCGGAACAGAGAAAATAAGAAAGCTCAGAAGCTACCAGCAAGGGATCGAACATAGGACCTTTGGCATGATTCGCGGCTGTGTGAGTCTCCTGATCCGAAGGCATCTCACTTAAGTAACGTTTCGAAACAGCCAAACTGCGAAAAACCTCTTACCGGAGAGTTTTGCCAATATCAAGGAGACAACCAGCGCAGGTCAGAAATCGGGAGAATCCGGACCATGGTAGCTCGAGCCTGCCGTTATCTTGTCCGCGCTGTCGAGCCGTGCAGGATTATGAATATGAATGGAGATGGAAATGTGTAGCCTTACATGCGAAATAATGGCCGGCTGACGTGAAGAGCGACTAGATGACCTAGACGGTGGGGCCGGAACAGCTTGCTTGTTTGTGTTTCATCGTGGGCAACGAGTCCAACGACTACTTTCTCTGGGTTGCAAACTGCGGCAAATTGAACGCAAACCTCATCATGAAATCTTGACCGTCGAAATGTAACGATCCGACGACTTATGCAGTATGCCGCGTAATTTTTTGCGGGAGAGCCGTTGGGCCGGTTCCCGACGCGGGCGACCAGTGGTTTGCATTAAGTTAACTTACCTGAAGTTTTCCAACAGAAGTTACCCAAGCCGCACGATGGCACTCATCGACGGCCTCAGTCTGTTGACGCGTCGGCCCGATTTTGGCGGCACCCAATTTGACCCCAACGGTACCTACCGACAAAGGGCATACATTACCTTTCACGCGCACCACGACCCCTTCGAGCTCTGCTATGGCGGTGGTGCCGTGGGGCCGCATCAGACTGCGGGCCCTTATCTTCTATGGCGGTGCTGCCGTTGGGCCCGAATCAGACTGCAGGCCCTTTATGCAGGCGGGCCCTTAATGCATGTCACTTATTTATTCTTCTGCATACAAATATGAAGCAAGAAGTCGTGTCCTCCGGATTTTTGCATTTGCACCGTGTGCAGTTCTTGGACGTTTGGAAACATGCATGGCATATGGCTAATGTAATGACTGACTAGCTAGACCGTTTCAGTGGTTTTTCATTTGCGGTTATTTCCTCGTAAATGGTGGGAAAGCGATCGCAGCAATGGTTCTCACCACTAGACACTCCCGGCCAGTGAAGCCCGATTAACGTCCTCATCAAGCAACCTGTTTCCGGCCCCACTGTATAGGTCATCTTACAGTCGCTCTTTGCGTAAGCCAGCCATAATTTCAATGAACAAGGCTACACATTTGCATACTCTTTTCTTGGTTATCGGTGTGCCTTTGTTTGAATGCAGGGGGGTCGCTGTGCCGACACAACGCGTTCAACGTGCTGGGCATCAAATGAGGGATCTGGGCGACCACCAGTGCCCGACTAGTGTCACCACTGCCTTCCGGACCTGAGGGCGAGGCTGCAGCCGGAGCTGCAGACGTATTTTCAGGGCTTAGCGCAGCCGCCAGGCTGCCTGTGTCGAGGAGCGTTTGCTCATCACATATTGCGCAATAGCTTCGGAAAATTATTCAGCGTGTGCGTCTTAGAAAGACGAAGCGATTGTGATATTCACAGCCGAATTCGGTGCCCAAACGAGAAAGTTATGATCTCCGCTGTCAGCCATGGCTACCTCGTGGCTCGCGGCTTTGATGGTACATTGGCTATATTGTATGATAACCCTATAATCCACCTTAGTGGTGCTGAGTTTTTTTTCACATTAATGACTTAATGAAATAAAGCTCATGATTTTTCTCGTGGTATACTGTTGGGGCAGGCGCAGGCGCAAGAAGTCTCCTACGGTTGACAAACACCATATGTAGCAGGTTCACCTGACAACCATGCCAATATTTTGATGATTGAATGAATAAAGATGCTTTTCTTGTCGTTTTGCGCCTGACATTTTTGTCGGTTTAGCACTTGTGTTTTTACCACTTGTGTGCATGCTCATGTGGTATTTTTTTACCACTTTTTATCACTTCTTCGATTTTACCACTTTTTATCACTTTTTACCACTTGCACAAGCCTTTTACCACCACTTTACCACTTTTTACCACAAAGTGGTAAAAAGTGGTAAAATATACCCACTTTTTTACCACTTTTTATCACTTTTTATCACTTTTTATCACTTTTTATCACTTTTTACCACCCTTAGACCTCTTTTACCACCTCGAGGTGGTAAAAAGGTGGTAAAAAGTGATAAAAAGTGGTAAATTTACCACCCCCGAGTTCCTAGTGTAGGTATGTTGGCACAGCTAGGCGAACATTCTAGGCATGGCTGCCTTAGCGGCAGTGACTCCAATGGTTACAATTGCTAGGGCTATTGCTATTCTAGCCCGCTGGGGGCGTCCACATCTTGTGGTTGATCATCAGGTCCCCGCCCCTCCAGTACACCTTGGGCTTCTGGGGGTCCTGCTTATGCATGGCGGAGGTATTCCGGCCACAGGTCGCGTCGCTGCTGACAGTTGCTGAGCGGGGGTGAGGTCGTCATCCAGCGTCCAGGTGAGGTCGTGCAACCGCTTGCGACGGGAGAGGAACCGCTGCTTATCCTCAGGCCGGGGAGGGGAAGGTGAGTAGGACTGGTGGGGGAGCCGCCTTGTCCCGTGAGTGGGGAAGGCGGTGGCACCCACGCAGTTCTACCTCACCTACCAGGCCCATGAGGGTAAGAAGCTGGTTCTTGAGCTCGTCAGCAAGAGAGGTTGACGTCTCACCTGCATGGCTTCTGGGGGATCAAGCGACGTAGCACCACTCGGCACTCGCGGCGAGCGCTGGTTGTCTCCTTGATACTCCCAACAGAGTTATGTTCCTAATTAATTAATTAATTAATTATGCCTATGCAGGGAGTTACTCTCTGCTGCGATGCCATGTGTACACCAGCTATAGCCTAGCCACCGGCACCTTCCAGCCCATTTGTCATGCAGGCCTTCTAGGCCCTCTCCTCAAGCCCCCCCTGGGTGCCTGTGCTTGTTATAAGGAGGCATGAACCATCATGGCGGTGCAGGTGCACCTAATTGTGCACCCAGAGCAGGTGATCAAGTTGTACATCCTCCACCTGCAGGTTGTAGCCCTGATTGTATTACAAACCCGATAGATGCCCCTTTCTCAGGGCTATGTGTTACATATGCTCCCAACGCAGCTATGATTTTAATTAATTAATTAATTAGGTGCACCAGGGCACCTGCACCCTCATGGTCTATCACGCTATGCCATGTGGGGGAGCATGCCATGTGGGGGAAGATCATCAAGGCTATACGAGAGCTAGGGCATGGCTTCTTGATAGGGAGGGACTCCCTGCATGGGCACTGCATAAAGCTAGGCATCATCTGGAGGGTGGCTCATCATAGGCACACATGTACATGACTAAAAAGGCTAGGCCTCAGCTGGTATAGTGCCTGTAGAAGGCGGGCATGTACAAGGCCACTGTCTAACTATTCTACACTACTGCTGCTGTATTCCCCTAGGCTGGGGCTTCTGGAGTCGCTGGGGCCGCGGTGGTCGAGGGCCGGGGTCGTGTGCGCCAGGGCTTGTGGCCGACGTAGATGGCCGCCCCCTTCCAGTACACCGGCTGGCCCGCCTTGGTCTGCCGGAGCTGGAGGTAGGTCGGCCATAGCTCCCGGCGTCGCCGTTGTTGCTGTGCCAGGGTCAAGTCGTCGTCCACGGTGAAGTGAGTCTTCTCGAGCCGCTTGCGGCGTCTGAGAAACGAAATCTTGTCCGCTGGGCTCTCAAAGATGAGAAGAAGCGGAGGCCCCCCTGCCTTAAGTACCCCGCGCGCGGGGGAGGCGGTGGGCGGTCAGCTTGATCTCACCAAGAAGCGGCCCATGCGTGCAAGGATTTCTCTCTCAAACGCACGTGCAAGCTTCTCGGAATTCTCACCTTCTTCCATGTCGAAGTTCTTGAGTATGGCGTTGAGGCTGCGCTTGGCGAGCTCGGCCTCCTCGCGGAGGTCAAGCGTCTGGGCACCGCTGGAGCTGGGCTGCGACGGCGGAGGTGGTGGAGGTGGTATGTTGCTTGAGCATGTCCGCCCAGGTCGTGATGGGAGGAGCATCGCCGGCCAGGCCAGCCGGGGCTGGCTTGGCGGCAATGTCCTTCACTGCCTGGGCGGTGAGGCCTGCTGTGTTCTGCAGGACCTCGATAGCGATTGCATTATCCTTGAGGCGCTGGTCGACGTCGCGGAGCTGGGCGGTGATGGAGTCGGTGGAGGCGGAGGGGGGGGGGGGGGGGGCGAGGAGGGTGGCGGTGGCGGTGCATGGGGATGGTGGGGAGCTCAGCAGCCAGCGTGCCTCCAATTGCCGCCACATCTGCGGCAAGGGGGGTCACGTGCTGCTCGAAAGCTTCCTTTTAAGGAGGGTGCGGATGGTGTCTTCGGTGGGAAAGGTGGGGGGGGGCGGTGGGGAAGCCCAGATCGCGGTTTCGGAGCGTCCAAGGAGGGAGCAGAGGGCGAAGCGTTGGAGCTTGGGGCGATTCATGCGGTGAATGATTGGGAGAGCCTCGGCAGGGTCGACAAGCTGGCCATTACCAGGCCAGCGGCCGCGGTTGTGGGACGTTGAGGTGCACGCACAGGGCTAGAAGCGAGGCGTGCGTGCCAAAAAACACGTCGTCCATGAAGAATCCTGGGCTGCGTCGCCAGAATCCATTGGCGTTGATGTCAAAGGTGATCTCTTCCCAGGGCGGCTCAGCAGAGCGACTGCGCTTAGGTTCAGGCGATGCAGATGGCGAGGCATGCCCGGAGGGCTGGGCGAGCACCAGTGCACGACTAGTGTCACCGTCGCCGTCTAGGCCGGGGGGCGAAGCTGCAGCCAAGGCTGCAGGCGTATTTTCATTGCCGAGCGCAGCCGCCAGGCTGCGTTGCGTCGAGAGGCGTTTGCTCATCGTATATTGCGTAATAACTTCGGAAAATTATATCAGCATGTACGTCGTAGAAAGACGCATCGATTGTGATATTCACGGCTAAATTCGGTGCTCAAACGTGACAGTTATGAGCTCCGCCGTCAGCCATGGCTACCTCGTGGCTCGTGGCTCGTGGCGAGAGGCCTAGCCCCCCCATTAATTAATTAATTAATTAGTTAGTAGACACGTGACTGCGTCACGTGAGCATAAGTTCTCAGTGGGAGGGAAACATGGGATGGAATGGATGGTGTAAGCTATCTCTAGAAGCCCTCTCTGGATGCAGTCACGTGTCTATTTATTAATTAATAAATTAATCTCTGGAAGCCCTCTCCGGTAAAGAGGTTTTTCCGCAGTTGGGCTGTTTCATATCAAGGAGACAACAAGGAGACTGTTTCATATATATATTAAAAATATAATTACTTACAACAGAGTGAAATCACTCAAACCAAAGCAAACGCCCAGCTATAAACCTATATACAGAGCCATGTCAAAGCTCTAGACTACGATAAGACCAATGGAAACGCCTAACGGGAGGAACCTAATAGCCCTGCTGCACCGCAAAATCAGCCCGCGTACGGCGGAGCATGATGTCAGCCATGGCCCGAGTCAGCGCCACCGACTTGTAAGCGCTGACGCCAATATGACGTCCAGGTCCGCGCCGACCATGGGGCCCGCTGGCCCTCCAGGTCCAGCCGGTCCTCCCGGAGCCGGCAACACTCCTTGAAGAAGGCGGAGGTCAGGGGCCCCATGGCCCCAAACTCCTCCAGGACAAAGGGCACCACACGATGGTGCCCGACGTTGCCGTAGGCCAGGAGCTTGGCCCGCTCCGCCCGGTCCGCCGTGTAACCTGCCGTGAGGGAGGCCCCAGCCACGTGGCTAAGAGCCAAGGGCCGCGCCACCGAAACGTCAATAAGCAGATGCCGGCCACCCCCCTCAAAGTCCAGCACCACGATGTCAGGCCGGTGGTTGGGGGAATAGAAGGCAGCGCCATCCGCATCCTCGGACCGGATGTTCGCGTGGGGGAAAACCGACCGAATCATGGCGAGCACCACCGTCAGGAGGACAGTGTGCAAATACAAATACCAATTCTGATTCTGTTGGCCCCCCATGCAGGCAAGGTAGTGAGTCCCCGTGGGATCCAGCGGCTGCCCACAGCTACCACAAGGCCGCCCGGCCGGAACAAGAGGCTGCGGGGCAAATAGCTGGTGCCGGAGCGCCACCGAGTAGTGGCTGGGAGCCAAGGCGAATGGGGGGGCCATGGGAAGAGCACGAAGGTACGCCGAGCCCACACTCCGCAAGGAAAGCGAGAACAGCCACGCACGTCCCTGGGCGTTGAGGTCCGCGAAAAGAGCAATCCAATCAGCCGTGTGCAGAATACCCGCGTAGGTTTTCTGGTGTTTATCGATGACGCGAGCAGGGAATGCGGCGGGAGATTGAACGGAGGCGACCGAGGGAGTGCCGCGAGGGAGGTGGCGCTGTACCGCCTGAGCGGCACGGACGGGAGAACAGGCCTGCTGGATCTCACCATAGGCCTCCTGGATGGCGGTGACGAAGGGCAAAGGGCTGCTGGGGTCCAGGAGGTCAGGCGCTGCCGTTGCCAAAAGGGGCAGGAGCCGGCAGCTTTCCGCCCACGACTGAGCGACGGAGCCCAAAAATGCCGCTGGGGCCAGCCGGGCGGCACGAGTCAGACCACAGCCACCCATCCGTGCAGGCAGGGAGGCAATGCGAATAGCATGTGGCGGGAGGTCGGGGCCCGGGACCAGCTGCGCCAAGGCCGACTGGATGCGTTCGTCGTGGCCCTCGGCGGCCAGCCGGACCTGAGCCGGAAGAGCGCCCCGGAGCCAGTGAACGACGCGAGGGTGAGCGCAAAACCACAGAAGCAGACCCTTGGTCTGCGAATCATGAAGGCGCGCAATCAAGGGCAGTACCTCAGTGCGGGCCTCGAGGGCGGCCCGCAGAGCATCGATGACAAACGCGGGGTCGCCAACCGGAACGCCGAGGACATCCAACCCATGGAGGCGCTCGTCCCGGCCCAAGAGCTGGGGCGGAAAGCCGGAGCAATCACCTTGGGGCGAGTACACCGCGCACTTGGCCAGGGTCAACTGGAGGTTGATGTCGGCCACCGCGGTCTGCAGTGCCAGCAGAGCCGCGGTGGTGTCCGGCACAGGGCCCAGAAGGTAGATATCATCCAAGTAGGCCTGAATAGCGACCGCCGGGTGGGCAGCATGGACCGCTTGGAGGCAAGGTCCCTGGAGGGGGGCGGCAAAGTACAGGGGTGTTTCATATATATGCCTTTGGATCAGGAGACTCACACAGCCGCAAGATTATGCCAAAGGTCCTTTCAACCAGTGCAGAGACAACCAGTGCAGGCCAGAAATTGGCATAATCCGGACCATGGTAGCTCGCCTGCCGTTATCTTTTTCCGCGTTTTCGAGTCAGTCAGGATGATGAATATGAATGGAAATTGAAATGTGTAGCTTTGTTCATTTAAATTATGGCTGGCTTACGTGAAGAGCGACTAGATGACCTAGACGGTGGGGCCGGAAAGAGCTTGCTTGATCAGGGCGTGTGTTTCAGGCCTGACTAGCCGGGAGTGTCTAGTGGTGAGCACCATTGCAGCGATCGCTCTCCGACCACTTACGAGGAAGTATACCCGAAAATGGAAAACCACTGAAAAGGTCTAGCTAGTCAGTCATTACGTCAGCCATGCCATGTTTCCAAACGTCCAAAAACTGCACACGGTGCAAAGGCAAAAAAGCCGGAGGACATCACTTTCAAATGTGCGGCGTGAACCAAAAGCCCACGTATGCCAGAAAACATCATGTTACTGTAGCGACGCGACGGTGTGGACAACGAATCCAGTGCCAAGCTCGGAACGGCCGCAAAGGAGATATGGCATCACAGGGTTCAGATGCTCGGAAATACTACGCGATCCAGCCGGTCCACGACCTGTTCGTAGAGCTTGTGCCAAGGGGCAGCACCGAACACTCATGATGTGAGTGACGTTGCAAAAAACACCGGAATTGACGGAGCATAATGTCTCGGTCATAGTCTTCGACCAACAAACGATGCAAGAGTTCAACAAGAGTCTTGATGAAATCGACACGATAACATCAACGACGGCCGGGGAGAAACGATGCAACTGTCTAAGAACAACACCATATTTCGCTGTGTGGGAAAGGAGGCTGTGAATATCGGGGTAGCGAATAAAAGGAATTTGCTTATATTTAGGATCCTTGCGCTGATCATACTAGATAGCCGTACGCCAGCCCTTCTTGCTATGGGTAATGTTAAGATCGAGGTAATTGCAACTAGTATCCTACGATGTGAGCTTTAATGTGAGGGACGCTTGCGGGTAGATGCCAGGCAGACCAGTTGTGATGTACAAATGGGTTGCGAAATCAGGGTTGTGCGGAAAGCAATGACATCATCAATGCATCGACATGTAAGGATAAAACGCCTGATGAGAACATCATTTGAGGCAAAGAGATTCTCCATGAATGCGAGCTCATAAGTGTACAGATGTAGGTTTGCAAGGAGCCCGGCACAGTTAGTGCCCATTGATGGGGATGTCATCATGCCAATAGCTTGTTGATGTGCGTCACCCCCAAAACAAGTGCTGTACTGTAGCTTTCGTGATGAAAAAATTTTAAGCATCCCGTACGATAGCACCTGCCACCTGCCGCAATCCTTGAGAGCCACGTTGGCGTTGGCTTGGTCTGAGAGACACACACGTAAGTGCGTACTGGTTGTGGTTGTGGTTGTGCATACAGACGAGAACGAGTTCCGAATTGAGCCTTGGCGCGGGCCTCAGTTTCTGCTGACACACCTTTGGCGGGAGTTGCAACAGTACCGTTCAGTACCGTACTGTGAGCTTGCGACCCCACGCGCTACTGGGTCCCGCCCAGCGCTGGCCCTGCGCCCAGAAGCTGGCCCTGCGCCCCCCCGCACAGGCTTGCTGCGTTGCGCCCGGCCCCCCGGCCAGGCGGCCACCCCGGCCCCGCTCGGCGCTCGGTCACTGCTGCCGGGTGCGCAATGGCGGGAAGATTCAACGCGCGAGGCCGTTCTGGTGGCAAAATTACCGACGTGCGGCCATGGAGCTGCGCAGGACATGGCGGGCAATTGCACGCCAGCTGCCGGGTGCAACGTGGAAATGAAGGTCTATACGACGTGATAGCTGCTTTGCTTTGGAATGGATTGGGACTGGCTTTGCCCGGTGACGTTCTTCACGGACGAGCCCGGGGGGCGCAAGGAGGATGAGGAGGATGCAAAGAAGTTGCTCGTCGAGCTCGCGAAGGTAAACTCAGTGCGTGGGACAGCGAGACCATAATAACGGCGCGAGGGTGGACTAGCATTGAATCTGCTACCAAATTATTTCATGCACGGCTTAACGACGACGGCACTGATGTTGTGGTGTGTTTTGCCGCTAGGTATGGAATTGCTGTTTGGGAGCACGCTGGCCGGGAGGCCTTCTTTTCTGAAGGACGCGTGGCGTTCGGGGAAACAAAGCGGAGGCTATTCGCTTATTTTGGGGTGGAAATTTTAGGAAAACTCGGGGGGGGGGGGGGCTTGGGAGGGAGGGGAAGTCACGAACAATGTCGTCGGGCCCTGTTAGGGATAAGTACAAAATTACCAGCTCGTACGCGGTGGACGTAAGGCCAGACGGCTGAGGTAGAAACGCGGGCCCATATTTTTCTTGGCAAGCGCGCATGGCAGGGCCCCTCTTCGCTCTATCCGCACTCACGATCCCGCCCCCACACGGTCAGCATCCATGCCTACCGGCGTAGCTGGGCGATTCACTCATGCTCTCCGTATCACCACGGCAGTTACCCATGAGAAATCATTCGCTACGAACTCGTCCAGCGTCCAGGGCCCGGAAGATGTTGTCACTTTTCACCGCGTGTGCCTGAGAGCATGCGTCGTGTTTGGCATAACCCCTGTAATGTGCCAGCCTGTTTGTAGCATTAGTGTGCCAGCCTTTTGGTAGCATGAATACTAGTGTGCCAGCCTTGTGGTAGCATTAATGTTAGTGCGCCAGCCTTTTGGTAGCATGAATGTTAGTGCGCCAGCCTGTTGGTAGCATGAATGTTAGTGCGCCAGCCTTTTGGTAGCATTAATGTTAGTGCGCCAGCCTTTTGGTAGCATGAATGTTAGTGCGCCAGCCTGTTGGTAGCATGAATGTTAGTGCGCCAGCCTTTTGGTAGCATGAATGTTAGTGCGCCAGCCTGTTGGTAGCATTAATGTGCCAGCCTGCTGGTAGCATACGGGGCACACAACTGCGATCCCATCACATTGAGATGGTTTCAATGGTGTTTGTACAATGTTGTCCGATGTTTGCATGGTTTGCGACCTCATATGAATCATTAGCGACCCCAAGCTAGTTATGTATATGTATGCTAGTTATAAGCATATATTTAGAGCATTTTGAGATTTCGAGCATATCCTTGAAAACAGAGGCAGATGCGCAGGCGCGCAGACCAATAACTGAGGACGTACTACCGGCTAAACTTATAAAGATTAATTTATGTTCCTAGCAGAAAATAATCACATGCAAGAAATTCCGCACCACAGGGAAAAAATGTCAACATGCCCGCCTGCCGAGTGAAGGCCTAACATCTAATCGTTGCTACGGTGCCTCATCTGTGATTGATGTGGTCGCGCCACGTGTCCCTTCAGTGGCTGTTCCCTGACGCCCCCCCCCCCAAATACGACCCACGGCCGGCGGCGCCCCACCTGAACACCATCATCATTCGGGAGGAGAACCGCAGGTGGGTGGGTGTGGTCACTGTAACACAGCATAATGTGGTATAGTGTTGTGTGTGTGTGTCATCACCCCACTTCACCATCATCATTCGGGAGGAGAACCGCAGGTCGGTGGGCGTGGTCACTATAACACAGTATGATGTGGTTTAGTGTTGTGTGTGTGTGCCTCCTCAAGCATCCTGCCTCGCTCTTTTCAAGAAAGTATCTTTGAAGGAGCTTTGAAGGAGCCTTGAAGAAAGGAGCAGGATCGTTGCCCTCGTTTGGATGTTTCTCTGCACAGGATAGCTGTGGTACGGATGACAGCCTCATGAGCTGCTTGTACTGTTGCCGCAACCTCCTTGCCCGCCATACCTAGTCGTCGTCGGTATGCCTGCCAGGCCTGCCTGTCCCTGTCTGGTCTGCTCATCCTCACATCCCTTCATGCCCCACTTTGTGCCCCGCTTTGTGCCCTCAACCATGCCCGCCTTGATGGCCTACAACATGCCCCGCTTCTTGCCCCAAAACATGATCTCCAATGTGCCCTGAAATGTGCCCTGAAACGTGCCCTGAAACGTGCCCTGAAACGTGCCCGAAAACGTGCCCTTCAACGTGCCGGCAGCAAGTATCCGGACTTCCACCAACGACCAACCACACGGCCAGCCAGACGACGCGTGCCAAGTGGCATCCGGGGGGCAGCGCTGGTCAACCGGCATCTGGCGGTGCCGGCACTGCGCAGGCATGCCAGCAACCACCGCGCAAAGGGAGCGTCGGCGCAGGGCGCATCCGCACAGGAGGGGGGCGGCCAGCGTGCGGCAACAGCGGTCGAAGCGCTGGGACCATTGGTGCAGGGCGGGTCAGGCCACACCGCCTTGCCGCAGGGCCAAGGGCTGCAGATCCACGGCAACGGTGGTGCTGGGCAAGGCCTGCGGTTGCGGGCACAGCAATTGCAACCCGCGTCGCCCCTCAGCGAGCAGGGGGTAGGTGACCCTGTGGCGCAAGAAGGGACAAGGGGGGGCAAGGGGGGGCAAGGGGGGGCAAGGGGGGCAAGGGGGGCAAGGGGGGGCAAGGGGGGGCAAGGGGGGCAAGAGGGGCAAGGGGGGCGCGATGGTGGCCCACGTGGCTTACCTCCATGAGCACAAGTGTGGCCTACCTGCCTGTCCAGTGTACTGGATGTGCAAAATGCAGGTGTACAGACGATGGGGGGTGGGCTGTGCATGGGTGGAGACGATGGGATGTAGGGAACTGGTCACTGGCACTAGGCAGCTGGCAGCATGAGGCCCACATCGCTGCGTTGCCGGTGGGAAGTGTGCGATGCGATCTAGTGGGCGAAGTGGCCTGTCCTTTAGAGTGCCGTCGAGCGTGCCATGAAGTAAAGCCTGTCATTTGACCTCCACCCCTACGCTCTCTGCCCTAGCGAGGGGTCAGGTGCATCAGCTCCATCCACCCCCCACCCCACCCCCGCATGGTCTGACATGATTCATTTTACTCCACCAGCCTCTCTCGCGTGCTTGCCTTGCTATCCCACTACCCCACGTCGTTGTCTGACCCATGACCATGGCACGTGCGCACTACCTTCCGCGCACTACCTTCCACCTGCCCCATGCAGGGCCAAGAGGGGGCCATGCCCTCGTCCGTGGGTGGGGCTGCCTCGGGGCCAAGTCAGCCCCCCCGGTCGGCTCTTACCAATAGGACGTCCCCCATGGGGCATGCCAGCCTGGCCCAGGACCCCGCACGTGTGGCAAGGGGGATTGTGCTGCCGGTATCAGATGGCCCGGGCTCCACCCGCAGTGGTCCATCAGCGGCTGCTACTGCGGTGGGGAAGGCTGGAGGTGCCAGTTGTCAACCTGCGGCGCAGCGGGATCCGGTGCAGCAGCAAGTCATATCGGTGGAAGGTGTGTGGCAACCCCTGGCGTGTGATGTGAGGCCACCGCAGCGGTGGGGTGCCTGGCTATCTATAGCATGCGCGCCGCAGCCGTCGTGTGATGCATGGCCATGACATGAGCACTGTAGCCGTTGCCTGGGTTTCCCTCATTGCGCGGACCAGCCAAACTCAACGGCTTCCCCCCACAAGCCAAACCCATTTCCATTTCCATTCTCCTGCAAGCCAAACCCATCTTCTTGTGGGAAGTCGTTTTGGACGAGGATGGATGGGCTTGGTGGTGGCAGCGGTTTGCAACCCTGAGATCGAGTGAACTGGCTTCACCAAGCATGTTAAGGTGTCATGACCCCTTTTGCCATGAAAGTTTTTTTGTTCTGTAGAAACTGACATAAAGCTCCCCCCCATGTTTTGGCGCTTCCCCAATCTTATCAGTGATCCGACGACCCCACACCCGAGCGTGGGGATCGTCACCCTCCCCACGCCTCCCTCCCCACGCCTCCCTCCCCACGCCTCCCTCCCCACGCCTCCCTCCCCACGCCTCCCTCCCCACACCTCCCTCCCCACGCCTCCCTCCCTTCCTCTCATTCCAGCGCCTTGGAATAAAGCTGCTACCACAGCAATGATTTGGGTAGAATGAGGAGCGATGGAAAAGTGCTTTTTCATGATCTTCCCCTTGTTTGCTTGTTTCTAACATGCGCGCGTCCCCCCTGTTTCCCCTCGCGTGTCCCATTGGGTGCAGAGCTGAGGGAGTGGAAGCGGCAGCAGGTGCAGATCGACGGCCACCGAGCGCTCCATCTGCTGGCCAACCCCGCGGCAGCGGTGCCCATTGCAACGCCCGCGCATGCCCGCGCTTCCAGGATCGTGAGTGGGCTCGCACACGGAGCTTGCGTGCCGGATGTATGACTTATGGCATTGATGTATGTATAGTGTGTATCAATTTGGAGTGGTGAATGAATCATCTGACCATGGCAGCACACGCAAAGCGTGAGGAGGAGAAGAGACACCGCCAGACAAGCTAGTATAAATGTACTCTTTAAGAGTACTTGAACATGTACTGTATGAGAGCATATCCATAAGCGCACTATATAAGAGCATACCCATAAACGTACTGCATTAGAGTGTACCCATGTAAACCTAGGATGGCAAAGTGGGAGAAAATAAAGGATGGAAAATCCTAGTCAGAGCATACAACAAGGGTTTGCTGTCACCAGTTCTGGAGACGAGCTTGTTGCCCATCTTGTACTTCGTAAATAGGCGTGTGCGCATCTGCATAATGCTTTTTGAATCCAGCTCCTCCAATGGCTAGATCTCGAAAGCCTGGACCGAGTCCTGTTGCATTCAAATGCTTTGGACTGCTCATTGCCCCTGACTGCCTCTTCTTGCCACTATGCATCTGCCCGCACCTCTGCATGCATGGGCGCCCACAGGTGATCAGCGATGTCAGCGTTCCAGCAGTGTTCCTCCCGTTTACCTACCATCTACCGTCACCCGATGTCGGCCACCTGGTCCTGCGCGTGTCAGCCACCAGGCACCCCTTTGCGTACGAGAAGCACACGCCCGCTTTGATGCCAGGCGCGTTGCCAGGGCCATCCAGGACCCTGCCAGGTGGCGCGAGGGTGAGAGGGCATGGCGCGGGGCGTGGGGCGCGGGGCGGTGAGAGAGGGGCGAGGCATCATGGGGCACTCAAAGCCGGGGGGGTAGAGGCACGGGGGGTGGAGACACCTGCCCAGCCCACCCCCAGTGCGGTGAAAGCAGAAGCAAGGGAAGGGGCAGGAGAGGGGCCAAGAGAAGGGGCAAGAGAAAGGGCGAGAGAAGGGGCAGGAGAGGGGGCTGGAGAGGGGGCAGGAGAAGGGGCTGCCGCTATTGCGGGGCGATTGGAGCCACCAGCCAGGCAGACCGTGCCACCCATCCCTGCACGGCCCGCTGCCGTGGGTGAAATGGCCAGGGTCCCCCGCAGGGAGGCGTCCCCATCCGCCCCTCGTAAGGGCGTCATGTGCCACGTCTGCGGGGCGAAGGACATCTTGAATGTGGAGGTGCGTGGCCATCTCCCTGGGTGCGCCGCGGTATGGCATTGGTTGCTGCATGGCGTGCATGGCTCCGTGGCATGGGTCGCTGCAAGTCATGTGGTCGCCGCGTCGCGTTGCTTTCTGCATGGCATGCAGGATGGCGTCGGTAGCGTACCCATTGTAGCGTACCTCCTCCTCCCCACCCCACCCCACTTGTGTATTTCTTGCCAGGTAAACGAGCAAGGCATTAAGGCAGGGGTCTGTTTCGAGACACGCTGATATTTGCTAGTCTTGGGGGTCTTGCCTCGACCCAACGCCCCCGCGGAAGGGTTCCAAAGTGCCTGCCCCATGGTCTTAGGGTTTAGGGTTTAGGGTTTAGGGTTTAGGGTTTAGGGTTTAGGGTTTAGGGTTTAGGGTTTAGGGTTTAGGGTTTAGGGTTTAGGGTTTAGGGTCTTAGTGATTGGCACCTGTTACGGCAGCATGAAAACGATAAAATGCGGTGGATCATGTCACCACGTCATCACAAAATTTTAATGCCGCCATGCCACATCATCGCTTACCTAAACCGTGCACCTATGAAGTGTAATATTTCATGACATCGAAGCCAGCCTGTCTGCAGTCGCCGGTCATTCCGACCATTGAGTACAAACACAGGCTTTCCCTCGGGCTTTCTGTGCCGCACACCTGGTTGGCTGACACAGTGCACTCACTTCCTGCTCTCCCTGACCCTGCTATCTAGGCCAGCGGCTCCACATCCGTTTGCTGAGCACCGTTTGCAGAGACATGTTTGCGGCTATGCTTGTAGAGCATGGATGTGTGGCATGTGTCAAAGTTTGCGTGCCAAGGACTGCGCATGCCGTAATGCACCTCAGCGTCCTCCTCTCCAAGTGTTGCCCTTTTATGTTCGTAGCATCACTGGGCATGTCTTAAGAACCCTTAACCCTTAGGTGGCCCTGCCTACCTCACCTCCAAGTACTCGTAACCATCAACCGGTCTTTACCCTCATGGAGCCTCTACCTTTCAGTGGCCTGGGTGGAAGGGTGGGAATTTCCGCCCCCTGGTCTCTGTGCAGCAGTACAGATGCAGGGGTGCCTGCGTCCCAGTGGCGTACACAAGTCTTCACTGGCATGTGGCGGTGCAGACGTGGAGGCATGCACGTCATGCACGCCGCGCCAACTAACCCCAACTATCCCCTCATCTCGAATCTTTCCGCGACTCCCCGGCTGCGTGCCACCTGCCAGCACCACGCACGGGAGGAAGCCCACATCACCAAGGAGCTGGAGCACCAAGAGAAGGACCACCGCCTGGCCGACTTGTTCGCGGGGCCGGGGATGATGCGTTTCGACGCGGTGCCGTTGGAGGTGCTGGTGGAGCGACACCTGGCGCGCCTGGCCAACCAGGGGGGTGCCTCGCTGGCTAGTGGGGGGGGGACCGCGGGGGACCAGGTGGCCAGCAGGGATGCACCCACCGGCCCAGGAGCAATCGCCGGGGTCCTGCCAGTGCAGCTGCCCAAGAAGGGTAGAAAGGCAAGGCGCCTCATAACCTTGGCGGAAAAAGGTCTTGCTGGCCACGCCGCTTGCAACGCCACGCCTTGTCTCGCACCGGATGCTGAGGCCACAGCAGCAGCGGCAGCAGTGTTGTCGTGCACACCACCGGTGGCTGGTGCCTATGCTGAGGAAGCGGAGGATGCGCACGGTGGCAAACCGGCTCCCGGCAGCACTGGGGGTGCGACCAGGGGCCATGCAGGTGGCGGCCAACCAGACTTGTTCTCGCGAGGTAGGCGCATGCAACGCTGCGGCAGCGCAGGTTGGGTTGTAGTGCTTGTTGCTACTGCGGCAGCGCAGGTTGGGTTGTAGTGCTTGTTGCTACTGCGGCAGCGCAGGCTGGGTAGTAGTGCTTGTTGCTACTGCGGCAGCGCAGGTTGGGTTGTAGTGCTTGTTGCTTCTGCGGCAGCGCAGGTTGGGTTGCAGTGCTTGTTGCTACTGCGGCAGCGCCGGTTGGGTTGTAGTGCTTGTTGCTACTGCGGCAGCGCAGGTTGGGTTGTAGTGCTTGTTGCTACTGCGGCAGCGCAGGTTGGGTTGTAGTGCTTGTTGCTACTGCGGCAGCGCAGGTTAGGTTGTAGTGCTTGTTGCCATCATCCGACGACAATCATCCGACGTTGTGAAGGGTAGCCTTACGGCGCGGTGCTTCTTGGCTTCCATTACTTCTGTGAAGAGGGGCCCTGGTAAGTGGAGTGGAAGCAGCCTTAGCAAGTGTGGCTCGATTGAATAGCCCCATCAAGTGAACTTGATGCGGTGGGATACTCCGTGTGTTGCATGGGACGTGCGGATGGATGGTCAAGGCTGCAAGGCTTTTTTTTTTGCCGGGAATCTTGAGAGACCTATAATGTGAGACCTTTACCCTTGAGAGATCCATAATGTGAGACCTTCACCCTTGAGGGACCTATCATGCGAGACCTTTGACCTTGAGAGACCTAAACTTGTTTTTCTCTTTGCTGCTTTTGTTTGCTGTTGCTGATCTTGATTGCGTGTTTGTTGCCGACAGACGCGGGCGATGGGGTAGACAACGGAGATGATGGCGTCATCATCCCGGACTCATGCACGACCGTGCCCTCTAGCGAGCGGGTGCACGTGCGCCCTCGCAGGCCCAAGCCCAAGTCTAGGGTCCCGGCATGCACGCTCGACCCCTTGCCGCGCAAAACTCAGAAAGTGGGCGAGGGGGACAGTGCAGCACGCGGGACGCCTGGCGCGTGCAGGTTTGACAAGGGCAAGCAGCTTGCCACGGCAGTGGGCGCGCTGACGAGTGGTAGCAAGGTGCCGACCCCCAAGAAAGGGCAGCCGTGTGGACCAGCGTCCCTCGGCTTGCCACCCAAAACAGAGCCTGATGCGCCACCACCCAGACAGGCGCCTGATGCGTCGCCACCCAAAACAGTGCAGGGTGTGCCACCTACGAAATCGCATGGTTTGCCACCTACGGAAACGCATGGCTTGCCACCTACGGAAACGCAGGGTGTGCCACCTACGAAATCGCATGGTTTGCCACCTACGGAAACGCAGGGTGTGCCACCCACGAAATCGCATGGTTTTCCACCTACGAAATCGCATGGCTTGCCACCTACGGAAACGCATGGCTTGCCACCTACGGAAACGCATGGCTTACCACCCTCGAAAGCAGCAGTGCCACCTGCAGGATGCACTCCCCTGGTTCGTAGGAGCCCGCGCATCGCTGGCAGCACGGCCGGCCGGTCGTCATCATCGTCGCCACCGGCCAAAGGTCCGCTGGCCCCATTGGCGTCCGTCACAGATGCTGGCCATGGTCCAGTGGCGGATGCAAATGCGCATCAATGCGTGGACGCACGACCTGCGGCGCCGCCACAGCCAGCCACCGTGGCACGTGCTGGCACGGAGGTTCCCGCAGCAATCGCTGGCTCCATGGCTACTACCTATGGGCATTCCGAGCCCAAGACCTGCGTGTTGTCCGGGGCAGCGTCAGCCACCCCCAGTGAGGCGTTGCAGGGGGCTGCAGCAGTGAGGGCAAATTTGGATGGGACCGCCGACAAGGGGGTGCGAACAACGGCGCCACGTTGTGCGGCTGCTGCCAGCATCGCTGCTGCCGTCCTTATTGTGTCTGCTGATCGTGGGAATGGTGGCGGTGGTGGTGGCGGCGGCGGTGGTGGCAGTGGTGGCGGTGATGCTGCCACCGCTGCTGCCGCCACCGCTGCGCTTGCAGCCGACACATGGGCTGCACAAGCCACGGCCGATGCTACGATGGCCTCCACGGAGACGGCCTCCGCAGCCACGGCAGCGGAGCCGCGCGCCACCAGAAGTAGCGCGTGTGGCAGGAACGAGGATAACGGCGGCTGCCTGACGCCGCCCGCCACGGCAACACGCAAGAAAGCGAGACAATCCGCACCCAGTGTCGCCCTGGCTGCTGGCACTTTGGCAGTTTCGCCGCCGCGTGATGCTTGCATGGCGACCGGCAACGGTACGGGTGTGGCTGTGGCTGCTGGCGTGGCTACCAGCATAGAAGAGCCCTACCCACCGGCCACAAGCGGTGCTGGTCCTGCCCCCCGTGCCCCTGCTGATTATGACGTGCAGGAGGGAATGGCCAGCGGAGCTGCCGACTGTCACGGCGGCGCATCCATCGCCAATCAGTCACCCAGACAGGGGCAACCGCAGCAGCAGCAGCAGCAGCAGCAGGGCACAGGGATGGGCGACAGGCGAGCGACGCGCGGATTCCTGGGCGCCCAGGGTGGGGCAGGCGCGAGCAAGGACTTGGAGGAGGGAGCAAGTACAGAGGGCGCGAGGGACAAAGGGAAAACGTGTGGGAGTAAGGCACATGGCGGGGTGCAGATGGGAGGGGAAGGGGGAGAAAAAGGTGGAAATGAGGCAGGGGAGGCAGCAAGAGCGGCATGGCAACGGCCAGGGTCGCCAGGTGGCGAGCCCAGCAGCCGCCGCGACGGCATCCCAACCAGGGGGTCTGCCGATCCGCCGCAAGGCAAGGCGCCGGAGGTCCGCCGGCTGTTTGAGGACGACCCCGCAAGCCCGCCAGGTAAAGGAGTGGCAGGGTCTCTTGTTCCCTGGATAACCCTGTTGTATGTCATCAGGTTGCATGTGTGATCAGGTTGCATGTGTGATCAGGTTGCATGTGTGATCAGGTTGCATGTGTGATCAGGTTGCATGTGTGATCAGGTTGCATGTGTGATCAGGTTGCATGTGTGATCAGGTTGCATGTGTGATCAGGTTGCATGTGTGATCAGGTTGCATGTGTGATCAGGTTGCATGTGTGATCAGGTTGCATGTGTGATCAGGTTGCATGTGTGATCAGGTTGCATGTGTGATCAGGTTGCATGTGTGATCAGGTTGCATGTGTGATCAGGTTGCATGTGTGATCAGGTTGCATGTGTGTTGCATGTGTGACCAGGTTGCATGTGTGATCAGGTTGCATGTGTGACCAGGTTGCATGTGTGATCAGGTTGCATGTGTGTTGCATGTGTGATCAGGTTGCATGTGTGATCAGGTTGCATGTGTGATCAGGTTGCATGTGTGATCAGGTTGCATGTGTGATCAGGTTGCATGTGTGATCAGGTTGCATGTGTGATCAGGTTGCATGTGTGACCAGGTTGCATGTGTGATCAGGTTGCATGTGTGATCAGGTTGCATGCGTGATCAGGTTGCATGTGTGATCAGGTTGCATGTGTGATCAGGTTGCATGTGTGATCAGGTTGCATGTGTGATCAGGTTGCATGTGTGTTGCATGTGTGTTGCATGTGTGATCAGGTTGCGTGTGTGATCAGGTTGCATGTGTGATCAGGTTGCATGTGTGATCAGGTTGCATGTGTGATCAGGTTGCATGTGAGATCAGGTTGCATGTGTGATCAGGTTGCATGTGTGATCAGGTTGCATGTGTGTTGCATGTGTGTTGCATGTGTGATCAGGTTGCATGTGTGATCAGGTTGCATGTGTGATCAGGTTGCATGTGTGATCAGGTTGCATGTGTGATCAGGTTGCATGTGTGATCAGGTTGCATGTGTGATCAGGTTGCATGCGTGATCAGGTTGCATGTGTGATCAGGTTGCATGTGTGATCAGGTTGCATGTGTGTTGCATGTGTGATCAGGTTGCATGTGTGATCAGGTTGCATGTGTGACCAGGTTGCATGTGTGATCAGGTTGCATGTGTGATCAGGTTGCATGCGTGATCAGGTTGCATGTGTGATCAGGTTGCATGTGTGATCAGGTTGCATGTGTGTTGCATGTGTGATCAGGTTGCATGTGTGATCAGGTTGCATGTGTGATCAGGTTGCATGTGTGATCAGGTTGCATGTGTGACCAGGTTGCATGTGTGATCAGGTTGCATGTGTGTTGCATGTGTGATCAGGTTGCATGTGTGACCAGGTTGCATGTGTGATCAGGTTGCATGTGTGATCAGGTTGCATGTGTGGTCAGGTTGCATGTGTGACCAGGTTGCATGTGTGATCAGGTTGCATGTGTGATCAGGTTGCATGTGTGATCAGGTTGCATGTGTGATCAGGTTGCATGTGTGACCAGGTTGCATGTGTGATCAGGTTGCATGCGTGATCAGGTTGCATGTGTGATCAGGTTGCATGTGTGATCAGGTTGCGTGTGTGATCAGGTTGCATGTGTGACCAGGTTGCATGTGTGATCAGGTTGCATGTGTGATCAGGTTGCATGTGTGATCAGGTTGCATGTGTGGTCAGGTTGCATGTGTGATCAGGTTGCATGTGTGTTGCATGTGTGATCAGGTTGCATGTGTGATCAGGTTGCATGTGTGTTGCATGTGTGATCAGGTTGCATGTGTGATCAGGTTGCATGTGTGGTCAGGTTGCATGTGTGTTGCATGTGTGATCAGGTTGCATGTGTGATCAGGTTGCATGTGTGATCAGGTTGCATGTGTGATCAGGTTGCATGTGTGTTGCATGTGTGATCAGGTTGCATGTGTGATCAGGTTGCATGTGTGTTGCATGTGTGATCAGGTTGCATGTGTGATCAGGTTGCATGTGTGATCAGGTTGCATGTGTGATCAGGTTGCATGTGTGATCAGGTTGCATGTGTGATCAGGTTGCATGTGTGATCAGGTTGCATGTGTGATCAGGTTGCATGTGTGACCAGGTTGCATGTGTGATCAGGTTGCATGTGTGATCAGGTTGCATGTGTGATCAGGTTGCATGTGTGATCAGGTTGCATGTGTGATCAGGTTGCATGTGTGATCAGGTTGCATGTGTGACCAGGTTGCATGTGTGATCAGGTTGCATGTGTGATCAGGTTGCATGTGTGATCAGGTTGCATGTGTGATCAGGTTGCATGTGTGATCAGGTTGCATGTGTGACCAGGTTGCATGTGTGTTGCATGTGTGATCAGGTTGCGTGTGTGATCAGGTTGCATGTGTGATCAGGTTGCATGTGTGATCAGGTTGCATGTGTGATCAGGTTGCATGTGTGATCAGGTTGCATGTGTGATCAGGTTGCATGTGTGATCAGGTTGCATGTGTGATCAGGTTGCATGTGTGATCAGGTTGCATGTGTGATCAGGTTGCATGTGTGATCAGGTTGCATGTGTGATCAGGTTGCATGTGTGATCAGGTTGCATGTGTGATCAGGTTGCATGTGTGATCAGGTTGCATGTGTGATCAGGTTGCATGTGTGATCAGGTTGCATGTGTGATCAGGTTGCATGTGTGATCAGGTTGCATGTGTGATCAGGTTGCATGTGTGATCAGGTTGCATGTGTGATCAGGTTGCATGTGTGATCAGGTTGCATGTGTGATCAGGTTGCATGTGTGATCAGGTTGCATGTGTGATCAGGTTGCATGTGTGATCAGGTTGCATGTGTGATCAGGTTGCATGTGTGATCAGGTTGCATGTGTGTTGCATGTGTGATCAGGTTGCATGTGTGATCAGGTTGCATGTGTGATCAGGTTGCATGTGTGTTGCATGTGTGATCAGGTTGCGTGTGTGATCAGGTTGCATGTGTGATCAGGTTGCATGTGTGATCAGGTTGCATGTGTGATCAGGTTGCATGTGTGATCAGGTTGCATGTGTGATCAGGTTGCGTGTGTGATCAGGTTGCATGTGTGATCAGGTTGCATGTGTGATCAGGTTGCATGTGTGATCAGGTTGCATGTGTGATCAGGTTGCGTGTGTGATCAGGTTGCATGTGTGATCAGGTTGCATGTGTGACCAGGTTGCATGTGTGATCAGGTTGCATGTGTGTTGCATGTGTGATCAGGTTGCATGTGTGATCAGGTTGCATGTGTGACCAGGTTGCATGTGTGATCAGGTTGCATGTGTGATCAGGTTGCATGTGTGATCAGGTTGCGTGTGTGATCAGGTTGCATGTGTGATCAGGTTGCATGTGTGATCAGGTTGCATGTGTGATCAGGTTGCATGTGTGATCAGGTTGCATGTGTGATCAGGTTGCGTGTGTGATCAGGTTGCATGTGTGATCAGGTTGCATGTGTGATCAGGTTGCATGTGTGATCAGGTTGCATGTGTGTTGCATGTGTGATCAGGTTGCATGTGTGATCAGGTTGCATGTGTGATCAGGTTGCATGTGTGATCAGGTTGCATGTGTGATCAGGTTGCATGTGTGATCAGGTTGCATGTGTGATCAGGTTGCATGTGTGATCAGGTTGCATGTGTGATCAGGTTGCATGTGTGATCAGGTTGCATGTGTGATCAGGTTGCATGTGTGATCAGGTTGCATGTGTGATCAGGTTGCATGTGTGATCAGGTTGCATGTGTGATCAGGTTGCATGTGTGATCAGGTTGCATGTGTGATCAGGTTGCATGTGTGATCAGGTTGCATGTGTGATCAGGTTGCATGTGTGATCAGGTTGCATGTGTGACCAGGTTGCATGTGTGATCAGGTTGCATGTGTGATCAGGTTGCATGTGTGATCAGGTTGCGTGTGTGATCAGGTTGCATGTGTGATCAGGTTGCGTGTGTGATCAGGTTGCATGTGTGATCAGGTTGCATGTGTGATCAGGTTGCATGTGTGATCAGGTTGCGTGTGTGATCAGGTTGCATGTGTGATCAGGTTGCATGTGTGATCAGGTTGCATGTGTGATCAGGTTGCATGTGTGATCAGGTTGCATGTGTGATCAGGTTGCATGTGTGATCAGGTTGCATGTGTGATCAGGTTGCATGTGTGATCAGGTTGCATGTGTGATCAGGTTGCATGTGTGATCAGGTTGCATGTGTGATCAGGTTGCATGTGTGATCAGGTTGCATGTGTGATCAGGTTGCATGTGTGTTGCATGTGTGATCAGGTTGCATGTGTGATCAGGTTGCATGTGTGATCAGGTTGCATGTGTGATCAGGTTGCATGTGTGATCAGGTTGCGTGTGTGATCAGGTTGCATGTGTGATCAGGTTGCATGTGTGATCAGGTTGCATGTGTGATCAGGTTGCGTGTGTGATCAGGTTGCATGTGTGATCAGGTTGCATGTGTGATCAGGTTGCATGTGTGATCAGGTTGCATGTGTGATCAGGTTGCGTGTGTGATCAGGTTGCATGTGTGATCAGGTTGCATGTGTGATCAGGTTGCATGTGTGACCAGGTTGCATGTGTGATCAGGTTGCATGTGTGATCAGGTTGCATGTGTGATCAGGTTGCATGTGTGATCAGGTTGCATGTGTGATCAGGTTGCATGTGTGATCAGGTTGCATGTGTGATCAGGTTGCATGTGTGATCAGGTTGCATGTGTGATCAGGTTGCATGTGTGATCAGGTTGCATGTGTGATCAGGTTGCATGTGTGATCAGGTTGCATGTGAGATCAGGTTGCATGTGTGATCAGGTTGCATGTGTGATCAGGTTGCATGTGTGATCAGGTTGCATGTGTGTTGCATGTGTGATCAGGTTGCATGTGTGACCAGGTTGCATGTGTGATCAGGTTGCATGTGTGATCAGGTTGCATGTGTGATCAGGTTGCATGTGTGATCAGGTTGCATGTGTGTTGCATGTGTGATCAGGTTGCATGTGTGATCAGGTTGCATGTGTGATCAGGTTGCATGTGTGATCAGGTTGCATGTGTGATCAGGTTGCATGTGTGACCAGGTTGCATGTGTGATCAGGTTGCATGTGTGATCAGGTTGCATGTGTGATCAGGTTGCATGTGTGATCAGGTTGCATGTGTGATCAGGTTGCATGTGTGATCAGGTTGCATGTGTGTTGCATGTGTGATCAGGTTGCATGTGTGATCAGGTTGCATGTGTGATCAGGTTGCATGTGTGATCAGGTTGCATGTGTGATCAGGTTGCATGTGTGACCAGGTTGCATGTGTGTTGCATGTGTGATCAGGTTGCATGTGTGATCAGGTTGCATGTGTGATCAGGTTGCATGTGTGACCAGGTTGCATGTGTGATCAGGTTGCATGTGTGATCAGGTTGCATGTGTGATCAGGTTGCATGTGTGATCAGGTTGCATGTGTGATCAGGTTGCATGTGTGTTGCATGTGTGATCAGGTTGCATGTGTGACCAGGTTGCATGTGTGATCAGGTTGCATGTGTGACCAGGTTGCATGTGTGATCAGGTTGCGTTGTTGTTACCACTGGCACGGTTTGTGCGCTGGTTAATGTTTGGTCTGTGTTGATATCAACGAACAGGTGCGTGAAGTAATGTTCTCTTGTTGCTGGCATTATCTTGGTAGCCACCTACCCTGTCTCTGGTAACCACCCTCCCTTAAAGGTGATCACCCTCCCTTAAAGGTGACCACCCTCCGTTTAAGGTAATCACCATCCCTTTAAGGTAATCCCCATCCCTTTAAGGTAATCACCCTCCCTTTAAGGTGACCACCAACCCTTTCAGGTAACCACCCTCCGTTTAAGGTGATCACCCTCCCTTAAAGGTAATCACCATCCCTTTAAGGTAATCACCCTCCCTTAAAGGTAACCACCATCCCTGTCTCTGGTTGTGCTGCCTGTGCCCACTCCGTAGGGTTCCTGACACTGTCTTGCATTCCCACGGGACACTTTCATCGCTATGTTGTGGCTGTTCACTGGCACATTGTCGCAGGCTCTTTCCCCACAGTCCTCGCGGGCAGTCCCCGGCGAACCCGGTCCAAAACGCGCGCCGCACGCTCGGCCAGCGACCAAAGGGAGGCACCAGCGGCACCCACACCCACCGCCACCGCTGCCACACCAGGAACAGCTGTCGCCGATGCCACACTCGCGACAGCTGTCGCCGCTGCGACGGCCATGACCGTCACGGCCTGTACCGCCGAGGCGACGACTGGTAACGTGTCCAGGGCAGGGCAGGAGGCAGGCAATGCCTTGTCCATGCCCACATCCGGGCCTGCCAGCTGTCAATCGATGGAGGAGGCGACCCCGGGTGCCAGCTGGCAAGTTTCGCTCACACCTGCGCCACCACAACCGGTGCCAACACGCGCAACGCTGCGACGGGTCACACGCTCTTCCTCGTTGGTGGACGCTTCGCCTGCGCCATCAGCACCATTTCCAGCAACCAGGGTGGCTGAAGCTGCAACTGCACATGGATCTGCCCAGCGGGTTGGTGACGGCATTACCACTGGTGGCCAGGCATCCCCAATCGCGCCAACAACCGCCGGCGCTGGCTCTCACGATGGCGAGACCAGCGCTGCAGTGCCCCGTGCGGACACGCCTACTGCAGCGGCGCCGCGTGACGATGCTTCAGCTGCCGCCCCTAGTGCTAGTGGCAAGGGCCCCAGTCCCGCTCAACCCAGTGCTGTGGTGATGGAAGCCATCCCTTTGGGGATGGATGCAGAGCAGGCGTTGGTGCCCGAGGAAGCGAATGCTCTGGTGGCGGAAGCTGTGTCTCGGACCCTTAATGCTGGCATCCGCAGGGAGACTCGCCGCAACAATAAGCCACCAGTCTCAACCCTTCATTCCATCGCGTCGCCTTCTTTGGTCACCTCCCCTGCACATCTCGTCGCATGCCCCCATTTCGTCGAATCTCCTCCGCCTCTCGTGCCCCTCGATGCAATGGAAGCCGTCGACCCGCGCGCATCTCCCCCCCACGAGACGCCGGCGCAGGTGGGAGCGGACCCTGCTGCTTGCCTAGAGGAGGGCATGCCGTCTGGGCGGGGCGACAAGCGTGGGGGCGACGGCGGCTGTAGCCAAGGGGAGCAAGCGAGGGCACAAGCGGACGAGGGTGGCCCGGCGATGGCTTTGCAAACCAACCTCAGTCTCAAGGCGGAGGCCGCGACCCATCTGCCACCTCACGAAGGTTCAACGCCGTGCGCGGCCTATCGTTCAACACCAGAAAGCGCAGCCTTACTCGCATTCGCTGGCTTGCTGTGGTGGCCAGAGAGATGTGGCGAGGGACGGTATGCTGGCGAACGCTCACAGGATGCGGATGATGTGTCGTTGTGGCCGGTAGTCAGGCAGGGCTGCCTGTCCAGCTGGGACGTGATGGCAACGAGCACGCAGCGAGAGCGATGGGGTGTGTGCGACACCGACGGCAACAAGGGCGGCACCAAAGAGCCAGGCAGGGAATTGGGGGGCGACGTGGCGATGCCAGGTGTCAGCACGGGGACAGCAGCGAGGCGCGCCACCCGGGCGACGTCCCAAGACGTAACCGGTAGCCCACCTGCTGGTGCGGCAATGCCTGATGGGAAAGAACCTCCGCCAATTCATGGCCTGGTTGGTATGCCATCGAGCAAGGGTCGCACAACCAGCGCTGTTGCCAAACAGGGCAAGAAGCCAAGTCCTCGCACTGACCTGGTCCCCACGCCCCCTCAGGAACCCGAGGAGGTGGGTGAGCATGTTGTGGCTAGTGTGGACACCCTGGCTGAACGAAGCCAGGGGGAACGGAGGTTGTCAGGGCACTGCACACCCGACAGACCGCCAGTTGGCAGCAGCAGCCGCCTACAAACGCGGTCTCGTGTAACCTCTGGCGACGCCACCGCTACAGTCCCCGTCCCCATCACCACCACCGCCACCACCACCGTCGCTGCCACCGCTGCCGTTGCGATTGTCGAAGCGGTGATTAATATGGCAGGCACGGGGCTCTCAGTGGCTAGCCCTGCGGAAGGTATGGACTGCCACCTGGCGGCACCAGACTCAGCGTCCACCCGCAAGCGCAAGCGAGAGGGAAACAGCCATCCGGGGTCGAATGGTGACCCTGAAGGGGCCCAGGTGCCAGCGCCTCCAACGTCACCAGCCGCTCCACGATTGCCGTGTCTCGCCACTCCGCCCTCACGCAGGGCGACACGAGGTAACAGCGGCATTGCTGCAGCCACCGCCGTGACCACGGCCAACAACGCCACTGCAGCCATCGCCACCGCCGGTGCTGCAGCAACTGCTTTGGTTGAACCGCGGTCGTCGCCTGGGCCGATGGGCCTCTGTTCACAAGGAGGGACTCCAAGGAAAACTGCTTCAAAGGGCCAGCGCCAATCCGTGTCACCCGGCCATGCGTCTAACCAAGCGCCCGTCACGCCGCCACCTGGCCCAACAGCAGACACGTCAGCAACACCATGTCACAGGGGCACATGGCGAGGGGCGCCAACGGCAGCACAGGCCCCCCCTCCCAATGCGAACAAGAAGGGGAAAGTCTTGCCTGCGGCGGATCTGGCGACGCGCTCGAGAGCTGCCACCGGAAGTGCCGAATCGGACCCCAGCAAACGAAAGGAGGCCTTGGCGCAGCATCGCGCTTCAGTACCAGGAACGCCAGCTGTTGCTGCGCCCCCGTCCCCGCCAACGTCAGCTGTCGTCGTGCCCCCGTCAGCAGAGCAGGGAAAGAAGCGCAAGATCCATGAGGCAGCGACGACAGTGATCAACGAGTCAACACGGATGGGACAAGCCGGGCACGCGACAACATCAAGGATCAGACAAGCAGGGCATGCATCACCCACAGGAGGATTACCCCCTGCAACAGGAGTCATCCCGCCGCGAGAGACCAGGGCGGCCTCCACCAGAGCAGCTGCTGTCACCCGTAACAATGCCACGCCTCCCAGGGAAACCTCCGTGGCCTCCCCCACGGCCGCCCCATGGCACACCGCCACCGTGGCTACCCCGGCGGCTACTGCTGTGGCTATCGGCGGTGTTGATGGGAATGGTGAACGTCATTGTGCTGCTTCTGCCCTTGCCCACACATCGCCCACGTCTCTGCCTGCCTGTCCAGTTGGCCGGTGCACGCGGTCATCCAAGTCACCACGACAACCAGCGGTGGCAGAGTGCCAGGTGGCAGGGATGGACTGCCAGGTGGCGGTCATGGACTCCAAGTGCCGGGTGCCACTGGTGGACTCGAAGCAAATGGAGGGCTTGAATGCGGAGGTCAGCCCCCGGCGCCCCAAGCGCGGTCGCCGCTCGGAGCCACCGGGGCTGGCAGCGGAAGCGTTGGGACGCGAGGAGGTGGCGGAGACCGCGGATGTGACGCCCAAGGGTGCGGCGCCGCCACCTGGCTCCTGTGGGTATTCATTGCGCCCAGCTGCATGATGCCAATGTGTTTGTTTTGTTGGCTGTCGTCCTTGTCGGCTGTTTGGCGTGTTGGCTGTTCGGCTTCTTGGCTGTTTACCTTATTGGCTGTTGGCCTCGTCGGCTTTTTGCCTTGTTGGTTGGGTCAGCGAGTAATCTTGTGTAGAGTTTTTGCTTCGTGTCCATGCCAACATGCTGTCTTGGTCGGGGTACATCCCCCGTCCCGCAATCAGCCTTTCTTTACTTGTCGACAAGGGGCGTTTTTTTGTTTTGTCACATTTACATCTGGAATGATTTCAGAGTCATCAGATTGGCCTCACCTGCAGATAGGCATAAACTGTGGTTTCTTTTCCTTGCCCGGATCGACCTTGGAACGTTGCCATCTGACGTGCCTCACGCGTCCAACCCTGTGCGAATTTGGATCGCCACACGCCTTCGTTTAGCAAATTTTAGATAGGGTAAAGGTCACGTAAGCACGTCCTATCATTCAGGGAATTCTCTTGTGACCTGGCTCTGAATGCGGTTGCGCGAAAAACTATGGTCCATTTTAGTGATATGAATCTGCAAGCATGGCCTTCCCCCCCCGTGCCTGCGACCTGCAGCCAAGAAACGCACGTCCAAGCCCGAGCGGACCAGCACCCAAGCGCAGCGAGTAGCAGCAGAACCGAGGTCAACGGCACCACAGTCAAGAGCCGCTGGACATCGGCCCACCCGCGACGCTGTCGCTGCCACATCCATGTCGGCACACCCATCCCCCAGCGCCTCAACAGCCAGCGAGGCGAGTCACCACGTCAGAGCCAGCGAGGCGAGTCATCACAACTTTTCCAACACCCACGACAAGGCATCCAGATGCCCTCCAGCTGCTGCTGCTGCTGACCCCCCGCTGCTTTCAACCACCTCGCAAGAGGACACTCAAACGGATGCCCACGCGTGCGCCGAGGCATCCCCAGTCATCCCAGGCATCGTGTCAGCGGCGGCGAGACATGTTTGCTGTGTGGTGGAAAAAATTGTGAATGCGGCGACGGATTTCTTGAAGGGCGTGGCGATGGTGGAGCACGTGGACTACAGCTCCGACGAAATCGTTGGCCTGGTCTCGCCAGTCAAGGGCAACGCGAATGATTGTGAATTCTGCGCCAGAGACTCTGAACGCAGCGATACGATGTGACGTGGTGTGCTGCCTTGTTTGGTGTGGTGTAGGTGGATGACATCCACACATTCGGCATAGCTGATCCACCCATTTGGCATCACTTACATAGGCAGGTATTCACCAACTACACGTGCCCAGACCAAGCAGCCACTTGCAGCCTCCTGGTCTTATCTGACAGACAGTCGTGCTGGGTTTTTGCCTTGCATGAGGAGAGCTGCTGGATCGTGTCTGACTCCATCTGGCAAGGGGCTGGCCAGCTGGCTATCCTCCTACCCCATGATTGGTCAGTCATGCACTAGGTATCCTTGGAAGGTGTAAGGTTGTGAGTGCTTACTTAACACCCCATGCATAAAATCTCCCTGCAGGGGGTCCAGAGGCAAGGGACAAAGCAGTGCATCCGCCAGACGCACAGGTTTTCTCATTCGTAGACACGTTTCTGCAATCCATGTGAGAGACACCCAAATCTCTTGTCGTCAGCATCCTGTCGTCGATGGTTGGGGTAGGGATGATGACCAGGGAGCGCGCAGGATGTGTAATATAGTGTACATATCATTGGAGTAGGTGCCTCGTTCTGGATCCCGAGGAAGGCACACCATGATTGAATAAGGGGCACGGTTTTCACAAGGACCAGGTCTGAAGAAATGGTCAATTGAAGTGAATCAAATAATCTAAATCAAATTTAGTTGAATAACATCGACGATTGACGTCCGACTGGCGATTTGAAAAAGGTTGTCCCCAGTTCAGAAATTAAGAAATTAAAAAAATTGTCACTTTAGTGACGCCGGCGGACTACCTGCGGACTTCTTGACGTGGAGTCGCCGGGAGCCCTACAAGTTTCGTAACTTACCTTGAACTCATCCTCTGTTGCCGCCGCGCCATTTTCTTCTTCTTTTCGTCACATGGCTTGCGTTGGGTTCATTGACGAGCATCGACGCTCATCGACGGTGCAATCCGACGGCGGAGAATAAGTTCACCACAGCACAGCGCGACTCAAGGGAGCTCTTTTCGACATGTAAACGTGATATGCAAAGCCCGCATCGCTGACCGGAAATTCCGTCCAACACCGTCGTACAGTACTACCAGTCGACTGCATGTCGGCGCCGTTTAACCGTCGAATGCAAATCGATCTAGAAAGTAGAAATGTCTCCGCGACACTTCCGCGACGTCACAACTTTCCGTCACCCTTGACGTGTATTTTCTGATTTGGCACGCCGCAAAGGTGAAAACCATTTATGTATGTTGTCGTATACAATACTACACATTAACGCCAATAGAAACTCGCCTCCAAACATATATATCGATAGAGGCATGCCTCTTATTTATAATTAACTTCTGATTTTCTTCTGATTTCAAGGTACATCTTCATTAATCTCGGCCCCCGCCCTCCGCTAATTTGCTAAAAAAGAGCCAATTTTGATCTGGCTGCTATGTTATATGAATTAATTAATATAAATTAATAAATTTATTTATTTGTTTGTTTATTCCATCCCATCTTCCCCTCCTTAACGTGAAAGAGCACGGCGGGGTTAGACCTGGTTACCGCCTTGCCGACCTGATTTATGCGGATGATACCACCCTCATCGAGAGCCCCGAGCACATTCAGACCTGGCTGGACTGCCTGGGCCTGGAGGCGCGGGCGCGGTGGGGCTGGAGATTAGTGTCAAAACTGAGGCGATGGTGATAGGGGCCTCCAGTAAACCACCGCTGCCGCGCCTGCTCGACGGGACGGAGGTCCCGTTCCGCGACCGCTTCAAGCTGTTGGGGAGCTGGCTTCCTGACACCGCCGACGATGTGGACACCCGCATCGGCCTTGCCTGGGCCAAGCTCCGTTCGCTCACACCCCGTACTGGCGCTCGAAGGGCCTGGACGGGCACCGCAAGCGCATGCTCTTCAAGGTCCTCGTCCTCACGGTGCTCACGTATGGCGCCGAGGCGTGGACCCTCCCACCCAAACTGGCAGCTCGGCTCGACGGCACAGTTTACAGGATGCTCCGGCAGGTCCTTAATGTAGGTTTTTCCGAGCGCGTCCGTCATCAGAGTCTCTGTATCATGGCCTGCCTCGTGTTTCGGACGAGATTAGGCAGCGTAGGATAGCATTTGTAGGACACCTTGCCCGCACCAGCCAGGTCGACACCACCCTTGGTCTGGCCGGCCCCCAGCGGCTTGGCCAGCCAGGGCGGCACATTCTGACCTGGCCTGGCCCCAAGGACATTCCCAAAAGGGTAGGGAAACCTGTCACCAACTACGTTCAGATGTTGCTGGACGACCTAGTGGTCCCAGCCCAGTTTGAGCACCGCATCCACTCTCTCTCCCGTCTTTGGACTGCCATGCAGGACAAGACGCGGTGGAAGAAGATTGTCAAGGCGCACACGCCCGACCCTGTGGGCAAGCCACCTCCCCCCAAGCGGAGGAGGCGTTTTGATGAGTAGTGTAGTTAGGTTTTTCTAGATAGAGTTAGGATAGTTCGATCACGCGGCTTCCTCCACCCCATCCATCATGAAATATGTGCTACATGACCTCCCCACGGAGGCATGTTATAATTTAATTTAATTTAATTTAATTTTAATTTTAATCTTCCCCTCCCACTGAGGACTTATGCTCACGTGACGCAGTCACGTGTAGACCTATTAATTAATAATTAATTAATTATAATTAATTAATTATAAGAACTCCGTTGGGAGGATACGTAACACATGGCTCCCTCTAACCCGGGTATGCCCCTAAAGTACGAGCCACGAGGTAGCCATGGCTGATGGCCAGCGGAGCTCATAACTTTCACATTTGGGCACCAAATTCGGTCGTGAATATCACAATGGCTTCGTCTTTCTAAGATGCACACGCTGATATATTTTCCCGAAACCACAGCATCAACCGCCTCATCTACCCAGACGGCACATGGTGTCCCCTCACCTTTATTATGACGGATCATCCCCAACCCCGCCCCGCGCCCCCGCCTTCAGCACCTCATCCTCTGCATGCTTGAGCACTTATCATGCGCTCGGATGGCAAGATCTGGGCTCCTACCATTTCCGTAGCCATGGGCCAACTTACTCCTTGGTATGCCCATGTGCATGACAAGCAAGTACTTAAACTTAAGGATAATGATAATGCGCCCAGGCATGTAGTTGTCTCAGGCATAGTTGTCTTGAACACCGCATCCACTCCCTCTCCCTTCTTTGGACTGCCATGCAGAACAAGAAGAGGTGGCAGAAGATTGTCCAGGCCGGCCGGCCCACACGCCAGCCCCTGTGGGCAAGCCACCTCCCCCCAAGAGGAAGGGGCGTTTTGCTGAGTAGTGCAGTTAGGATTTTTCTAGACTAGATAGCTTAGAGTTAGGTTAGTTCGCCGCGCCCTTGGTCTGGCCGGCCCACAGCGGCTTGGCCAGCCAGGACGGCATATCCTGACCTGGCGCCGTGCCCTAAGGACATTCCTAAGAAGGTATAGGCAAACATGTCATGACCTACCCACAGCAGTTGATGGCTGACCTACTAGTGGTCCCAGCGCAGTTTGAAAATCGCATTCACTCCCTCTCTCTTGCTTGGACTGCTATGCAGGACAAGAGGAGGTGGAAAACCATTGTCCAGGCTCATACGCCCGCCCCTGTGGGCAAGCCCCCTCCCCCCAAGCGGAAGGGGCGCTTTGCTGAGTAGAATAAGTAGGGTTTTCTAGATTAGATTAGCTTAGAGTTAGATTAGTTCGGTTTCGCTGCTTTCGGCCCCCCCCTCCATCCATCCACGGGAAGATGTGCTACATGATCTCCTAACGGAGTCATGTTATAATTTAATTTAATTCAATTTAGGTTAGTTCGCTTACGCGGCTTCGTCCACCTCCACCCATCCAGCAAGGAATATGTGCTACTACACTGATGATCTCCGCCCAACGGAGGCATTAATTAATTAAGGCATTAATTAGGAACATAACTCCGTTGGGAGTAAATGTAGAGAAGGGGCATATGGCTTTTAATACATTCTAGGCTACTTCATGCAAGGATGGGAATGTAAGCTACCCCTGCTCTAGGTGCACCAGGGCACCTGCACCCTCACGGTCTATATCACGCTATGCCCGGGTAAGGGGGGAGCATGCCTGTGAGGGGGAAGATCATCATGGCTATACAAAAACTAGAGCGTGGCATCTCAGCAGAGAGCAACTCTCTGCATGGGCACAGCATAACTAAATAAAACTAGGCATCATCTGGAGTGTGGCACATCATAGGCACACATGTCCATGGTTAAATAATGCTTGTGGCTCAGCTGGTATAGTGCCTGTAGGAGGCGTACATGTACATGGCCACGGTCTATCTATTCTACACTACTACTGCTGTATTCCCCTAAGCTGGGGCGTCTGGAGTCGCGGGGGCCGCGGGGGTCGCCTGCCATGGCTTGTGGCCGACGTAGATGGCCGCCCCCTTCCAGTACACCGGCTGCCCCGCCTTGGTCTGCCGGAGCTGGAGGTAGGTCGGCCATAGCTCCCGTCGCCGTTGTTGCTGCGCCAGGGTCAAGTCGTCGTCAATGGTGAAGAGAGTCTTCTCGAGCCGCTTTCGGCGTCGGAGAAAAGAAATCTTGTCCGCCGGGTTCTTAAAGGTGAGAAGGAGCGGGGGCGCCCCTGGCTTACCCCGCGCGCGGGGAAGGCGGTGGGCGACCAGGTCGATCTCACCATTAAGACCCATGCGACCAAGGATTTCTCTCTCAAACGCACGCGTAAGCTTCTCGGAATTCTCACCTTCCTCCATGTCGAAGTTCTTGACAATGACGTTGAGGCTGCGCTTGGCGAGCTCGGCCTCCTCGCGGAGGTCAAGCGTCTGCCGTTGAAGCTAGGCTGCCGGCGACAGCGGAGGTGGTGGAGGTGGTGTGTTGCTTACGCATGTCCGCCCAGGTGGTGATGGGAGGAGCATGGCCGGCCAGGCCAGCCGGGGCTGGCTTGGCGGCAATGTCAAAGTAGCCTAGAATGTATTAAAAGCCATATGCCCCTTCTCAGGGCTATGTGCTACATCTACCCCCAACGGAGTGATGTTGATAATTAATTAATTAATAGCCAAGAGAAGGGGCATATGGCCTATAATACATTCTAAGCTACTTTCTGCAACCTGGTGGGAATGTAAAGGACACTTGCTCGGGGTGCACCAGGGCACCTGCATCCCCATGATCTATCAAGCTACTATGCCCAGCTAAGGGGGAGCCTGTCATGGGGGGGAAGATCAGCATAGCTTTACAAGAGCTAGAGCGTGGCATCTCAGCAGAGAGCAGCTCTCTGCATGGGCACAGCATAACTAGATCAAGCTAGGCATCATCTGGAGGCATGTTATAATTTAATTTAATAGTTGTCTCACTCCATAACAAAACGTTTTTCGTGTAGGATACGCTGCTCATGCTCGCAATGAGGACCTGTACCTCGGGATGCCATTATCACAAGCAGCGGCGCCTGCAGCTAGTGGGGCACTTAGCTCGCACCAACCAGCTAGGTAGACACATCACACGCCCCCCCCGCGGGACTGCGCCCAGCTCAGCCTGGCTGGCACCTTCTTCCGTGGGCTGGGCCCCGCAATTCTAGACGCCGCAAGGCACGCACCTTCAAAGAACAGCTAGTAGAGGACATGGGGGGCCTAGGTGTTCCTCTCCGTGATTTGGAACAAGATGATGGACAAGGCCAAGTGGGCCCAGGTCATAGAGGACAACGAACCCCCTCCCGTGGGGAAGCGCCTGCGTTTGCAAACACGCGGGAAGCACGCGAGACAGGGCCCCTAGGGTAGAGAGCTTAGAATAATAGAGTTGGCTTGATGTTGTAGATAGATTAGACCGGTAGGATTGTGTGTCCCCATCCATCCATTCATCCGGGTTAATGCTCCGTGACTCCCCAACGGGAGCACGAGTAATTAATAACAAAACAAAAATGGAATAAAGAAGGACCTCGGTCATTGCTGGGATATGCATGGTGAGGCACAGGCGATGTTGGAGTATGGGTCAGGAGTTCGGTCGATGCTAGAGCGCTCATGGTACCCGGCCAGGATCTCCTATATGGTCAGGGTCAAAAGCCTCGTGTCCAGCTCACTCCAATGAATATATGTGCAGCTAGGCTGTCGATCTCATTGCCACATGCGCAGTTTCTAGCCAGCCTCATCCGATTGATTTGGTGTGTGCATGCGCATTAATTGGCACTGACAACGTCTAGCTGGCCCTCTTACCAGCGCTGCATTGACATCAACCTTGTCACTAGCTAGGCATGTACAATGCCCATGCATACAGAGAACATGCCAAATGTTATAATAAAATGTAGGCCCTTGCACTCTGCGAGGCTGACCCCTTGAGGTTTATGGGGCTACATGGCCCATGAACCCTAGGTATGCCGTATGCCCCTAAAAGCCCTCAGGCTCCGGGAGAGGCCAATTTATATTCTCCCAAACCGGCGCCTCTGAATGAGTTCCAAGCCTATCTGTGGCCACTGGATTAATAATTAATTAATTAATTAAGAACATACCTCCGTGGGGAGGATATGTAACACATATCCCTGAGGAGGGGCATATGGTTTTTGAAACATTCTAGGCGACAACCTGCAGGTGGTCCAGGTGTAAACTGCCACCTACTCGAGTGCACAACTGAGGTGCACCTGCACCACCATGTATTCCAGCAGCTGTGCAAAGTTGCGGACATGGTGTGGAGGATGATCATGGCTAAGCAATGGCTAGGGCATGATGGCGTCTCAGCAGAGAGTGGCTCTCTGCATGGGCAAAGCACGATGACTCATAACAGATGCAGTAAGGCTGCCCCATGGTCCAGAGCCCACAGATATTGGCTTGGAACACATTGGACCATGGGGCAGCCCAACTGCATCCGCTATCCGCTCTGCTGTGTCGAAGCTTTATTGCAACCACAATAGTTGCTAGACTCTCCCAGTGAGGATTTTAATTGAACCTGTGGCATGCTTTTCAAGGCAATGAGAGAAGGGGGGGGGTCCCATGCCCCCATCTTGCTGTGCATCAAACAGGGATGAAAGGTACGTACTCAAAAGTTGGCACCCCATGACTCTCCCAATGGATGCACCTGAAGGAATGAATTTGAATGAATGGAGGCCGGTTACTAAGGTCACTGAGACAGAAGTGGAAAAGCCACTATCAACAATGGGGGGGGCGGTAATGTCGTCTGCCGTGACACGAATTAGAACGTGCTCACAGCGTTTTGTTTAGAACAGTGATGTCTTCAGATTGCGCAGGTGCTCAAGCCACTCCTCCCGCAGCCCGCTCTCTCTCGCACCCTCGCGGATCAGCCCCAGGTAGCGCCGGCTGGGAGGCACGTCCAGGCCCCAGGGAGACCGCCAGGGCCCATCGGACGTGCGCAGGGTGAAGGCGGTCTGTTGTGTGCCCTCGTAAGGGTGCACCGTAACCTGCAGCGGCAAGGAACCCAAACACAGTAATAAGCGATTGGTGATGCCACCACGATGATGGCGGCGGCATAGTAGAGAATCAGCGTGGCACCATGATAGAGAATAGACGAACCATGATAGAGAATAGACACAGTCCCCATTCATATTCATCATCCTGCGCTGGTTGTCTCCTTGATAGTAGAGAATCAGCGAGATGACCACCTGGCATGCCATCAATTGCCACAATCCATTGAACAAAAGGGTGGCACGCAGACAACCTGACAGATGTTACGGACAGTTCTGGGGGCAAACGCCGTTGCACTAGCTCCTTTCTCTCGACTCGTTACTATGACGTTTGATTAACATTTGCCACCAGCTGCACACGGGCACATGGTCGGGGTTGGCTAGTGTGCTTGCATGGGACCCGCTGGGTGCATCCAGCAGCACCCCAACGACAGGTGGATCCGCAGAATTGACGTAAGTCGCATTTGCAGCAGCAGGGTGCAAGCGGTATCATCAGGGTGTGCCCTTTATGGACATTATATCTTGGGGGGGGGGGGGGGGGGGGGGGGGGGGAAGGGGAGGGAGGGGCAGAAACGGTGGATGAGAAGGGGACTTGGAGAGGGGGGTGGTGGTGAAGGCTGTTCTTGATACCATATACCCTCCCCAATGCGAAAGGTTATTGCCACCACAAGAGGGGTCTCAACAATCAGGTTTGCATGCCTCCTAGCACTGGCAACGTCTTGCCAAGGAACATGTAGCGGCATGAAGGGTTATTGTCCCATCAGCCAGGCCTACGTACCTCTTCCAACAGATACATGGGGTGGGTCACTGTCCTAGCAGCCAGGCGTACGTACCTCTTCCAACAGATACATGGGGTGGGTCACTGTCCCAGCAGCCAGGCCTACGTACCTCTTCCAACAGATACATGAGAGGGACCGCCTCGGAGCGGCACAAGGAGAGGAATTGGCTGCGCGTCAAGCGGTACAGCACGCCGTGCACCTCGTCCCCCGCGGCGCTGGGCTCAACCGACGCAAACGACGGCTCCAGTGCGGACAGGGACAGCATGTTGAACGCCAGCCTGTACTGCTTTAGTACGGCAGGCTCCTGTGCCAGGGGGGTTATGCCCCGTCGACCTCGCAATACTCGCTGGTTTAAATTCGCACCAAACGCGAAGTACGGGATCTCCGGTGATGACAAGAGCCGCGTAGAAGATGGGGATTTTAATGACGCCGACACCGCGTTGAGGTACGTGGCGTTCAACACGGAGTCGAAAACGACCTTAGCAGGGTTAGGCTCGAAAGCTGGTTCATTTTTATGCTTGGAATCGTTTGTAGCAGCAACTACGAGGGTTGGTTGAAATTTAACAGGCTTCCATGTTCGCCTGCGCCGGCCGAGCTCGGCAAGAAATTCGCCACCGCGCTCCCCGCCACGTAAAGTAGCATAGGTAAACGCGATGTGGCTCCCTGAAGACAACGCAGTCCCGCTGCAAATCTCGGTGCTCAGTCTTGCTGATAAATCCATAGGATATGAGTCTAACGAACAGGCAAGCTGTTGTGGGTCGGCGGCATAACCGCTGCGGGAATAAATTCAGCCGCGCTCTGACCTCATGAGATTTTTGCCATTTGATCCTCTTAACACCGGTGGGATGACCCCAAGGTAGTTACCTCAGATTCCGGCATTATTGAGAAGAGGATTTCCTAAATAATGGTATACCGGTGCAAGATCTATTTTTCGTTTTCCCTACTGCCAATAATTGCGTTTTAGCGCTACGTGCCTAGCTAGGTTGAACCCGGCAGACAGGGTTGCGGGCATGGCTGCAGTAGCAGGACGCCTGGCGTTTCCATAGCTTGCCATGTGGGTAAGGCAACAAAGACCACGTGGACTCTCTGAAACGGTCAACAGGTATGAGGTAATAGGAGTAAGAATATTGGCTGGTAGTAAAAGTAATTACGTAAAAAGGTTACGGGTGATATATTCTTGATTCTTGAACTGGCAATCTCAAATCTGCATGTCGAGTACTTAACCGGCGTGGGAATCCTCAATTATACAGCAACGCAGGCAGGGTGGCACCGAAACAACCAAGGGGCGGCCTAGCTAAGCCCTGAGTCAGTTCTAGTCGTACAGGACCGTACCGTAGAGCACCTGCGATCTTCCCCGCCTGCGCCGCGCCCCGTATGGGCCCCGCCGCCTTGCGCCCATTGTGCACCTTTCCGCATAAAACAGCCATGACCGCCATTTCTCTTTCCTCTTTCTCCATGAAAAATTAGCATCGCCCTTCAGCCATCGCCACGGCTTAGAAAGAAACATGGTACATATGACACAGAATATATCAGCTTCATTATTTATCAGGAGTTCTGTTAGGTTGCAGATGAATTTTTTCCGCCGCTTTGGCTTGATGGGGCTCGTGCTGACTGAATCGTGTGCCTGCCCTTGTTACTCGCGCATTGTGAATACAGTTGGTTCCCAAGAAGAACCGCATTGCGGTTTACAAGTACCTTTTCCAGGGTAGGTGACGCTTGGTTTTTGTTACTGGAAAGCCGTTTTGTTTTGTAGCTGTGCCTGCCGTCCAATAACGCCCGGCTCTCCTGGCAATTACAGGCCTCGCTACGTCTAGTCATCTCTTCATCTTTCTGCGCGTGCGTCCCTGTCTAGATGTGCATATGCTAATTGCTGCTCTCATAGTCCCTGTTTTTCTCCCCACGTACAAACCGTTGAATGTATTTCGGTGTAGCGGCGTGCCGTGACGTCCTCATACTGACCATATGGGCCGCTGGATCGCTTTCATCCTGGCTTACAAATCCGCGCTTTTGCAGAGGGCGTCCTGTACGCGAAGAAGGACTTCAATGCCCCGAAGCACCCGGACATCGATGTTCCCAACCTCCAAGTTATCAAGCTCATGCAGAGCTTCCGCTCCAAGGAGTACGTGACGGAGCGTTTCGCTTGGCGCCATTATTACTGGTACCTCACCAACGAGGGCATTGAGTTCCTGAGGGAGTACCTCAACCTGCCTTCGGAGATTGTGCCAGCGACTCTGAAGAAGTCCACCCGCCCGCCGACTCGCCCCATGGGTGGCCGCCCTGAGGGTGACCGCCCTCCCCGCCAGTTCGGCGATCGCCCACGCATGGGTGGTGACCGCGAGGGCTACCGCGGTGGTGCCCCAGGTGGTGGCTACGGTGGCGACAAGGGAGGCGCCCCAGGTGGCTACCGCCCTGAGTTCCGCGAGGTAAGCCGCTGTCTTGTAAAGGTCTATCTGGGTGACTGGGGTAATGTAGTCTTGCCGCCTTGTGTGTATGCCCTTGTTCTATTGCTACGTTTTTCGCTGTGGTCTGTCCTCTGGAGCAAACCTGTGCTATTTGGGGGTCAGTTTATGGGGTTTGGTTTGTTACGCTAGTCCAAAGTGTCCAGATTTGAGGATGCTGTGCAGTTTGTTGTACACCCCTGCTTCCTGCACAGGCGCCGCCTGATCACTGGTGCCTGAGCTCGCTTTTCTGCTGTTGTTACTCGAAAATTGTACAGGCCCTGGCCGCTCCGCTGTCCCCCCCTTTTAATTGGTGTTAGGCATTGATACTGGTTTGGCTTTTTCCTTCTACCATGGACCCAATGGATCGTGGCTCTACCGACTGCACACTTGCCATGCCGCTAGTGTGTCTGCATTGGAAGTTCTAGGTCTGCACATGGATCCCCCTGCATGGCCCCCAGGGAGTGGGTGAGAGGCTTTACTGTGGCGGGTGCATAGAGCACTGGATGGAAACGGTGCTTACCCCAGCACCAAAAACAGGTGATCCTCCCCTTGTGAGGATGGGATGGCAGTTAAGTTTTGTACTATAGCTGACCATTGTCGTCGTTTTAGTTGCCCTTCTTTGTAGGGGGACTCCGTGCGTGAGCCACCGTAGATGGGCACGTGCTTTATGTGGCATGGACCGATCAGCGTTGCATGTCGTTGCGTATTCCCGCGTCTGGTGTGCTGCAACAAGGGGTCGCCCCCATCAAGGCTAGTGTGCTAATGAGGTATGCATGTTTCGTTTCTTTGATGCCATGTGGATGCGTACAGGGCGGCGAGGGTGGCCAGGGCGGCTTTGGCCGCGGCGGTGGCGGCTTCGGCGGCCAGCGCCCAGCAGGCAGCGGCGGTGGGTTTGGCCGTGGTGGCGGTGGCTTCGGCCGCGTGTAGATAGGCGGTGTTTGCGTGCTGAGGCAAGGTGTTACCTAGGCAAAAAGCAAATAATGTTATTACGTCTGACGATATGTAAGAAATCATTGTGCAAGACACACTTAGAAGCGTGCTTGCATGGCTGTGGCGGCCATCGAAGGGCGATTGTGCGTAATGGAGGTGGGTGAATTGGCACACAGCGGTACCCGGCCGCTGGCATAATCACATTTTGATGTGGCAGCATCGAGACCTAATAATAATGAACACAGATTCATTTGCAGAAAGTTGACTCACACAAGACATTTTATTTTCATCATGCCATGTACTATTAAGTGAATTATTATATGTACATACAAGTTTTGCGGGCTTCGCCCGCGACATTGGAGCTCGTTCTTTTTGTGGCCGGTCCCCGGCCAGGGAGCCCCGGCTAGGGATTGCGTGACACCACGTACCGCCGCCGAGGGCCAGGTGGCGCTAGCCTCGCCAAGGAGCGCGCGCTAGCTTTAGGGTTTCGACCACAAGATTCATGGAGGGTGGCAAAAGGGTGAAGAATAAAAACCCGAAAAAATGCAGGATCTAGGAAGACCCGAACCCGGAACCTCACGATTAGGCTTGTGATGAAGTGTGCCTTGGCCTGAAGTCTACGCTACCAATTCTTGTTGAAGTTGCACAATATGTATCTTTCTACAAAGGGACAACTTGCGCAACCGCGCAGTGGACGGAGCTCGCAAACTACGTCTTGCGGAGTTCAACTAGCTCCAGATTGACTGCTACCCCTGCACGGGAGCGCGATGCGCGCGGGGATGAGTGACCTCGCCAACCCTGCAGACAGCAGGGGAAAATCGCTTACAGGCGGTGGAGCACAGCAAAATCCACGTGTGAGCTTCCTGCGCGTTTGTAACGCGGGATTTCCCCAACAGAAAGTTTGGTCCAACAGCCCAAAAGTTTGCGACCGTTATATCTGGAGCTCGCGAACACAGGACATCGCAGAGTTTGGCTCCTGCTGCAATCTGGGCATACGGACCTCTGCCAAATGGCTCATCTGGATGTAACGCACAAAAACCCTGATAATACGGACGCCGTGGTTTGACCTTTTCGTGATTGGTCGCAACGAAATTTCGCGCAGCTGATTCGTCAAGCGGACTGTAAGTCGCGCCGCTGAGTGGCTGGAGCCGAAAGCCGTTCGAAAGAGTGTTAGCTAAAATTGTGCAAAGGCTGCGTTTTACAAATTTTAGTATATATGTTGATATCGGACATTTGCGGGTATTTCCTCGTAAATGGTGGGAGATTGATCGCAGCAATGGTGCTTACCCCTAGACACTCCCGGCCAGTGGCTCGAAACACACGCCCTGATCAAGCAAGCTGTTTCCGGCCCCACCGTCTAGGTCATCTAGTCGCTCTATAAGGCATCCATAATTTCAATGCACATGGCTACACATTTCCATCACCATTCATATTCATCATCCTGAACAACACGCGGACAAGATAACGGGAGGCTGGAGCTACCATGGTCCAGCTTCTTCCGATTTCTGGCCTGCGCTGGTTGTCTCCTTGATATCAGATTAGTTAACCAATTAAATGAATGAATGAATGAATTAATTAAACTCGTGCTCCCGTTTGGGAGTCACGGAGCACCGAAGTGCATGTCTCACGGTTGCAGTGTTGGACGCCAGCTGCCAAACAGACCGGGCGGGCCAGCCATATGATTCATTCTAACATTGTGTCAATCACGTAGCATACACATTTCCACCTCCATTCATTTCCATCATCCTGCAAACGATCGCGACTCGAACGTCACATTGTCGTCAGATCAGAAAGCAACAAACGTGAAAACGCTAGCGGCTCAAATCTGAGACTTTCCGCCGAACACAGTCCAAATAAGAAAGCTCAGAAGCTACCAGCAAGGGATCGAACATAGGACCTTTGGCATGATTTCGCGGCTGTGTGAGTCTCCTGGTCGGAAGGCATCTCACTTAACGTTTCGAAACAGCCCAACTGCGAAAAACCTCTGTACCGGAGAGGGGCGAACGTCACATGCACGCGAAGAAGATAACAGCAGACGATCACTGAGCTAGCTACCATGGTCCAGATTCTCCAGACTTCTGATCTGCGGTGGTTGTCAATCTCATCGATCGATACATCCAAAAATTGACGAGGTGTGTTTTTTAAAAAACATGTGCAACGTCACGATTTCCTTTGTGGCTTATTATTGGTAGTTTCGAGTGCCCTGCTTTTAGCACTAAGCTCCTTAGTTACGTGTGGCCGGCTGTGAATGTACACCCCGTCAAGGAGGATGCTGATGCAGTACATGGTGGCCCCGTTTGGCACAGTGTGTGGGAACGCCCGTGAAAGGTTGTGGCACCAGGTCGATACCTGCAGCACGCCGGTGCTTACGGTCTTGCGAAGCACCAGGCAGTGTGCGCTTCTTGCCACCATTGAGCGGACCACTCATAGACATGGGGGAGCCACCTGCAGTTGCCACATCCGCAGCAACATGCTGACACCTAGCCCGGGCCACAGCAAGCTGAGTCGAAGAGGACGTTTTGCTAGCGCATCCGCTGGTGCTGGCTTCCAGGCCGACAGGACTGGGAGGGGGCATCATGTCCACAACTGCCTTCGAGAGCCGGCAAGGGGCACACCGGTGTTGTTGGTGGTGATCTACATGATGATCATGGGGTAGGTGCTGGTTATCTGCATGATGATGGGTGTGCCGGTGCTGCCCTGTCCCTGGCAACTTCCCTGTGCCCGCTTGCCCACGCATGCTGTGCCGCCTCGCCCGACGGGTGGCCCGCAAGACACGGGGCAGCGGCTCCCCTCTCCACGAGGATGACGTGGTTCTCGATAGAGTCCCATCGGTCATGCCCCTGCGGCTCCTGCCCTCCTCTTGCTCCTCGTTATCACCATGACTGGCTGCATCGACGGCCGCCTGGCAATCACCCACATCGTCAACTTCACCCGTTGATGAAGCCGCCTTCCCGGGGACAATGTCACGGTCATGCTGGCGTTTGTCACCACCACAGGATGGCAAGCCTTCTGTGGGATTAGCCTCAGGCCAGCAACCTTGGTTCGAAGCATACACAGACACCGCCTGCACATCCCTGGCACCGCTGCACGGTCCGATCATACGAGGTCGCGGAGATGCCGATGGCGACGGCCCCGCAGCGTCTCCTTCCCTTCTCCAGAACAGAGTACCATTCGTCTGCAGCACGGGTCTGTGCGTTCCCCCATCCATCCGTGCAGCGCTTGTGTGTGAACATCCCTTTCGTGGCACTGCAGGCGTGTGGCAGCACGGCCCAACCACCATCGGCGAGTCATGATCCGCGCAGCTGATGAGGTCACGTGCGCTAGCACTTGTCACCACCGTTGCTGCAGCAGCATCCTCGCCTTCCCCTCCCCAAGGCCCCGCGGCGGCCACTTCTTGCTCCATCAGCCAGAGCAGCCGCCGCAGCACATCGCCCTCGTCCATGCCCTCCAGCTGGGCCAGCTCCACCTGAGGTCGGTTGGGTATGATGATGGCGTATATGGGGCCCAACGTGCCGGTGGTAGGTGCGGGTGCAAGCAGAGCCCCGCATGCCAGCGACAGTGGAAGAGTGCAGGATGACAAGGGACGTGTCAATGCCAGGGAGAGCAACGACATTATTCGCGCAACGGATCCACCGGTCAGCTCACTTCTTTCCCTTTCCCTTTCCAAGCATGGTGTGACAGTCGCCGCAGCCCTGAGAGCAAGGACACGACCGGCCTAGCCGGCTCAATCCGCCGTAGCATCAAGCACGTGCCATAAAGTGCCTACCGAGCGCCAGAACAGTGACACGACATGAACACGGCATGGTTACGCCAAAGCCTATTTCGCGTAGTGACTCGGCACCATGCCTTCAGCAAGCAATCAACAAAGGCAATGCAGTGCGCTGGCAGGTCCCGTCGTAGTCCTCACACCATGGACTACGATGCGTGATGGGGGACGCACCATGGGGACACGTTCGCGTGCCTGCGCGCAAACAGAAGGGCCCCTACAATAGGTTAGTAGGTATCAAGCGCCCACCTGAACAGCCATCAGCTTGTCTAGACTTAGCCCAGGCGTTAGGACGACAGGTTTTCCAGCGTGGGGGGCGGGAGGGTGACGGCAGGGATGCCACTCAAGAGCCCACCCTGTGGCATTACCTCCAGCATGGCCAGGGCCGTTGCAGGGTCCCGCACCTCCCAGAAACGCCTCGACCCCGCTGCCGCGTCCCCACACATGCGGGCAAACACGGATGTCCCTAGTTCCTGCTGGCTCGTGCGTCCGCACCCGTAGCAGGTCGGCTGGCCACGCTGGGCGCTACGCTTTGCTGGCGACACAATGGGTGCGGGTGCCATTGTGCTTTGATTGCCCTTCTCGTGCTCGCTCACGGGAGGTCCGCTCTCTTGGCTCGTACCGCGGCGCCCACTGGAGGTGGACGAGGGCGCGGCGGAGGACGCTGCTGCTGCGCACCCTACTGGTGGCGCTATGGCCGCGCATGCCCCTGCCTTCACACCAGCTCGGGACGCATGCCTGGTGGCCAGGGTTGCAAACTTGAGGCACCAGGCAAGTGTAGTGCGCGATGGGCAAGGAGTGGCAAGAGGAAGTAGCTGTCAGACAAAGGCGAAGCAAGCCTCCAACGTGTTGTTGACACGGGGATGGGATGGGATGGGATGGGATGGGATGTGCAGCATCGCAGGGCAAGCAGCAACGCATCATTAGTATTGTAACTCTTGCATTACAAGTCTGCAACGCGTGTTCTTCCTCATCAAATCAACGAGTCAAAACATTGATAAGACAACAACAGCGCGGGAACAATAACACGTAAGTAGATAAACATTGAGCAAGACATTGTGTTAAAGAAAATATCAAGCTACGCGATACTCACGGCATGTAAGGAACCTACGGGAAAAACAAACCCTCAGACCTGGCCTCTATGTGCCCATATCTGTTTTCACTGCCCACTGGCCCACTGGCCCTCTGGCCCTCTGGCCCACTGGCCCTCTGGCCCTGTGGCCCACTGACTCTGCTGGCTGCTTGGACAGAACAACAGCTGTTCACATTCAACGGCTCTCTACTGACCCCCGTCCGTCAGTTCGCTGCTCCGCTGTTGCTAATTGTAACACGGTTCCAAGACATGGACTCCATCCACCAAAGTTGAACTACGCCCAAGGTACCAACCGCCACATCACAAAGTGCGAGAAAGGGTCGTGCCCTCAACCGTTTACATCCTGTTGTGGTCCGCTGTGCACGTTTCCACTCGACATTCCTTTATCAACTCAACAAAACATCAACAAGACAACCAGCGCAGGCCAGAAATGTCGACTTGAATATGCTGACTCAGTCCAGCCAACCGACACGGGCAACGGGTGGCGCCATGTGACCTACGAACGGGTGGGCGAGCGCCTCCTGCGGACAGCAGCGACGCCGCGGGTCCAACGCCAGCATGCGCGTCAGCAGATCCAACGCGTCCGCAGGGGGGTGTTCCACCCTGGCAGTCAGGGCGCCACCTGGGCAAACATCCTGGTCAGGCAGCAACGGGCACAGGCGAGCCCATCACAACAAGGGAGTAGCTGAAAGAAGGTCAAGTCACTTGTCTGTAAAGCGCAGCGAAAGTACCTACAGCATGCACAGCGCACCACATTTCATGTCCACCCCCTCAGACCTTGTACAGCGCTCTTTGGAGGTCAGGAAAAAGTCCTGACATTTTAAGATTCCATGAAACCACAGCCAAGAGCACCTGCTAACGTCCTTAAAAGAAAGACAAAGTACTTACGTACTTGGAAGACAAGTAGAATTTACATGTAAGGAAGAGAAAAGATCAGGCCCACCTGCTTGGCGAGGCTGCGCATGAAGGGCCGCCACTCGCCACGCGGAGCGAGCGCATCCACATCATCAAGGGATAAGGGGCCAACCAGCTCCAGCACGGCCCGCAGGTGAGCCGCCTCGGGTGATGACGCCAACCGCGGCAGTGAGGGCGAGGGTGGAGTCCGCTCGCAGGCCAGCCCATACGATGCCGATTCTGGCGACGTGCCGGATGGTGAGGACGCTGCCGCGCTCGGCAACGGGGCTGACGCCGTGTCTGAGAACACCACCGTGACGGATGTCCGCGAGGCCTGCACTGCGTGCGCTGTCGCCGTCGTTGTGGATGGGAAGACCGCGAGTGTTGTCGCCACCGTTGCTGATGGGGGAACTGCATGCGTTATCGCCGTCGCTGTGGATGCGCAGCTAGCAGGGCATGCGGGGGGACCGGGCGGTGCCGCGCCACACGCAAGATTGTCCGCGCCCTCCCATGCAGCGCTTTGGTCACTATGAGCGTCCCTATCCAAGGTATTACTTTTACTGTGGACGAGGACACCATGGTGAGTGCCGCTGATGCGGGGCTGCCGGGAGGCGGGGATGGAGCAGCCGGCCACCCTAGTTGGCTCGACATGTGATGGCCCCACGTGGATGACCGGTGACGGGGGTCGGCACTTAGCGTGGACCGAGATGCTGCCTGTGCCGGATGCAAAAGGAGGGCCACCACGGGTACTGTCCTGCTGGTTGCCGTCACCGTCAGGCGCCAGGTGGCGCTCAGAGGGCGCGGGCATGGGTGTCCCTGACGCGGTGGAGCCGGGTGGCGCAACCGCCACACAGGGCGGCAGCACAAACAGGCGCTCGGGGGGGCGTGAGAAGGGCAGGGGTGGGGGAGACGGAGAGGGAGAGGGAGCATGAGAGGGAGAGGGAGAGGCCCTGGTGGCATCACCATTGATGTGACTGCCTGTATCGCAGTCACCACCCCGGCTGCCGGTATCAGCATTGCCACGGTGGCTACTGGCGAACCTGCCACCCCGTTCGCTGCTCCTGCGGGTACTGCCGAAATTCGTCCCGTTGGTTGCGCGCGAGCCGTCCACTCCCTGTCCAATCAGCTCCCCATCCCCCGGCTGCGGCGACAACGGTGCATCTCCACCCTCGGACGGTAGCAGCTCCCTTTTGTCCCGCTGCCGCAGCAACTCCCCGAACACGCATCCCACCGACCACATGTCCACGCGCGCGCCGTCATAGGCACCGCCACGCAGGACGACTTCGGGCGCGCGGAAGCAAGGGGTGACCACGCCACCCGTGTACTGCTGGCAAACGTCGTCCCCATCCATGTACTGTGGGTGGGCATCATTATCATTACCAGCAGGGTGGAATGGAGGCCAAGCGGGCGCAGCGTGCTCCCCCCCTCCCCCCTGTCAATGACCATGCACACAGTAGCTCACCAACCAACCGTGACATCATCCAATGCAATGAGATCAGCAGGATGGGGCCACGCCAAGCGGCGAGCGCGCTGCCGTACACACGCCATCCATGCTGCCTATGTTAGTTAAACACGTGCCTGATGCGGCCAGGGCTTAGCCCCAGTAGAGCTGCCAAACACATTGATGAAAGAAAATGAGATGTGGCAAAGCAATACCAGAGCCAAAGACAGAGCCAAAGCTGCCCCAGCCTACACCCCCGTTGCAACAGCGGACAACAAGAGGGTACAACCGCCCACATACGAATGCCACAAATGCCGACGAGGGTGAGGTGATCTGTGAACAAGCAAGCCGTGATGTCTGGATGAGAGCGCAGCGTTGGTAGGGCGAGCACGCACCGGTGCAAAGGCGGACCGTGACAGGCCAAAGTCGCATATCTTCAGGCGGCCGTCACCGTCCAGCAGAAGGTTCTGGGGCTTGATGTCCCTGCAGGGGGGTGACAAGCCCAGGGTTGCACACACACATCATGAGGCGGCGTGCATGATGAGGCGTGCATGATGAGGCGTGCATGATGAGGCGTGCATGATGAGAAGCCACAAGCCATAGGGCGGCATTCATTCATTCACGCGCCTCCATTGTGAGAGTCACAGGGTACCAACTCTTGAGTAGGTACCTGTCATCCCTGATTGATGGGGCGGCATGGCCACCCTTACCTCTTGTGGATTGCAACCACTGAAGATGGAAGGACCCCGACCACCGGGGAGCGGAGCCTGGGCACATGCAGTATTGGTGGGAAAGGAGCTCTCTGCTAGTCCTACGTAGTACAAGGAGGGAGCATGGGCAGACATACTGCCTGCCTACATTTGACTGTTGTTGCTACAAGAAAGACAGCGCAGCCATTCAATGTCAAGGTTATTGCAGCAACAGACACGACCAGCCGTTCACCTGTGCCACACCCAACACTCCTGCAAGTACTGCAATCCCGACAGCAGCTGGTTCATGAGCTGGCGGATCTTGTCGAGGGAGCACGCGGCTGAGTGGGCGTCCAGGTCACCCCCCGACGCTAGGTCTGAGATCAGGAACGCGTCGTAACTGCCGTCACCGCGGTAGGACGGACGCAAAAAGGCGCCCCGGCAACAAATGATGCTGGGGTGGCTCAGCCGCCGGTGGATGCATATTTCTCGCAGCACACGCTTGGCAAGTGTGGGGCAGCTGAGGAAGTCCTTCACTCGTTTTACAGCGACTTTGCTCCCCGATTCGGTATCCACCGCGCCGCAAACGTACCCGTACGTCCCCGATCCCAGGATGCATGTCAGGTTATATCGCGGCCCCAGCGCCCAGATGTCATTGTGAACGCAGTACACTCCAGCGCATTCGTCGATGGGGATCAACATCGTCGCGAGTAAGGCGCAAAACGATCCCGGAAACGTCACGATAGACTGAGGTGCAACGATGATAGAGGCCAGAGGACCACGGCGCCATCTACGTGCCAGAAGCGCGGTTTACAACGTGCAACGGGGTATCCCCACGAGTTTACAAGCTGTGACTCGGGCACATTCTCGCGTTTACTTGCAAGAATTTACGCGCAATTCATCGGCTATATTACAGCATCGCCATGCAAAAGAGGAGTCCAAGACATGTGGCACTACCGGGCTCCTTTCCAAAAATGTGGAAGTCCTGGCACCTCACTACTGCATAATGGAAGTCCGTGGGAGGATATACGGCGATGCTTGGACAAGTCCCGGCCCCAGCACCCCTTTCAAACACGAACGATCGCGAGCGTTTATCGGTTATCCCCCGCCACTGCATCCAGGTCCGTGTCCACCACGCAAGCCAATGGCAAACGGGAAAGCTGACACACGAACTCGGGACAATCGCGCAAAAGGAAGCTATCAATTGACACGACGTACCTTCTGAAGGTGATCATTTCTGATTAAGTACATGGACAGTCACAAACTGACAGAAGCCTCACCCCGACCGCAGGACGAGCGGAGAACCAACACGGGAAAGTTGACAGGCAAGGTTTTTAAATTAGGCGTGAGACTGCATGACAGGAGCTTTGGTAAATGGTAATGAACATCGATCGACCTTGATGGTATCATTGGTATGTATGGCTGTCAGTATTATATAATTAGTGCCTGCCCGCCTTCTGCTTAGGCGCAAGTATGGCTGTCTTAGTGTTCTAAGGTAGGTACTAGGTAGTTAGCCTGTAGCGCCTACACTGTCCAGGTCTAGTGTCTACCCACAAGAAATAGGCGCAGGCCTGGGCTTCAATGAGACAATGGTCAGTGACCATGGACCTATGTAGCCGGCTAGGCTTCCAGCTTCCTAGACTCCTGTAGTCCGTAGTTTTCCTGAATCCTGAGGATTATCTCAAGCCTCGACTCGAGAGAAACGGCGGCCTGACATGAGATCAAACAACAGCTGTACTTAGGCCGGCTCGTTCCTGCCACGTCACCACCTGGGCTCTAACATGCCGGCAGTCTTTGGCATTTGCCTCCCTCGACGTCACCAAAGCGACCATTATTGTCGGACACTGCAGGCCGGGTGACCCGACAGTGCAAAGAAAGCTGCACTTTGCAATTCGTTCACTAAATCACCCCAGTTTTCGAGACACAATGGTGCATTTCACAACTGTTCCTGGCCTTGTGCTTCCCACGGGCGGAAATGGCCGCGCCTTTGCGTGCAGTGGCACGGCCCAGTTTTTTGGGCAGAAAGCGATCTTCGCCAATATCTCGAGCCAATTCACGACGTTGTCGAGTGAAGCCTCTCGTATGATTTCTAATCGTCCTCAACCTGTGTTCGAAATTGCACTAAATCCCGCCAAGACTGTGGAGCTGGTTCAAGAGCCCGCAACTGTGCGTACAATTCGTCCCACATCGAAACGCCGCGTAGCACGTGCCGGATATTTTCTTGGACACTTCCACGCACGGTTCAGAGCCAAGTTCCAAAGATTTCAGTGCAGAACATAGGGGGCCGCGAACATCTGCACGTCAATTTTTGAAGTGCAAATTTACGCGAAAGTTTCGACAGCTACAGCTATTCTCGGCGTTGTAGGCAGGCTAGCTGTTATTGCAGGCAGGCTCATTGTCGTGAATGTCGCGTGATTTTGCGAGGCATTATTCCAAGGACTGTTTGTCTTTCACAGAGCTCTTTTTGCCTCCTCTTTGAGCCATGTTCAATCGCACTATTGCTCATCTATGTGCGTACAAGTAAGGAATTTACATTTTAAAACTGTCTCTTGAATTGGACGGCCTGCTTTACAAAGCCAAATAATTTCTTGAACCCTGAACAATTCTTGGACTCTCTTGAACCTGTTTGAACCTGGGTAGCCTCGTGCACGCGTGCTTGCTAACCTTTCTTTGAATGGGATAAGCCTTCTCCAATTCTTGGAAGTAATGCTTTCCTTCCCTTGCCTGTGGGAATTGGGCTTGGACTGCAGGGTATGCGTTTCCCAGTGGAATTTTGCTTGCCTGAGCAGGTTCAAGATTGTCAGGCCCTGGCAGGTATGTTCCAGTATTCCAACAAATTTCACACCTAGAGAATTCACTTGTGGGAATTATGTGCTCGAATCCAGGTTGTCTTTACCTTTACGCAACACACCAATAAAGAGCAGGACTGCCAACAGATAAAGGACGGCAAGTGGTCGCATGGGCCTACACAGGATTCTTACCCTCTTCTGTCTTGCGCAACAAGGTGGCGGTGTAAGGGAGAAGTAGAGCAAGTGATAACAAGCTGAAGGCTGAGGGCACGTTGCTTGTCTACCTGGCGGCCCGACGTGATGTCAACGATGTCAATAAGTCCCTTTTGGGTTAGCCGACACTTGGAGGACTAGTTGAATTGGTGTTACATTACTAGATGCAATGTATGGCAGGTTCAACAGTCCCGACGCGAAATATATATCGTTTCGTTTGCTCTTCTCTTTGAGCACTTGGGCAAGCGTCTCGGTGCCAGCACACTGCACTCTTTGCCAAGGCAACTAAAAAATATGGGGCAAGGTGACACAATTTGTGTCAAAGTTAATTGTCTATATTCCGTGGCATTAGCATGGCAGGCAGCGCAGTTGGAAAGCGCATTGAAGCCGAAATGTTATGTGACAAGTTTGCTTTAAGTTAACTGTCTTAAGTTTGCTTAAATATTACAGTCAAGAATCTGGAAGGGGAACATCTACACCCCCCCTTTCACGTTTAAGATTCCCAGGTTTTGGATCGTGAGACCCTCTGATTTGACCTCTACTAGTAGCAGAGTGTAGTAGAATCCAATCACAGTAGTAAGATTCTTTAAGATCGTGAGCCCTGGGTTGGTTTCATTCTTAAACGTGAAAGGGGGGGTGTAATGTCCTAGTCTAAACGCCCCACAAAGTTGTTTTTCTCCAGTTTAAAAAGAAACTGTTTCCGGAATGGCGTGGATTCACCTGACGCGTGTGCCTGTGCCCGCGCTCCCTCCCTGTCCCCCCTGCCTGCAGGCATGGGCGTGCGCAACAAAAAGATCATCATAAAAAACATCAAGGTGGGTGTTGGCAGCACGGGCAAGGTATCCATATCCCAATGGTAACAAACTTCAACAAGTAAAAATTAACGGATTGTAACGAATTTCAAATAACTTTGTGGCAAGGCTGGCAAGGCCACAACATGAAGGAAAGATGGTGAAGTCTTCGGGCATGTTTGCTCACAAATAATCTCATCCATCGATTGTCGTTGAAAATGATAGGCGAAGTGGTAGTTGCGGCAGCAGCACAGAAACAGTGGTCAGACACTGGCAAGTGGCAATTGTGGTGCTAGTGACGCCATGGTTTGCCACCGCTTACTTGGTGGTAGATGGATCCATGGAATTTGATAACAAGGGAGTGTGTAATTCTGTACCCTGTCACTCCCAATTGCCGTGCAGGAACATGGGGCCCTTTATAGCTGAAAAGGTGCAAAACCTTTCTCAGGGGGCACAACAATGGATGAAGCGTCTCTCGTTTTTTTGGAGATCCCCCTCTCTTGGGGACAGTCCTGGCCTTGAAAAGATTCATATACCATATCTTTGATTGTACGTCAAGGCCGATCAAATCTCTGCAGATGCGCAGTTGGCCTTTTATTGTGCTGACCTATTCCCTCAGTTATGAATGTCATCGGGGGTTGTAAAAAATGTCAACGTTGTCGTCCTGGCGCCAGTGGCATGGTTCTCATCGTCGTTGTTGTGCTGTGTCGTTACCATTCGTGTGACGTCATCGCCAGGGTTGGTGTTTTTTGCTTATTGGCATGGTTGCAAATGCTTGTTTCTCTGTGCCTTCATCATAATATCCCCTATTACCCCCCTCCCCCCCCCCCCCCCCAAGAAAAAAACAGGTGTACGCGGCGGGCATCTACCTGGACCAGCCCGCCCTCAAGGCCAAGCTGGGCCCCCGCTACGCGTCCAAGACCGTGGCATCCGTCGCCTCGTCGCCCACGCTGTACGCAGATGTGCTGGCGGCGGATGACGTGGCCAAGACACTGCGGCTGGTCATGTTCTACAACCGCATCACGGGGGAGATGATCTCTGATGCGCTCTGCAAGAGCCTGGAGCCGGCGCTCAAGGGGGTGAGGGGGGGGGGGGGCACTCAAGGGGGTGAGCCTGGGCGGGGGGAGGGGGAAGAGGGAAGGGAACTAATGGGGGTGAGGGGTGAGGGGGATATTTTTACGGGAGTGGGCCATGGAGGGCGGGGTGGAGGAGTTGGTGGACCGCCCGGGGGGGAGTGAGAGGAGGAAAGGCGAAAGACAGACAGAGTGTGATGGTTATTCGGAGTGGGGCGTTCGTTGGCGGGAAATGAGGAGGGAAGGAGGGGTGAGGTACATGAGGGGTTGGCGGAGGAGTGCCGGGGGGTGGGGTGGGGGGGGGGTTGTATGGTTGCCCACAGGGCTTGTCTTGTTGGGTTGCCGACCTGCCTGTCTACCGCATGAGCCTTCCCTGTGACGGTCGATGAAATGATACTCGCACCATCTCCCAGTACAAGCGACCGTGCGTTCCAGTCCGTCAATTTTTCTTGTCTAATTCACCTAGTCTTCATGTCAGATCATTTAATTTATTGAGATCATTGGGCACTCGTGGACAACCCAGGAGCCCGAAACCGTTGGTTGTGTTGGTACCATTTACGTTATGGCACTAACTAGGTGATGCCTTTGTTCCTGTTTGCGGTTGCTCCCAGGAGCCCGAGACGATGAAGAAGTTCAAGTCCTACTTTGGCAGCAACAAGCTGGAGCGGGGCACAGCCATCTCCTTTGCGTGGCGCAAGGGGGGGCAGCTGACCACCACGATCGCGGGCAAGGAGGTAAGCGCTTCGATGTTGAGATAAGGGGGCAGGTGTGGGCTTGCATGTGAGATGACAAAGGGGGGAAGTGCATGCTTGCATGTGAGATGACAAGGGGGGGAGGGGCGACAACGTGTGGGGCTGGCATGGTGCATGAGGGAAAGGAGGAGGGGGCAAGTATGTGTGATGTGGTGCCTGGCGAGTTGTATGAAGCCAAGGCGTGGAATGGTTGATTTGAAGCGTGTGCTTGTCAGTGATGGCAATTGCACCACACACGCGCCTTGTTGTTAGGGAACCATCTTTGCGCCCTGCTTGGTCCGCCGACCCCTGGTGTTGTTTGTCGTCTAGCAGCCAGTCTCACCAGTCGGCTTGCCCGTTGCCTCATCCATCCACCAGCCCTTTGGTTAACACATCCGCTTGCCCCCTGGCGTCACTCAGCTCGCCCCATGTTTCTTCACTCTCGTCCCCTTCTTGGCCATCGCTCCCTGTGCCCATTTATCTGGATGGGCACGACCATGTCGCTCTGCCCCTTGCCTAATCCATCCGTTCCCATCCATCCTATTGCCCCGTTTTATACTACTGCATGTTTGCCCCATGGTGTAATGCTACCATATACCGTTTGTTGTCTCCTTGATACCTGCCCAATTGTGTAACACTACTATATTCTTGCCCCATACTGCGGTGCTACTATATACTTGTGCCCCTTGGACCCACCAGATGGGCACGATCGCGTCGCCCAAGCTGTGCCGCACACTCTTCTCGCTCTACCTGGGGGACGACAGCATCACGCCCGAGCTCAAGGAGAATGTGGGCAAGAGCGTCGCCAAGCTGGTGTGCGCCAAGTGAGGGGCGGCAAGTGGGTGTGCGCCGGGCAAGGGGAGGAGTGAGAGGGAGCATGGCTGGTGTGGGCGCATGCGGGAAGTGAGGGTAAGCGAGGGAGCCGAGCAGGCGGGCGCCATGTGAGGGGGAGAGCCACCAATCTACCACAAATGCGATGTGGATGGATTGCCAGAAGGGAGAATGCCAGATGGTGGCAGCAGGGGTGTCTGCAAGAAGGGGGGGGAGAGCCGCCGGTCTGCCGCATGGGAATGAAGCAGAGCTGCCCACGCTGTGTCATATTGACGGCCCTAAGAGATGCGTTAACCTCCCACTGAATAAGTCGCGTGGGTAGGCATGCTGGCAGGTACCAGCGATGAAGTGGTGGGAGAACAAAATGTCTGGCATTCTTCACGAGGCAGCTGGTTGATGGCTCACGGTAAGCAGCAGAACCAGGGACATGGTGGCATCTGAAGAAGTGTTGGAACCAATAGCACAACTCAAACACTATATCTAAATAATACTGTGCGCTTCTGCCCTTGGTTGCTGTTCATAGGGATTTTAGCCCACCCCCTACCCACCCTAACAGGGAGCAGCACTATCATGAAACATATTATGGGTGGTACAGTATTCTTAGTCACTATTTTTTTTAATCTACAATTTATTTGAGAGGGTGCGTTGCTCAATATTTGTAATTCATGCATGCTTACTAACAACAACATATATGTGGTTTCCACTATAAAGGGCTAACAATAGCTTGCATGCATGCACCTCCACGTACAGATTCTCAACGCACTTGGTATCAGCGCAACAGATCAGATGTAGAGCTTTTCTGCAGTCATGTACAGGCATGGATTTCCAAGGCAATGAGACCCTACATGTAACTTCAAGCATGCAGTCATACGCGGCAGGGTTTTCCAAGCATAGGTCATTAGAGTCTTTGTGTCAGGGTATGCCTCGCATTTCGGACGAGATTAGGCAGCGTAGGATATATAGCATTTGTAGGACATCTTGCTCGCACCAGCCAGGTTGACACCGCCCTTGGGCTGGCCGGCCCCAAACGGCTTGGCCAACCAGGGCGGCATATTCTGACCTGGCCTGGCCCCAAGGACATTCCCAAAAGGGTAGGGAAACATGCCATGAACTACATCAAGGTGTTGCTGGCCGACCTATTGGTCCCAGCCCAGTTTGAACACCGCATCCACTCTCTCTCCCTTCTTTGGACTGCCATGCAGAACAAGACGCGGCACCTGGCAGAAGATTGTTACAATTGTCAAGGCTCACACGCCAGCCCCTGTGGGCAAGCCACCTCCCCCCAAGCGGAGGAGGCGTTTTGATGAGTACTGTAGTTAGGATTTTCTAGACTATATAGCTTAGAGTAGCATAGTACTCCGTGGCATGCCTTTGCGCATGACACGCAAGTACTTACTTACTTAGCTTAGCTTAGCTTAGAGTTAGGTTACTTCGATTACGCGGCTTCCTCCACTCCACTCATCCATCATGGAATATGTGCTACATGATCTCCCAACGGAGGCATGTTATAATATAATTTAATTTTTAATACGCGGCATACATACATGCACAGTGATTTGATAGCTACATGCTGTGCACACGCATTGTACTTCAGTCATCGCCGCCATATCAAGGAGACAACCATATCAAGGAGACAACCATATATTTCAGAATATATTTCATTCTCCATTGGAAGAACTACGCTAGCTATTAATTAATTAATTAATTAGACTCGTGCTCCCGTTGGGGAGTCACGGAGCATTAACCCCGATGGATGGATGGATGGGTGCACACATTCCTACCGGTCTAATCTATCTACATTGGCTACATACTACATCTATCTAACAACATTCTAACTACAACATCTATCTAGGCAGCCGCACGCTGCCCTAGGGGGAGCTATCTAGCGTGCCTCCCGCGGGATTGCACACGCGGGCGCTTCCCCACTGGGGGGGGCTCGTTGTCCTCTATGACCTGGGCCCACTTGGCCTTGTCCATCATCTTCTTCCAAATCACGGAGAGGCCTAGGCCCCCCATGTCCTCTACTAGCTGTTCTTGAAGGTGCGGGCCTTGCGGCGTCTAACATCACTGGGCCCAGCCCACGTCAGGAGGTGCCGGCCAGGCTGGGCTGGTCGCAGTCCTGCGGGGGGGCCACGTGAGGTGTCTACCTGGTTGGTGCGAGCTAGGTGCCCTACTAGCTGCAGGCGGCGTTGCTTAATTGTGCTGGTGATATAGGGCATGCCCTGGTACAGGTCCTCATTGCGGACATGAGCAGCATATCCTACTCTGAAAATGGAACGCAGCATGCTGGTGACCGCGCCGTCCAGCTTGCGGGCCAGGTCGGCGGTGAGGGTCCACGTCTCGGCGCCATACGTGAGAACAGGAAGGACGAGGACCTTGAACAGGTCCTGTTTCTCGATCTTGCCCAGGGGCTTGCGCCACAGGGCCCGGTACTGGCGTAAAGCGTGCCAGGCGAGGGAGATGCGGTGGTCCACATCAACCTCGCAGCTAGGGAGCAGGCTGCCCAGCAGCTTAACGCGGTCCCGATACAGGACTCGAGAGCCGTCTAGGAGATAGAGGGGCGGCGCTGGGTTGGTGAGCCCAACCGCCAGGGCCTCTGTCTTCTTGCTGACCTCAAGCCCCACTGCACGGGCCTCGAGAGCCAGGCAGTCAAGCCATGTCTGCACGTGCTCAGTGTCCTCGAAGAGGGTGGTGTCGTCTGCGTAAATGATGTCTGCTAGCCGAATCTCCGTGTCCGCACCGCCATGCCAGAATTTGTTAGCAACCTGCACTCCTGGTTCCCTGCCCACGATGCGGGCAAATCGCTTGCGCGCCTGAATCATTACGTATTCGACAACAATAATGAACAGGTAGGGCGACAGCACGCAGCCCTGCCACACACCCTTCTGTAAAGGGCATGGGGGCGTGGTCCCGTAAGAAGTGCGCACCGAAGTGGTGGACCCTTCATACAGGTTGCGGATGACAGCAATCAGGGGGCGGGGGATCCGGAACAACTCGAGGATGTCCCAAAGCGCAGGCCAGAAAACCGAATCGAAGGCTTTGATGAAGTCCACCAGCACAAGGTGCAAAGGGGACTCACCAGGCTGAAGGCGTTGCAGTTCCTCCACCAGTCGGCGAGTAGCGAAGAGCGCCTGTACTGTGTTGCGACCTGAACGGAAGCCGTGCTGAGTCTCGCTGAGGTGACCGTCCAGGGCCGTGCGCAGGCGGTTCAGGATGAGCCGCATAAGAAGCTTGAGGGGGGCACTTTGAATGCACACCCCTCTGTAGTTGCCGGGGTCGGCAGGCGACCCCTTGTTCTTGTACAGCATCGTGCGAAAACTGTGTTGCCAGGCCGCTGGAGGTGGTTGCGACGACAGCAGAAGGCGGTTGCAGATGTCCCGGAAGAGCAGCATAACACCTGTGTCCTCGAATTCGGCTGCAAGTTTTACAACTGCGGCCGGAATCTCGTCAGAGCCGGTGGCTGCGTCATAACGCAGGCGCTGGACCGCCTCCGTGACCTCGCGAGAGGTGAAAGGAGGCATGTCAGACGGGTCGCCAAGTGGGCCGACCAGCGGGGGGACTAGGTAGTCCGCCGCTGACCTAGGCGGGGCCGGGGGCCCTGCGGGGCCGGCCAGGGCGGCCGGGCGGGCGGCGGCGGCTGGGAGCAGGGGTGGGGGCGGCGCAGCTGTCCCCACGACCTCGGCCGTGGCCGTGGCCCAGGTACGAAGCCGCTTGGCTGGGGCGCCGGGGACGTCGTGGCGGTGGGGCCGGCCGAGGCCGTCCGGGTGCCCGAGGCGCTTGTACCAGAACCAGGCCCCCTTGCCGTCGTGCTTCTGCTGGCAGCTGCGCAGGTCCTTGACCATCTGCTGAGCATCTGCCTTCTCAGCCTGCTCGTAGGCGGCCCTCAGAGCTGCTTGCAGCCCAGGTTTGGCGATCGGATCTCTGTTGCGGCGGAGCATCTGCCTGGCGGCGACCACTGTCGGTGCGTGACGGTGGACAGCAAGCTGCCGACGCGGAGGCAAGGTGGGGAGGGTGCGGGCAGCCAGGCGATACTTGGCGGCGACACCACGGAGGATCACTGAAATATCCCCCGGCGGCGGAATGGCGTGTAACTGCTGTCGGCTGCCCCCGGCGTCGAATACGGCCAGGAAATCATCCCTGTGCGACATAGCGGCCTGCTCTGCTGCTGACATCTTGTCGGCATCCTTCAGCACAATCCGGAGCACTTTCAGATCTGGCTGAGGTGCCAGCTGTCGCGACGGTTTCACCCCAGGAAACCGCAATCTGATGCGAGCGAGCACGAGACGATGATCAGATTCCACCGTGCTGACAGAATCTTGCAGGACGCGAGCATCGACAACTGAGGGGCGCTGAGCCCGACGTACGCAGACATAATCAAGGCACACCACCCGATCCGACGGCCCAAAAAAGGTGGCCAGCTGCTCAGCGGGGCGTGCGAAAGAAGCATTGCATGCAACCAGCGCAGATTCTGCCAGCAGATTCGCAAATAAAGGCGTGTTACCGTTGGCTGTCGTGTTGGTTGGGGAATACTGAGCGCCCCCAGTGCCAACTGGCAGCGTGGCGTTGGCGTCGAGCAGCATAACCAGGAAGTGCCGAGCTGGGATGTTGGCCTCCTCCTCCTTGAGGGCGTCGAAGAAGGCCTCACGTTCCGCCTGAGCTCGACCCGCATGTGGTGCATATCCCACGATAACGGTTAGCGTGTGGTGTGAATGGCCCTCAGTGGCCGAAAAAGTGGCCACTAGCACACGCGGGGACCGCAGCACGATGGACTGGAGCTGCTCTGATGCTGCCGGCGAGCACAAGAGGCCCACACCACCTTGGCCCGGCGCGTCGCCGCCACCATAGTGGAACCGCCAGCCTGCCGCAGGTCGTCGACCAGCAGACCGTTGACCGCGTGCTGAGGGTCAACGGTGCGTCGGTGCTCCTGGACTCCAAGAACAGCGATCTTGTTGTCGGCGCACAGGGCGATCAGCTCGTCGACGCGTTGGCGTGCTGGGGTGCCGCCGCTCGTAGAAGGATCTGCAGGGAGGGTGCGCACGTTAAAACTTGCAATGCCAAGAATGGGCCGTTGCCCTATTAGCGGGGGGGTGGGGGTGGGGGTGGGGGTGGAGAAGGGTAGTGCTGGAGGTGGGGGTGGGGTGGGGGGGGGGGGGGAGGGGGAGGGTGGCGATTGGGGTTAATGCTTGTCAACGCATGGAGGCTTTCTTTCAGGACGGATATGCGTCGTCTCCGTCCTGGCTGGGGTCGCCGGCGTGTCGACTGGGCCTCATCCCGCTCAAGGCGGGCTAGGAGGCGTGTGAGGCTGGTAAATTGGCGGGAAGGTTGACCGTGGCGTGCCTGGCGACCTTGCATCCTGATCATGCTCGCACGGTGCGACATGAGGATGGAAAGGGGCTTGTTTATAAAGGCTGTGCCCAAAGCCTATTGTACCGCGAGGCCGCGAGGGTGTGCCCTTACCGGGCGGCATCCATACCCGGGACGTGCGTAGACGATGATGACGCAGCTGGGGCGGGCCTGGTACGGCCCGACTTGTGCCGCTTGTTAGGAGCCTGCGCCTCCGTGCGCTGGCCGTTGATGAATAGCACAGGGGTGTCGTGGACGAGGCGGACGTAGACCTTCTGGCGGTCGTGCCTGGCCTTGATCGCCACGTCGCTGCCCAGCAGACCATTCTTGATGACGAGCTGGGCCGGTGAGAGGAGGTCGTCGAGGCTCGGCGCGTTCTTCCCGCCTAGGAGCTTGCGGGCCTGGAGTACCTTCACCTTGCTGGCCACATTCGCAAAGGTCACCCGGATGGGGCCAGGCTGGCCCGCCATCCAGGCTGCCGACTCAATGCGGATGCGTTCGTTGCCCAGTTGCAGCCTGCCCACGATGAGGCTGTGGTACAGGCGTTGCGCTAGCATCAGGTCCGTTTCAGGCTGCTGTGCGACCTGGAAATACCGGACCACTATACTGCGTGAGCGCAGGTCCTCCTCGACCGCAGTCTTGTGGGCTGCAGCCCCCCTGCGTGCTGCATCTTCCATCAGGTTGGCAATGTCCGTCTGTTTTACCACGTTAGCATAGCTGGTGGTGCAGGGGCTGCTGGCTGGGGAGGTGTGGCCAGGGCGGCCTTGACCTCGGCAATGCTGGATTGGAGCGCAGCAGTGTCTTGACGGATAGCGGTGGACAAGGTGCCGAGTTGGGCAGCCATGTCTGCGACTTTCTTATTGAGCTTGTGCAGGTCTGCTGCTTCCGGGGAAGCGTCAGGGGTGTTGGCGGTGCCATGGTCGGCGTCCTCGAAAGCGGCAAAGAGTGCCCGGAGGCAGGGGGCCTGCGCGTGGCTCAGGAAAACAGAAAGTCGAAGCTCTGGCTCGTCCATGACGGCAAGCTCGTCCACGGAAATGGTCTCGCCAAGCGTGCCAGGAAAATAGATCGGAGTTTTGTTGTCGTCATGAGGTGCAGGATAGCCCGCGCCTCCTCGGCGGTAAGCGAAAAGAACCGGTGCTCGGCAACAACCTTGCCAGGCATGAAGTCCGCTGGGTCAAACTCAGCGTCGGCGATGGCGTCGTCGTCGTCGTCGTCAAGGGGGTCGGTCTCACGGGAAACCTCGCTGGAAGAAGGAGCCGCAGGCGGAGGGATCTGGCTGTCCATCTCGTCGACGGGGCCGGAGCAATGCCGCTTAGACGAAACGTTAATGGCGGCATCAGCAGACGATGGCTGGGTCGCAATGGTGTCCACAGCATCGACTAGTTGCGTGATGGTATGAGGCGCTGATTCCCCCCCATCGGCGGGGGAGTGGGAGGCGGCTGAAGGTGATTCCGCCATGGCTACTTTCCGGAAAATACGATCCCTGCCTGCGCTGCGTTTTATGATATTGCGCTAAATCTTGGGCGATGGCGGCTGAAAATTATATCATCGTGTTCGTCATCAAAAGACGCTTCTACTGCAATTTACCCGACCAAATTTCATGCCCGGATGTAAAAGTTATGAGCATTCTCGGCATCCATAGCTCGCCACACCGTAAACGGAGTACTATACGCTAGCTATACATGCCTGTTGAGGAACTATGCATGCTGTACACGCCTGTTGAGCTAGAACTATGCTACACGCCTGTTGAGGAACTATGCTACACACCTGTTTAGGAACTATATATTCATTGAGAATGATAAATTACGGAGGTGAGATTGGCATGCAACATTAGGAAAACCCCCGAAAAGAAGAAGAACCCTGAAGAAATTAATAGCAATCGGACACGGACATCCAAGGATCACGCCAGCTGCACAAGGAACAACTAACTACATCACAAAACTACGAAACGCAGCAACATCGCTGCCGGCCCACCATGCAGGCCTGGGAGGGATCTAGTCCGCATGGGTCACGACAAAGTCAGCCCGGGGGCGGCGGAATAACGGAACTATCTATGCATGCTATACACGCCTGTTCTAGGAACTATATGCTACACGCCCGAGCCGAGCTTAGGCGCTAGGAACTATTAGTTAATTAATTAATTAACTAATTAGGAACATAACTCCGTTGGGAGTACATGTATCACATATCCCTGAGAAGGGGCATATGGCTTTTAATACAAATTCTGGGCTACTTCCTGCAAGGGTGGGAATGTAAGCTACACTTGCTCTAGGTGCGCCAGGGCACCTGCACCCCCATGATCTATCAAGCTATGCCCAGCTAAGGGGGAGCCTGTCATGGGGGGGAAGATCATCATGGCTATACAAGAGCTAGGGCATGGCTTCTCAGCAGAGAGCATCTCTCTGCATAGGCATAGCATGGCTAAATTCTTAGTGCAACATCCATGGGAGGTCCCATTATAGGCATGGCGTGGCTAAATGTTGAAGGCATCATCCATGGGGAACTATATGCTACACGACTGTTGAGGAACCATGCTACACGACTGTTGAGGAACTATGCTACACGCCTGTTAAGGAACTACGCTACACGCCTGTTGAGGAACTATGCTACACGCCTGTTGAGGAACTACGCTACACGCCTGTTGAGGATCCATGCTACACGCCTGTTGAGGATCCATGCTACACGCCTGTTGATACGAATGTAACTTGGGGCCACGAAACATGAGGCACGAGCCAGCTATCTCCAATACATGGACCCAGTACGCACACCCCCAAATAATTAATTAAAATCGTGCTCCCGTTGGGGAGTCACAGAGCATTAACCCCGATGGATGGATGGATGGATGGATGGATGGATGGATGGATGGATGGATGGATGGGTGCACACAATCCTACCGGTCTATTCCATCTAGTTACACACAATCCTACAGGTCTATTTTATCTAGAGTGAGCCAGACCCTGCTAGACTTGGGCTCCAAATTTCATCGAAATAGTTGCATTCATTTCGCCGCTTGGCTGCATTATTAACCTTACCCTCAGCATCGATAAACTCAATAGTATGTCGCCGCGTACAAGACGGATGCTGGGCAGCGCGGTGGCCGCAGTCGGAACCTTAATGCTGCCGACGCAGCCACCCGAGGAAATGTCTAGTGCTACACCATCACACCATATAGTATCATGCCAGACAACTGTGCAACCGTCGCCCACTGCATCATCGCCAAATGCGGTCGCATCCGGCCAGCGGATCGAGCGATGACTGCTCCTGCGGGAGCGCCCCGCCAACATGATCAAAAAGCAACCCCATGGGAAGCCGTAGGTCGACGACCGTCCCCGCCTTGCTGTTCCCCTCCACGACCACCTCAACCTGAACGATGACTGGTGTTATCCGCTGCTGCTTAATCCTGTGTGTGACTCTCTGGGAATAAAAGACCACACCGAACATCGCCTGCACCTACGCAGCCATTTCTTTCCTGATTTTGCATAAATTCTCTTTTGAAGCAGCTTCCCCGCGCCCTCCTCCAACAGGTCATCCAGTGCTCGCTCCTCACGCCGCCTGGTGGCGAGCTGACAGCACGCTCTCTGCCACCTTCACCTCCACCGGTCCTCACCTTGATCGAAGAATCCGTCCGCTCCATTCTCGAAGAAGCCGAGGAAGGGTTCACAGCGAGCGGGCAGTCTTAAGAGACTCTTGTGATTCCATTCCCTAGAAGATGTATGTGATGGCATACATTACGTTCGTTATGCCTTACCGTTGACACCAACAGGTGATGGGAGACCTGTCGTTCTGTTTCTTTCTGAACGTGCCCCATGGTTGCTGATGGGAGCGCATTGTGTGCGTGGCATCGGCGGCTGGAGAATGCAAGTAACAACGTGAGCTTACGGTCACCGCACCGAGCACCGAGCACCGAGAACCCAAACAGTATTGTGCCAAACTGCATTTCACGGCACACACGCGGCAGGCATTCTGCGAATGGCAAGTTATACGGGTTGCACCCTTCAAGCAAGTTACCAAAACGTGATGTAGGCAGATGTAGCCTTCGGGCCATGGTTAGCGGGATATTTAGAGGTATTCGCTCCAGAGATCCAAGCGGAAACCCAGAAAATCGAGAGGCTTTCAACCCGCTACATTAGTCTCGTGAATTCGCAACTTCGGAAAATAGCATTGCAACCGGCGATTGGGGAAATCGATGAATAAAATCACTACCTAATACAATGAAATGGGCCAGGCAACAGGCATGATGAGATATCGCAGTTCGCAGAGCTTCGCAGACATGGTCGGTATGCAGATATTTCCTAATTTCAGGCTGGCTTCATGAACACTTGAACAATGAACAGGTTGGTACGCATCCAATTTCTAGATCATGAATCATCATCATTCTTCAAGGTGTGTAGAGGAATTATAAATTACATTAGGAATTCCCAGCCCGTTGTGCTCATGGATGGAGCCGATCGGTCCCCGTGGGCCGTGACCCCGTCTACAGAACCTAGGTACAGGAGTCAGGATCCAGGGAAGACCACTACTATCAACTATCAAGTAAAATTTTACTGTACCCTGCTGTACTTACCGGTAAATTTTTACTTCAGTGATGCATCATGCCTGTGCACGCACCCTAGTGAAACCATTGAGCACAGGTTTCTTTACTGTAATCTCCCTGGGGTTTGGACGTGGCTCATTAACATCTGGGCCGCATGGACGGCATCGCCACCCACTCTCCCAATCAGCGTGCGTACCATCATTTTCGGTATTGCTGGCACACCAGGGTCCGAGCTTTCAGTTTCCCAAGCAGAATGGATATGGCTACGCACTACTATGCTATACGCGATCTGGACCATACGCAACGAGACAGTCTTTAAGGTCCGCGAGGAGTATACCCGCGGCGGCGTAGTCCGGCGCTTTATATACCTATGGAATGCGGCTATGCGCCGCTACTGGCTGTTAGCTCAGGAACAACACAGGGTGTGGGACCCAGGGCCCAATAACGACAAGCCCAGCCCGCTCCAGCTTTTTCATGATCTACTGGGCCGTAATCAGGTATTCACCAGTATGCCTCATGGCGACATCACTCAGGTCCAATGGCTTCCCTGGTCTAATAACGGGCCCTATTAGCCTTTCACCTGTCACCGCCACACGTGTGTGTGCCCACCTTCATTAGGATTCGCTGATACTCATTTCCCCTCTCACCTCTTTGGTCCATAATTGGCTAATAAAATATACCCATTTCCCCGAAATTTTTACTTCAGTGGGCGCACGCACGATGCCAGCGGTTAACAAGGCGAAAAGGGCAGGGCGCCTGGCAAGGGGCAATAATTATATATTGGCATGAAGACCATGTGAAGACTGTAGTGGGGAGTGGTTGAATATTTTAATTTGCTTATCGTCTGCCTACCATCCAGGTTTCCTTTACACCGTTTTGGCATGTAAGGTGCTTTGCCTGATTGGAATAATCGTGTATTTTTGCCATGCGATGGAAAGGAAACAAATTCCGTCTCTAGAGGCTGAATTCCACTGGCCATGTGTTATTTTCGTCACTATCACGCAGGCTTCGTCAGCGCGGCCGTGTTTTCTGAACGTTGTAGGATATCTCGTGTTTTTTGCGCAGCGGCCGTTTAGTCAGTTTGAGAACGTGCTTGTCCGCCATAATTTGTTCCGAAGTCCCCGGCGTAATATGCTCTCTAATTGGCACTCTCGTGCTCCCCCTCAAATTCAAGCCTAACAACACGGTCGCCTTGATTTTAGCAACTTATATACACAGCCGCCTGTAAAGCCCGACCTGGACGCCATATTCAGAGCTACCTTATAATTGTGTGAGCTAGAAGCATGAGCGAATACTGGTGGCGTATCTGGCGCTCGTAAGGTGGAGAATCCATGAAGGATTTCATTTTTTACCATACCAGTCGGCAACCCAACCGCCTTGGAGGGAAGAATGCTGGTGAAAAGTCCAAGCAGGTAAGTGGCGAGCTCTACCGTCAGGGTTGCCTCTCCTTGTTGCCATGTGTGTCAATCGCCTGTGCGTGCTCCCAGTCGTGGGTTCCTCGTTCTGCACGGCCTGCGTGCGTTAGATTGAAATTTGCCTCTATTAAATAGCGTGTTGTTAGAGTACCCGCCTGGGTAAGAAGCGAGGCCTCTGCAGCTTCTCTTTTACACTATCTTCTTTACAAGTGTATTACAGACTTCTCTTGCAGACTTCTTTTGTGCACTTTCTTCTCACAATTTGCGAGCAGGTGGGAAGCTCGGATCCCCTCCCACTTTTGAGGGTGCTTACGTTTTCCCCTCGTGCGCATGCAAGAAAAATTGCGATTAAAATGCAATAATAGCACTCCCAACAACCCCTCAGTTTTCACCCACCCTTCCTGCTTCATTATTTCCCATGCATCTTTCCCAATCCGTCGTGGTCTGATGGTAGCACGTGGCATGAGAGCGATGGGATGGATCCTGCATCACTTGGCCCCCGTGTCAGCTGGCGCTCCTCCCGCCCCCCACCTCCCTCCTCTTTCTTTCCTCCCTCCTCCCCCCCACTCTTGTGCCCCCCTTGCAACTCCCTCCTCCATCGCCCTTTCTTCCCTTCTCCCCACGCACGCCTCACCCTTTCCTCCATTCACCCTCGCCCTGCACCCTTTCTTCCCGTCTCCCCATGCACGCCTCACCCTTGCCTCCATTCACCCTCGCCTGCACCCTTTCTTCCCTTCTCCCCCCCCCTCACCCTTTCTATGCTCCCCCTCTTCTGCTCCTCTCCCCGATCCCCTGTCACCGCTCCCTCAACGATCCTGCCCCCCGCGCAGGAGCTGCTGGAAGAGGTGGCGGCCGAGCGTGCGGCGCGTGAGGCCGTTCGCCAGCAGAAGCGCGCCGCCTGCACCCTCCAGCGCGTGTTCCGGGGCAGGAGGGCTGCCGCCAGCTGGCGCAAGGACATGTGGCGCGAGTGGGAGGCCGAGTTCCTGGCAACCACGACCATGGGGGCAGCAAGTGGTGGGGCAGCAAGCAGTAACCAAGCGCAAACAGCGAGCGGAACAGGCACGCTGGCTGGTGGGCAGGGCGATGGCAATAGCCAATTGGGCGGTGGTCAGGGCAGCAGCAGCCTGGCAGGGTCCGCCCCCGGCCCCCGTGTGTGGACCGCACACGAGCTGTCAGACAAGATGCTGCGCCCGTTCCTGTTCCTGTGGGACGAGCGGACAAGGGGGCGGAGACGGGGGGAAGAGGGGGCGGGGACCAGCCAACAGGCATCGGGGCGGCGACAGTCCTCCGGCTCCTCCAGCACCACCCAGAGTGCGCACCACTCACAGGCAGGTGCGGGCGCAAACGGGAAAGTACCCTCCGTGTCGCACGCCAGCAGCCACAGGGGTGCTGGCGGCAAGGTGGTGGATACCGGCGGTGACCTCGCGGATGCCGGCGGTGTCTTGCTCCAGACCGATGACTGCACGCGCATGCACGCGTGCTGCCTGGCCCTCATCCGCAGCCTCGCAAACTCAGACCCACGGCTCAACTACGGCTCTCTGCTCGGAGGCCTCGACGGCGCAGGGTGCACCGCGACCGCGCCCCAGCGGCGCGCATACCTGTCGCAGGCCGGCCGGTTGGCCCGCGCGTGCTGCTGGGTGGTGGCCGCGACGGGGGTGGTGCCAGATGCCACGGAGATGAAGGGGGGCCAATGTGCGTGGCCCACCAGGGAGGTCGATGTGCTGTCGTCCAGCGGCGGCGGCGGTGCCAACCCCTTCCCCCCCTTGCCACCCGCAAAGCACGTAGCATTGATGGACGCCAAGCGAGCGTGTGCGTTGCTGCTGGCGGCGCTCACCGACCCGCTGCTGTGGGGATGCCGCAACGCGCCGCCACCCAGAGCAGCAGCATCATCCGCCTATGTGAGCGCCTCGGTTGACAAGGACCCCCTCGCTCAAGGTGTTCTTGCGGACGCCAGCATGGGAGCGGGAGCATCGTATGCCCCGGGTGGCGCACCCGGCAGCGTGGCGTCTCGTCCAGGGACCTTCTCGTTGGAGCTCGCGCAGGAGGCGGTGGAGGATGTCCTTTGGTGCCTGGCATCCGCGCCGCCCGCATTCAACCTGTTCATGGCCACCAGGCTCGTCGCGATGCTGGCACACGCCACCCAGGGGACTGATCGTGCCGCCACCACGGGTACGGCGGCGGCTCCCATCGGTGCTGGCGCTGCTGGCACTACTGCTACCGCTACCACAGGTGCTGCCGCTAACGCTGCTGCTGCTGCTGCTACTGGCTCGTCACCGCCACCATCATCGCAACCCAGCAGCACACCCGCGGCCCATGTGCTGGAGCAGCAGACGCTGCTGGTCATGTGGGGAGTGTGCCGGCGCGCCCTGGAGCTGCTGCGGGGGGCCCGCGGAGGCATCACCGCCGCTTGGGCCGCGCTGTCCCTCCTCACGCTGCCAGCTGTCACCTCCTCCCTCGCCCCCGCGATGCTGGCGGGTCTCCGCAGCCCGGCCGTACTCGCCCCCTGCCTGCGCGCACTCTGCGTTCCCCTGGACAGCCTGGCGGGCACGGTGGCCCGCATGGCGGGCGCGCCCACCGTGGCGTCGGCCGGCGTCAGCGGCGGAAGGGGCCCCTCCGCGGCATCTTTCGCAGCCGTGGTTGAAGCGCAGGTGCTGGCCATGCTGCGCGAGGGCGATAGCTGTCAGCCGCGTGCTGGCGCTGGCGAGGTTGGCAGTGATGGTCCGGATGCCAGTGATGGTGGGAATGGCCGCGCGGCTATAAGTAGCATCCCGCCAGCCCTCTGGGCCATCGTCAACGCGCTGAGCTTGCTGGGACAGTTCCACCGCACACCCACGGCCAAGAGGCGCGGTCAAGACACCCAGCCGGCGGCGGCAGTGGCAGACAGCTCCACGGGAGATGCCGGCCACGCAGGTACGGGGGGCCAGCCCTCGTTGTCTGCGTCGGCTTCCCAAGGGAGGTCTTCTCACAGCACCGGCGTGCACCCCCGGCCATCTCCCGCCCACTCGCTCGCGGCCGCGGTGGCCAATGACCTGGAGCAGCAGCGGGTGACGGATGGCGACGGCCTGCTGACCACCGAGCACGGGGTGGGCATTGGCCTGGCGGTGCGCGCACTGCTGGCGCAGCTACGCTCCCTGCAGGGTGCCGGCGGCAGGCCTGGCAGTATCCACAGGGACAGCGTTGCACCCGGCGGATCGGGCGCTGTCTCCGCGAGCAAGGCCAGCAGAGAGGGTGGCGCGGGTGCGAGGGGGGAGGGTGGCGGTGCCAGGAATGCGGGCACACGAGGCGAGGCGGGGGGTAGCGCGGGACCTGGCTCGACCGCCAGCACATCAACGCCATCATCGCCATCGCTCGAGGTGCACTGGGGGCGAGTGGCGGAACCGCTGCGGCAGCTTCTGCGGGCGGACACACTGCAAGCGCTGGTGGATGCCTGCGCGTTCTGCAGGTGGGTGCCGCATGGCGTGTATGCCTTACGTGGGTGAGAGGGTGGCCAAGGTCACGTTGGGGCGTCATCCTTGTCCTCGGTGTGGGTGAGAGGGTGGCCAAGGTCACGTTGGGGCGTCATCCTTGTCCTCGGTGTGGGTGAGGGGATGGCCAAGGTCACGTTGGGGCGTCATCCTTGTCCTCGGTGTGGGTGAGGGGATGGCCAAGGTCACGTTGGGGCGTCATCCTTGTCCTCGGTGTGGGTGAGGGGGTGGCCAAGGTCACGTTGGGGCGTCATCCTTGTCCTCGGTGTGGGTGAGGGGGTGGCCAAGGTCACGTTGGGGCGTCATCCTTGTCCTCGGTGTGGGTGAGGGGGTGGCCAAGGTCACGTTGGGGCGTCATCCTTGTCCTCGGTGTGGGTGAGGGGGTGGCCAAGGTCACGTTGGGGCGTCATCCTTGTCCTCCGTGTGGGTGAGGGGATGGCCAAGGTCACGTTGGGGCGTCATCCTTGTCCTCGGTGTGGGTGAGGGGGTGGCCAAGGTCACGTTGGGGCGTCATCCTTGTCCTCGGTGTGGGTGAGGGGGTGGCCAAGGTCACGTTGGGGCGTCATCCTTGTCCTCGGTGTGGGTGAGGGGGTGGCCAAGGTCACGTTGGGGCGTCATCCTTGTCCTCGGTGTGGGTGAGAGGGTGGCCAAGGTCACGTTGGGGCGTCATCCTTGTCCTCGGTGTGGGTGAGGGGGTGGCCAAGGTCACGTTGGGGCGTCATCCTTGTCCTCGGTGTGGGTGAGGGGGTGGCCAAGGTCACGTTGGGGCGTCATCCTTGTCCTCGGTGTGGGTGAGGGGATGGCCAAGGTCACGTTGGGGCGTCATCCTTGTCCTCGGTGTGGGTGAGAGGGTGGCCAAGGTCACGTTGGGGCGTCATCCTTGTCCTCGGTGTGGGTGAGAGGGTGGCCAAGGTCACGTTGGGGCGTCATCCTTGTCCTCGGTGTGGGTGAGGGGGTGGCCAAGGTCATGTTGGGGCGTCATCCTTGTCCTCGGTGTGGGTGAGGGGGTGGCCAAGGTCACGTTGGGGCGTCATCCTTGTCCTCGGTGTGGGTGAGGGGGTGGCCAAGGTCACGTTGGGGCGTCATCCTTGTCCTCGGTGTGGGTGAGGGGATGGCCAAGGTCACGTTGGGGCGTCATCCTTGTCCTCGGTGTGGGTGAGGGGGTGGCCAAGGTCACGTTGGGGCGTCATCCTTGTCCTCGGTGTGGGTGAGGGGGTGGCCAAGGTCACGTTGGGGCGTCATCCTTGTCCTCGGTGTGGGTGAGGGGATGGCCAAGGTCACGTTGGGGCGTCATCCTTGTCCTCGGTGTGGGTGAGGGGGTGGCCAAGGTCACGTTGGGGCGTCATCCTTGTCCTCGGTGTGGGTGAGGGGGTGGCCAAGGTCACGTTGGGGCGTCATCCTTGTCCTCGGTGTGGGTGAGAGGGTGGCCAAGGTCACGTTGGGGCGTCATCCTTGTCCTCGGTGTGGGTGAGGGGATGGCCAAGGTCACGTTGGGGCGTCATCCTTGTCCTCGGTGTGGGTGAGGGGGTGGCCAAGGTCACGTTTGGGCGTCATCCTTGTCCTCGGTGTGGGTGAGAGGGTGGCCAAGGTCACGTTGGGGCGTCATCCTTGTCCTCGGTGTGGGTGAGAGGGTGGCCAAGGTCACGTTGGGGCGTCATCCTTGTCCTCGGTGTGGGTGAGGGGATGGCCAAGGTCACGTTGGGGCGTCATCCTTGTCCTCGGTGTGGCGTGGCATCCAGCCATACTCGCATGACCACCAGATAAGGGCGCCCTGTGTTTCCATAACCTTTGGCGCTGGCACTAGCGGTGACCGCGCCGCGCAGGGTGTTCAGGCCCCCCATTGGCAACCAGTGGCAAGTGGTTGACTGGTGGAGTCCCTGTTCTAGCTGTGTCCCCGGCGCTGGCTGCTGCGGCGGAGGTTAACTAATCTTGTCTCGCACGCACGCCCACGTCGCATCCCTCGCTCGTTGGTAGTTCGGAGGTGGTGGAACGATCCTGCCGCTCGCGTCACCCCGCCTGCCCACCTGCGGTGCTTGCTTGCAGTGGATGGCCGCACACATATGCGATATAGCGTGCGATAGAATATTTTCCGCACACACATCCCTGGTCCTCATACTCATGCCTTGTCCTTCTCCTGCCCCGCGCCCCTGTGACCTCTACGCACATGCCGGTGTCTGCTCGCCTGCCTGTGCTGGGTGGTCGTGTGGGACGATCCCCCGCCAACCATTCCTCGGCTCCTGCCTTGTGCTCCTGTGACCCACACTCGCGCCATGGGTGCTGGGCGTTCCGACCGCCACCTTTCGGCAACAGGGCACGCGCCGCAATACCCGAGCGACCGCCACCCCCCCGCGCCACCAGCCCACGCAACAACTCGGGGTCCAAGGGGCCGACGTCGGGCGACGATAACGAGGACAGCGGCGACGACGAGCTCCACAAGGACGAGAGTGAGGAGGACCTGGAGGATTGGCGCGCTCTGGGCCTGGTGGCGTCCAAGCGGGAAGCGGCACGGGGGCTGTCGGTGGTGCTGGACCAGGTGTCCCAGCAGGGCGACCTACAGCTGGACACGTGCGAGGTGGCGCTCCTCTATTCGACCGCGCTCGACCTGTTCCCCTCGCTGCTGCCGCCGACGTCACCGGCCCACATCTCATCGGTCACCGTCCTCAACGCGCTGGCGTTCTCAAGGCACCTGCTGCCCCACCTGCTGGGCCACCTGCTGCCGCGCATGCTAGCCCCTGACCCTGCGGGATCCACCAGCGGCGCTGCCAACGTGACAGGTGGCGCAAGCGGGGCCTCCGCGGGGGATGCCCCAAGCGGAGGAACGAGGGGGATGGCGCACGCAGCCGCACCCTCCTCGGGATCCTTCCTGCTGACATCCGTCAAGCGCATCGCCAGCGACATGGTGGGCCACCACGCCGGCCACCGCAAGCCGGCGGTCTTGGGGGGTAGCAGTAGCGCAGCGGGGGGCACATCGCAAGCGCTGCCATCCGGCCACCAATCGGGGTCGCCGGCCCCCGAGCAAATCATCGTTCTGGGGGCGGGCGTCGCGGGTGTCCCGCCCCCCCTGGTCCCCGTGCTCACCTTATTCTCTTCCGCGTACGCCCACCTGCTGCTCATTCTCGACGAGGAAGAGTTCTACACAAAACAGACGCCCTTCACGCTGCCGCAGCAGGTGGCCCTGGCAACCTCCCTGAACGCGCTCGTGTACCACACATTCGTCCCCGTGGCGCCACCTGTCGCGACCGGGGCCTCCCCGCCCCTGTCCCTCCTCTCCCCCTCCTCCTCCGCCCCCTCCCCCTTTGCCTCCGTCTCGCCCGCCGAGCGCCGCGCCTCGCTCACCGCGCTGTCCCGCGCCGCCACCGGTCTGCTCATGAGCCTCCACCAGCGTGACGCCCGGCGGCCCTTCTGCCCGCCGTCCCTCTGGCTGGCTCCTGCTGCCGCCAGCCCGCCCCCCAAGTACCTGCTGGTCTTGCGGCCACAGGAGGGGGACCGAGATGCCCATGGTGGCGGCGCCAGCAGCAGGGAAGAGCCCTCCATGGCCCCTGCCGGCGCCACCATCGCCTCCTCGATCCCACACGTGCTCCCTTTTGCGGACCGTGTTGAGCTGTTTCGTGCCACGCTGCGCGAGCAAGGGTTGGTCCCGCTAGCCCACGCGGATGGGGCCGGGGGCCGAGCGGGTCGCGCCCCAAAGCTTGCGGTGACGATTCGCCGAGACCATCTGCTCGAGGACGCGTTCGCTCAGCTGGGGGGTGACCGCGCGGCCGGCAAACTGCGTGGCGCGCTGGATGTCCGCTATGTCAACGCGCAGGGCGTGGCGGAGGCAGGAATCGACATGGGTGGCCTGTTCAAGGAGTTCGTTACTGATCTCGCCAAGGCCGTGTTCGACCCCCAGCTGGGCTTGTTCCAGGCCACGCAGGGGGACGGGTTGCTGTACCCCCGCGGCGCGCTGCTGGCTGGTGCTGCACTGGGCATGGACGCGTTCCCGTTGGCCCAGTTTGCCGGGCGGGTCATGGGGAAGGCGCTCGCCGAGGGGGTGCTCTTAGAGCTGGGCCTCGCAGGTTTCTTTGTGACCCGCATCGTCGGCCGCCAGAACTACCTGGAGGATTTGCCCACGCTGGATGCGCAGCTGCACAAGAACTTGATGTACTTGAAGCGCTACGAGGGCGATGCTTCGGACCTGTCCCTCACGTTCACGGTGTCAGAGGACGCGTTCGGACGCACGGTCGAGCGGGAGCTGGTCCCTGGGGGCGCCAGCCTGGCGGTGACGGACGCCAACAAGCTGCACTACATCCACGCGGTGGCGGATTACCACCTAAACCGGGCGATCAAGCCCATCACGGACGCGTTTGTGCGGGGTCTCAGTGAGCTGGTCCCCCCGGGTCTCTTGCAGCTCTTCAGCCCAGCCGAGTTCAACCAGCTGCTGTCGGGGGGAGAGGACGAGATCGACATCGACGACCTGCGCAAGAACACGCGCTACTCGGGTATGTGGCGGGTGGTAGGAGTACGTGGGGGGTGTAGGAGTGTGTGGAAGGTGGTGGAGGTGGGGGGGGTGGGGGTGGGGGGTGGGGGGTGGGGGGGTGGGGGGTGGGGGGGTGGGGGGTGGGGGGATGGGGGGGTGGGGGTGGGGGGGTGGGGGGTTGGGGGGGTGGGGGGGATGGTAGGAGTACGTGGGTTTATCTGCGCCAGAAGGTGGCATGCTGGGGGAACGAGGCGCATGTGCGTGGCGTAGGTTGGCGTTGTCGGTGCATGCCAGAGAATGGACAGGGATGCAGCAGCGTGACATGTTTAGCCTTAAGCCTTTGATGCAGCAGCTAGATCCCTGCCTGGCATCTGGCTAGTTGCTTTGCTGCCGGTGTCGCTGTCTGTGCCGGAACACTTTATACAGGCCCTGGCTTGCACAAGGGTGATCCTACTTGCCTTTGGGATCCGCTTCCTTTGGCGTGGCCTGAGGTTTTAGTGGTCCATGCCGGTACCTGATGCCTTTTGTTGACAATGGGCAGATGCCACGATGCGCCCATGACCTGTTTTGGCCCCTGACACACGTACCTGGTTGATGATTCCTAGTCAACATGTTCTCTCCCCCCTGCGCCTGCTCAACCTGCAGGTGGCTTTGCGGACAACAGCCGCGAGGTGTGCATCTTCTGGGACGTTGTGGCCAAGTTCTCGCCCGAAGAGAAGCGCGCACTGCTCAAGTTTGTCACGTCCTGCAGCCGGGGCCCGCTGCTGGGCTTTGCGCACCTGAACCCAAAGTTCACCATCCACAAGGTGGAGTGCGACACGTCCTTCTGGGCCGTCCTGGGTGGCGCCGATGTCGACCGGCTTCCGACCGCGGCCACGTGTCACAACATGCTCAAGCTGCCCACGTACAAGCGGGCGAGCACGATGAGGGAGAAGCTGCGCTACTCCATATTCTCCAACTCTGGTTTTGAGCTGTCTTGAGAGCCAGCACGCTATTATTTAACTATTTATTTGCAACAGACTCCTTTCACCAGGCACCGAGTGCCAGGATGCTCGTTATCATTGTTGAACTGGCGCACACCAGCCATCGGTAAAATAATTAATTAATTAATTAATTAATAGACAAGTGACTGCGTCACGGGAGCATAAGTCCTCAGTGGAGCATAAGTCCTCCGTGAGAGGGGAACATGGGATGGAAAAATCGGTAAAATAAAGGTACCTATGAAACGGCAAACAACGGCGAACATTACGACAGAGCAGGCTCCCCCGGCCCAGTTGCAGCCTTGCCGCGTGACACGCGGACGACACACCTATTGCAGAGTCCAACATTATATAACATGGCATGATTGTGCGCAGATCAATTATCCAGATTAAGTTTAATTCTTGCCTGCGCGCTGGTAGCATCTCATGGATATGTGTTAAGAAGTATAATTACTTACATCAGATCGAGTGAAGGTACCCAATAAAACATAAATCCAACGCTAACAAGAGATACCACGACAAAATAACTACAGCTGGCATGGGACACTCCATCCACACCGCGGAATGAAGTTAAATAGCCTAATAACCGTGCTGTGCCGCAAAGTCAGCCCGCGTGCGGCGGAGCAAGATGTCAGCCATAGCTAGCCCGGGTAAGCACTACCGAAAGGCGGTACGTGGCGCCGGCCAGTACGACGTCCAGGTCGGCGCCGACCAAGGGGCCCGATGGCCCTCCAGGACGTCCAGGCAGTCCTCCCGGAGCCGGCAGCACTCCTTAAAGAAGCCGGCGGTCAGCTAGGGTCCATATGGCCCCGAACTCCTCCAAGAATAAGGGCACCCGTACCCGGTGGTGCCCAACGTCGCCATAGGCCGTGAGCTTGGCCCGCTCAGCCCGATCCGCCGTGTAGCCCGCCGCCTGGGATGCACCAACCACATGGCTAAGAGCCAATGGGCGAGCCACAGAAACGTCAATGAGCTAAAGTGCCGGCCGCCTCCCTCAAAGTCCAGAATCACGATATCAGGTCGGTGGTTGTGATGGATATATGTTTAAAAAATATAATTACTTACATCAGAGTGAAAGCACCCACTTAAAAATAAACAAAGCCTACGCTAACAAGAGATACCACGACAAAAGAAACTACAAGTCGGAATTAAGTAATAAAGAACATGACTCCGTTGGGAGCTTATGTAGCACATATCCCTGAGAAGGGGCATGTGGCATTCTGGGCTACTATCTTGTTATCGGTGGAGTCCTGCAAGGGTAGGGTGTACTACACCCCATTTAAGGGCACCTGCACCACTATGTATATTCCAGCAGCTAGGGCTGCGGACATAGGCGGGCCGGGTGGAAGATCATCATGGCTAAACAATGGCTAGAGCATGGCGTCTCAGAGTGGGCAAGTAAGCGAAGCATAGCAAGGACGTAGCATGGCTGGCTGTATAGGAGGGCTAAGCTCAAAGGGTATGGCTGGTTGTGTACCGTGCGCTAGCGGTGCACGTGACTAGGTATGGTGGCAAGGCTAGGCAAACATTCTAGGCCGCATGGCTGCCATGGCGGCAGTCAACTACCATCAGTACAAGTGCTAATCTAGCCCGCAGGGGGCGACCACATCTTGTGGTTGATCATGAGGTCCCCGCCGCTCCAGTACACCTTGGGCTACTGGGGGTCCTGCTTGTGGCGGATCGAGGTATTCCGGCCACAGGCCAGCGTCGCTGCTGCTGCTGAGCGGGGGTCAGGACGTCGTCCAGCGTCCAGGGGAGGTCGTGCAACCTCTTGTGACGAGAAAGGAACCGCTGCTTGTCGTCAGGGGAGGGGAACTGTGAGCAGGATTATGGTGGGGGAGCCGCCTTGCCCCGTGAGTGGGGAAGGCGGTGGCACCCGCGCAGTTCTACCTCACCTACCAGGCCCATGTGGGTAAGAAGCTCGTCCGCATGCAAGCGGGTGGTTGCCGTCTCCCCTGGCTTCTGGGGGAAACGACGCAGCACCAATCAGCACTCGAGGCGAGCGCGGTCGGTGGCCTCCCACCGTTTTGCCTGGCGGAGGTCTTCCAGCTCCTGGATTTTCGTGGCAATGGCCTCAGCACTTGGTCGAGGCGGTCGCTGACCGCAGCAGGTCTGCGTATGAGTGCTGCGAGAGGCTACCATCTGCCGGCTGGGTAGGCTGGGCTGCGATGGTGGCCGTCTGCGCTGCAATCGCCGGGACCTGCACGGCCAGGGCGTCGGTTTGGGCGGTGATGGCTTCAAGCTTTTTCAGTCATGAGCACGCTGCACTTGCCCTCCACCTGGTTTAGGCGAGAGACAACACGAGCAGCGCGTGCGTCTCAGATGCCTGCGCCGCGGTCTGCAGCGCGGTGAACTGAGGTTGGAGGTTGTGGGCAACCCGGCCGGGTTTCCACATTGGAGACCCGGGCCTAGCTCCATCTTGTTGAGCGTGGTGTCCAGCGATCAGCTGCTCGGCCAGCGGCCAGGTCACGTGCTCCTCCTGAACACTGCGGCGGAGGCCGGTCATACTTGCAGAGGGAGGAAGCCGATGCGGCGGCCGGCTGCGCTGGGGCTGGGGTGTGGAGCTTGCTGGTGATGTCCATTAGGCGGAGCTGGAATTGGCTCGTCAAGATAATCAGGCGTGGGACAGCCGGCATGGGACACTCGATCCACATCGCGGAATGAAGTTAAACAGCCTAATAACCGTGGTGCGCCGCAAAGTCAGCCCGTGTGCGGCGGAGCAAGGTATCAGCCATAGCCCGGGTAAGCGCTACCGAGAGGCGTTGGCGCCAGTACGTAATGTCCAGGTCCGCGCGCTGACCAAGGGGCTGGCTGGCCCTCCAGGTCCAGCCGGTCCTCCCGGAGCCGGCGGTCAGGGTCCCCATCGCCCCGAACTCCTCCAAGACAAACGGCACCACCCGGTGGTGCCCGATGTCACCATAGGCCGTGAGCTTGGCCCACTCAGCCCGATCCGCCGTGTAGCCCGCCATTGATATATGTACTAGCAGTACGTTGCATGCGCGCACACGGTGGCACACTGAAGCATTTGTACTAAGAGACAACTGTTCCAGTGGATGTAGGGCTTGCACGGGAGTGTCAATGCTCCGCACCTGCATTTTATGATGTTATTGCATGACAGCCCTTCTTGTTGTCTAATATGCAGGGATTCAAAGCGCCGGCTGCAATTTCCTGGCCTGTATATGGGACCGCGTGTACATTAGATAGTGAACCAATGTGATACATATCAAAAGTTAGTCTGGCCAGAGTCGCAGGATCGGATGCATCACACAGAATTGATCACATAGGGCGTCACTGTATTTAAATTTGTGTGCACAAAATTTGCAGAATCCCAATGGCACGGCACTTGATCGATATCGCATATTCGGAGTGTACGTGTGCAGAGCAGCACTTCACAGCGACACGCACGTACCCATGTACCTTCGATCATATCTTCCTCCAATCACCATCCATGTTATGTGGCAAAGGGCAGAAATTAGCAATGAGTTATCATGGCTTTTTTCATGGCAAAAGGAATTTCAAAAACCCTTATCCTACACATTGCTCACAGGCCGATTAATATACCATTTGGGGGCAGGCAACTCGCAATTAGAGTGCTGGGCAGCAGGTTACGTCACGCGCAGTAACCCTTCAGGGCACTGCAATGGTCGCCACTGTGACACCAGGCTGGGCGGCTTGCAATTGTAAATCTAGATAGCTAGTTTTTCCTGCTGTCCTCCACCATTCCCATTGTCCTGAGGTCAACAATTCGCAATCGACCCATTCACAAGATTCTAATAAGATTCCAATGTCAGGCTTGCGGTTTGGCATGGCCCCTAAATGTCAAAGAGCCAACGATGAAGGGGTTACACTGGAATCACTCCGGACATGAACTGTCCTCATTCTGCTGCCGGATTGCATCTCAGAAATTCCTGAACAGCAGAATCTGCTTGCCCAGCCGCAGCAGTGACGTCTCCAGCATTGATGTGACGTGCCGCATCTGTTCCAGCCGCCGCCGCTGCTCCACTGTCAAGTTCACGGGCAGCCCATTCCTGCTCTGCTTCTCGAAATGCGCCAGCAGCTGCGGGGGGGAGCGAGCACACAGGGCACCGAACCAAGGGGTTTTGTGCAGTCTACACTTGGTAAATCACCATGCCGTGCGCCTTGACTGCAAGTTAGCCGTGCCTGAGGCTGTCTTGTGCAACCAACTTCCATGGGCCGCGCTGTCCTGGGCATGAGTGCAACAGATACATCAGGGTCCCAGGGGAAGCAGCACACTTTCCCAGTGAGCCCCTCCCGAGACATGCAACGAGGGAACGGCTTGTATCCGCTCTATGTCGCATCCAGCAACACATTCCGGAAAGCAATACGGATGGAAGCATGTTCTTGCTGGGAGCAGCGACTGACGCACCACGGCACTTGCAAAGCGATGCCGCTTGTCGTCCAAGGGCTTTGTTGCAGTGGGAGCAGCAGCGCAAATATGTGATGATGTGGTAATGGTGGACCCAGAGCTGGTGATACACCGTATTTACGTATAGATAGGCGCGCTCACCTCCTCCTGACTCATCTCCTATATACTCAGAGAGGGGCGCGCTCACCTCCTTCTCCTGACTCATCTCGTACTGCAGCCGCGTCCGCAGGTGCGACGCCCCCGCCAGGATCTCCGTCGATATCAGCTGGATGACGTGGCCAACGTCCACTTTCCATAAATAGAATGTTCGAGACGGCGCGTGGTCTCCGGTTCTCGCCACTTCCTGTCAGGGAGAGGGTGGGCCATGGGTGGGGTGGGGGACACAAAGGCAAGGGCAGGCTGTTGGAGCTCCAGCGTGAAGGGGGTGCTGCGTGCAACCGTACAAGCTTCTTACTGCTCAAACCGCGACACTTGTTTCCATTCTCGGCATTCAATCAAATGAGGTGCCGGGGGAAACCTTAGGCCTGCTGACGCCAAGGCGGTTGATGTGCTATGGATACACGCTTTGGGATGGATGGATACGATGTCATGAGCCTTGATGGGCTGCGCAGGAAACCTTATACTACTACAGATTTACGTACGTGTGCCCCCCATGGCTAGTAGTCCATCACACCGTGCATCTGCGGCGGCATCAGGCCGATGGACCCACTTTCTACTCAGGATGGGGGCGAGCACCGCGCGGGGTGGGGGCGAAACCTGCGCGGGGTGGGGGCGAAACCTGTGCGGGGTGGGGGCGAGCACTGCGCGGGGTGGGGGCGAGCACTGCGCGGGGTGGGGGCGAGACCTGCGCGGGGTGGGGGCGAAACCATGTCGCCGATGGCCCAGCTCCCTGCCCAACGCACCTGCAGGGAGATGTACTCGAACTTCATCAGGCGATAGAGCATCTCGCGTGTGTCCTTGACGGGCATCATCGCCATGTCAGCAATCTGGGACAGGTGGTGGCCATTCAGGAGGGGGGCAAGCAAGGCAGCGGAGTGAATTGAACCAAGTGAATTAAACAAAGTCAGGCTTGTTTGATCCATCACGCGCTCCCGATTGCTGTCATGTCGTGCCAGTCAGGGAAGCAAGGGGGGGTGGGGCGGGGAAGGAGACAGCACAAGATCCAAGCAGTAGGCCAAGTACTAGAAGCTATGTGACTGGCTCCTGGCCATCATGTATTATGAATGAGACCAAAAAACTAAATCCGAAATCCCATGCCAGGTGACCTTCCTCACCCTGAGGTCACCTGGCCCTGTGGTCAGGTAGCCCTGTGGTCAGCGAGTCTCCATCCCAGGGGCGCCACTAGTGGCAAATGGTAGACGTGCACTACAAGATTGTGCTTGCACAGATGTAGACTTGCGAGAGGAACGGCGTGGTGCTTTAGTATGCAAGTAAGCTGCACTCGCCATCACAGACCTTGGGTCACATGCTGCGTACATGCTGATGCATTACGTACGTGGACGTATGTACGTATGCAACCGTGGGCTTGCGAGAGGGACCACGGCTGCGCGCGATTGACCCACCTGCTTTTGCTCCAGGATGCCCTTCATCAGCAACAGGCGGAACAGGCGGCAACCATGCACGCCAAAGCGGCCCTTGATGATGGCCGCCACCTGGCCCCACGCCAGCGCACGCGCGGCACCCACAAACATTCACGCAGTACACGTGATGGCATATACGTGATGGCAGAGACGCAGGACATGCGTGAGGCATCAGGAGCAGGGTGTACGAAATGCGGTTTAAAAAAATCTTGGCATGCAACGATTCAACTTTTATGTAAGATGTAGGCTCTGGCTAAGATGTAGGCTCTGCACGGGCTCAGGTCCCAGATGGATGCCCAACTTGCAGCGCTGCCCTTGCCTCTGTAAACAGTCATCTCCCGTGAACCCGTAGGACACCTCGACAAGATGTGTGCTGCCTGTTTGCCATGGTGTCAGGGCACGTGCACGCATGTGGATGTCTCACATACATACCACCCAGAGAGTCCTTAAACAACGGCCCTGAGCAAGAGGATCCCTATTGCTGCAGTGCCACCACGCACATGCCCCGAAGACACCCGAACCGCATAAGGTTGGAACACAAGGATGAATCCGGTGCCTTGCAGAGCGACAGCCCCGCTCACCTCCAACGCGCGCAGCTCGTCGATTATCTCTTTGACATCTTTGGAGGAGGATTCCACCGAGGATTATCCAAGTACCGATCATCCGCGCGCCATCGGAGGGGATCCAGGGACCACGCGGTCCGGTGGATGGCCGTCAAGGAAGCATGGCGCGATAAGAAACGGTGCGATGAAGCATGGCACAGGACGATGCGTGGCGCAAGGAAGCGTGGCGCAAGGACACATGGCACGAGGACTGCAAACCACAGATTGCAAAACAGAGAGTGCAGGATGCTGGCAGGCCCAGGGGGATCCAAAACACCATCTGTGATGGCTGCGAACAGCACCGTCCGCGATGGCTGCGAACAACACCATCCGCGATGGCTGCGAACAGCACCGTCCGCGATGGCTGCGAACAACACCATCCGCGATGGCTGCGAACAGCACCGTCCACGATGGCTGCGAACAGCTCGCAATCTCAGACCCTTCTAAAAAGTAATGAAGCTCACACTGGGTGGGCGAACAGCATAGTGGGTGAACCCCGAAGCCCTGTGGTCAACCGGCCTGTGAATGATGTACGTTGAACCCATGCACACGTGCACACATGTGCCTGCATATGCACATCCACAGCAACTTCAGCAGCGACAGTAGCAGACGAGGATTGACCGTTCAGCAGCCCGACGTCCCCCCTTCCCTCTCCCCTCCCCCCACCCCCCCAGCACACACACATACACACACAAACACAACATCCATCCACCCATCCACCCACAACCCCACACATATGCCCATCCACAACCACAGGTCCACCGCACAGCACATCCTAAACCACCCTTGGCAGTGCGAGCCTATCCTGAACAAGAGCTGTCCAGCCAGCGCCTTGTGCACCCAGCCTGGTGTGCCAAGCCTTGTCTACCTTGTCCACCGTGTGCTTGTGTCAAACACCTTGTCCACCGTGTGCTTGTGTCAAACACCTTGTCCACCGTGTGCTTGTGTCAAACACCTCGTCCACCGTGTGCTTGTGTCAAAAAGGATACTGACGCCGTAGTGCGACGCCGTGAGCCGGGTGATTGCCTTGACCGGCTCCTTGCCCAGGCACATGGTGTACATCGCCGCCTCCACCTCGGCCAACGACGGCGCCTCGCGGTCGTTGAGCGGGTCAAGCTTGGGCCGCTTGGCCGCCTTCTCGGTCAGCAGCTCGACCACGCTGTCCGGGGAGATGAGCGCTGAGGTGGGCCAGGTCATAAACAGATCAGAGCGGGACATGGTGGTGGTGCGTGGGGTGAGGTGAGGAATCGGACGCGAGGGAGTTATTGCGAGGCGTGGATGCTGCACCGGGCACAGGCTTCGCGAGGCGACCCCTATAGTGACCATTACAGTGACGATTAGAGTGACCATTACAGTGACCATGATCATCAGGCTAGGCTTCGCGAGGGTGACCCCTTTAAGGCGACAAAGCGGTCGGATGGCCCGGAGCTAGGCGGGAACAGGGGCAGGAACAGGGGGGTGAGTGATGATGAGCTCCATGTTGCAAGTAAGATAAAAAGCTACGAGTGGGAGGGTCATGGCAACGGGGACATAAAAGGGTGGGGTCAGACAACGAGTGGGATCAAAGCATTTTGATCATCGGACATAGGCTCGCGCATTTATTTATAAAATTATAAATAAACTACCTCATGCAAGTCACAACCTTCCAACGATGGCAGGCATTTGAAAAACATATTTTAAAATACAAAAATAAAAAACCTTTTCACTGCGCACTCTAAGCGGCCAATGCCGGTGTCCAACTTGAATAGTGTACTCGTTCATGAATCATCGTGTAAACTAGTGTGAACGATAGGGTGCGCTCAAAGCACCACGCGCACTCGCGTAGTCGAGCATCCGCGTAGTCAGCACAAGCTACTGGCGCACGTACGCGGCTCCTTGTCGGCACGAGCCACGAGTGCGCGGTTGTCGTAGCGCGTGCACGCTAATGATTCGCGGTCCATGCTAACGAGTACACGTACGCGGCTCCTTGTCGGTCGCCAGCCACCGACGGTTCGCCGTCATCATCACGTCCACGATGGCCTCCGAAAGCGGGTCGTAGCGCGCACGCACAAACCGCTTGATCTCCTGCACGGTTGTGGCGGCGGCGGTGGTGGTAGTGGTGGTGGTGGTGGTGGTGGTGGTGGTGGTGGTGGTGGTGGTGGTGGTGGTGGTGGTGGTGGTGGTGGTGGTGGTGGTGGTGGTGGTGGTGGTGGTGGTGGTGGTGGTGGTGGTGGTGGTGGTGGTGGTGGTGGTGGTGGTGGTGGTGGTGGTGGTGGTGGTGGCGGTGACAGTGGTGGTGGTGGTGGCGGCGGCGGTGGTGGCGATGGTGGCGACAGTGATTATTGTTATGGGTTCCAGGGTCCAGGGTATGTGTCAGGGGCCAGCACAGGGAGCCCAGGGGCCAGCACACATGGGAAAGGCCAGCGCAGAGGGGGCAGGGGCAACAGCATGGAGCCGTGTAATGCACAGCGCCGTATCTCGCATGGCATGGCACCGATGGTTTCATGACAACGAGGATAAGGGACCAACGTTTGATAGCGAACAAGGCACAACATACATATGAGATGCATACAACAACAGACCTTGTCGGATACAAGCGTACAGGCACGTGCGATTGCAACAGCAAGTCCAATGAAGCTTCTTCAAACTGACTCAGTACTGGAATGTCAAGAACAACAGATGTGACCGACTCGAGCACACATAAACAGAGTATAACAGATCGCTGGTACACATAAGTTAGAGTCATGGAGCGAAGAAGGCAAGCATTTTTCCCAGAGAACCAGTGACCCGTCAATCCATGCAATGCTTTTGTTGCAATGCCCACAAAAGCATTCGCATATGTGGTGACCAACAGTACTTGTTCAAATGCACAACACGAGCTGGCCTCATAATGGCACAGCCACTTACTGGGTCACCCTTAAATAGACCGCCCCCCACCGCCCACCCTCGCCCATGCGCCACCCCACCCACCTCGATGCGCGCGCGGTGGAGGAATTCGTCGTAGTTTGCGCGCCAGAGCATCTCCCGCTCGTCCACCTGGCTCACCGCCCGTTGCGCCGCCTCCAGGCCCTTGACGTCCGCGTTGGACTGGACTGTCACGTCGCCGCCGGGTGCTTTCCGCTGGCCGCCGCATCCGCAAGGCACATCCACAGAGGTCCCAGGCTACCTCACATAGAAGAATGAGATTACAACTAAGTTTCCAAACAAGAGAAGAGGCCTATCGGAGGATGGTGTGGGCAGTGGTTGGCCTCCCCACAAGGTCCGGACACCAACACCAGCACAAGCATGCTGGATGTCGTCCCGCCCACTTGGTCGGGTTCTCTAGTAATCTACCGCAGGCAGCCTCTGGCGGCGCATGTGATGTAGTCCCCACATACATATGGGGCACCAACACAATGTGGGCGGATCGGCAGAGGACACGCATGGCTACTCTCTCCTGCAACATCAGGCACCACAGGCCGATGTCTCAACACAACCCTAGGTGCAACAGAGGCTGCATTCCACGGGACGCCACTTCTGGGATACCAGGTCAATGCCAGCATGTAACAGATGCCAGCACGTAACAGATGCCGGCATGTAACAGATGCCGGCATGTAACAGATGCCGGCATGTAACAGATGCCAGCATGTAACAGATGCCAGCATGTAACAGATGCCAGCATGTAACAGATGCCAGCATGTAACAGATGCCAGCATGTAACAGATGCCAGCATGTAACAGATGCCAGCATGTAACAGATGCCAGCATGTAACAGATCCTGTGACGCTCACAACCTTTCTCTGTTGTCCGTGCGAAAAGTCAAGGCACCAAGGCATGCCCTCATCTGGGCAGATGGCCTGCGAGCAACAGCCTCTTCGTCCTGCCCACTCCTGCAACGAAGCATTCCTGAGAGAGCCCCGTGAAATGATCAGCCGCCTGCAAGTCAAGTGAACAAACAGAATAGAAAGAATGACTACCACAATTCCAAGCCTCACCAGAGGCCCCCTCGCCACAGCCGTCATCACCCAACCAGACCCAAACAAGACCCAGCAGGCCAGCAGGCGCACCTTCTTGCCCCCCGCATCCTCCTCCTTGTCCTTGTCCTTGTCTTTATTTGCCGCCGCGGACGCGTTACTCCCCGCCACGATGCCCCCCGTGGGCGCGCCGCTCAAGGGCCGGGCGCTCGCCAATATGGCCTCCACTTCCATGGCCGCCGTCCCCCCCCCGGTGCCGTCATCCGCGTATTTGATCATCGTTGACGGCAGCCGGAATCGGTCCACGGCCGGTATGAGCGCGGTAGAGGACGCCACCGCTGCCGCCCGCTCGGTCGCGGTCGCGGCCGCCTGCGTGATCTGGGCGCGGGAGAGCGCCTTGTTGGCGCGCTGGCGCGTGCCAGGGGCGGGGGCCTCCGTCCCGGAGAGCTCGGCGGGGGTGGGCAGCGCGGGGGAGTGGGGGGGCGCCCGCTCGACAAACCCCTGCTGGACCAGCGACACGAACGCGCGCATGACCTTGTCCTTGGTGGCTGGGCCGCCTGCGGGGCACAGGATGGCACAGGATGAACCGTGCAGCTCGTCAGCTAAAACAATGAAGAGAATAAACAGAAAGGTTGAGAGACCTGGCGTGTGAAGGATGGCCAGGGATGGGGTCAGGGGAGGGATGGGGGTGCCCAGACAAACATCCACACGCCGCGATCTCGCAACGTTCCTCTTTCCTCCCTCAGGTCCTCTTTCCTCTTGAGAGATCGTTTCCTTTCTCAAGGTCCCTTTCCTCTTTCCGCCCTCAGAGCTCTCTTTCCCCTTTCCTCTCTACAAGTTCTCTGAGCCCTCTTGTCCAAAATTGACGCTTGTGGGAAGAAAGCGCGTGCAGCACGGCATACTCGGCCGGCAGGTCCGCATTATGGGACCGCAGGCAAGGAAGCGCCAGGCGCATGCTCAGAATCCGCGGGACGGACGAACTCCCTTTGCCGTGGGGACATGAACAAAGGGACAGGTGCGCAAGTAGCCGGGTACGGCAGAAGGGACACTAGAAGGGCGGTGGGTGGGCCATTCGTGCATGGATACTAAACAGCAGCGACAAGTGCTGCATTGATGCGACACCCCTCCAGCAACGGCCGCCAGCGCACAAAATCGTGTGATGGGGCCACCAACAGGCCACCACACGGCCACCACGCGGCACTGCAAGCCACCCTCTCGGTCCGTCCCGGAAGGGTCATCACTGCACCCTAACCCCGGGTAGAAAAACCAGGTACGTAGACCACCAGGTGTGTTGGACCATTAGCTATACTGCATCACAAGCTATGCAGCAGCATCAGGTGTGTGCGTTTGCCAGGAGCAGGCAGCATCACCCAGAACATGCTGCATCACCCAGCTCATGCAGCCCCACCTTGCGTGCGGGCGGCCGCGCGCTCCACCACCTGTCCCACCGTCAGCCGGCCGTGCTCCAGCAGGCCCTCCAGCACCTCCTCCGCCTGGGGGGCAAGGAGGGGGGGGCAAGAGGGTGGGGGGGGCAAAGGGTGCGAACCATGAAGAGGGAAAAGGAGGGGGAGGGGGGTACGAGGGGATGGTTGGGCGGTGTGGGGGTGAAGCGAAATGGCAGGCATAACAGTGCCGTGAGAGCTGGGTATGGCCTGAGCGTTGGGAAGGGCCGGAGCCTTGGTCATGGCCGGAGCGTTGTGCATGGCCAGTACAGTTTACCAGGTACAGTCAGTCACGCCTTAAGTGGGGTTCGAGGTTTTTGAGGGGTCAACCCAACTTAAGGCGTGAACCCAACTGAAGGCGTTAAAGGCTCTACCGAATTGTAGTAATTTGAACTAAAGATACTGATATACTATTATGAACTACTTTGAACTTAGAATTCCGAAATCCTATGCGACCCAACTTAAGGCGTGGACACAACTTAAGCCAACCCAACTTAAGGCGTGAATGACTGTGATGATCAGACACCCATGTACGACCCAAGTCAGGAAGGACTGTCAAAGCGAAGAACGTCAAGAACGTTCAAGGGCGAGACGGCTGCCAGCATCCTGGGTCTTACGGGCACTTGCAAACAACTGGCCCAAGCCTCCAATGCCTTCAAACACAGACAAAACATAGACAACCACCAATGACCAGATGGCCATGTGACATGGCATGCAAACATCCAGGCCGTCTGGCTGTCAAGGCAACACATCAACACCCATGGAATTTCAACGTTTGCCACCACATGTGCAGCCATTCTGCCGCTGTTGTTATGATTCTCCCCTTCCCCCCCCCCGGCCGGTAACTAGTGCATGCCCCCGTGCCCAGCTGCCCTTACCCCCCTAACACTGACGCTTGTCACGCTCCCCTACCCCACCCCACCGCATCCACCACCCCATCGCCTCCCCTACCCCACCCCACCCCACGCGACCACGCCGCACCGTGTCGCCCAGCGCGTCCTTGGCCATGTGCAGGTAGAGGGGGAAGCGCATCCGGTGCAGCACGCGCGCGTTGAGCGCCATGTACACGTTGACCGTGCGGGGGCCCTGCTGCTGCGCGGCGGCTGCCGCGGATGCCTTCTTGGGCGCTGCGCACGACAAAAAGGCCAGCAAATGCACGCGATGAGACGGCCAGAAAATGCGCACGTGTGCATGGTGTCGGGACTTGTTAGACACTATGAGAGAGGGTGGGGTGGGGTGGGGCGGGGCGGGGCGGGGCGGGGGGGCGGGGCGGGCGGGGCGGGGCGGGGCGGGGCGGGCGGGGCGGGGCGGGGCGGGGCGGGGCGGGGCGGGGCGGGGCGGGGCGGGGCGGGCGGGGCGGGGCGGGCGGGCGGGGCGGGGCGGGGCGGGGCGGGGCGGGGCGGGCGGGGCGGGGCGGGGCGGGCGGGGCGGGGCGGGGCGGCGGGGCGGGCGGGGCGGGGCGGGGCGGGCGGGGCGGGGCGGGGCGGGGCGGGGCGGGCGGGGCGGGGCGGGGCGGGGCGGGGCGGGGCGGGGCGGGGCGGGCGGGCGGGGCGGGGGGTGGGGTGGGGTGGGGTGGGTGGGGTGGGGTGGGTGGGGTGGGGTGGGGTGGGGTGGGGTGGGGTGGGTGGGGTGGGTGGGGTGGGGTGGGGTGGGGTGGGGTGGGGTGGGGTGGGTGGGTGGGGTGGGTGGGGTGGGTGGGGTGGGGTGGGGTGGGGTGGGGGTGGGTGGGTGGGATGGGGTGGGGTGGGGTGGGGTGGGGTGGGGTGGGGTGGTGGGGTGGGGTGGGGTGGCATGGGCTGGGGGATGGTTGAGGGGGAGTGGTCGGTGGGAAGGGCGACCTATGCCTGACATCCCAACGCTGGCCCCTGTCAGGCATGGATGTTGTCGGCGATGACACATTTGGAGGCCATGAGAATGAAGCGTGTTGGATTGCGAAAATTTTGGACATGGTTCACGGCCCGTCATTGTTCCCGCATTCCATGCCGCGAAAGGTGGCTCGCTATCCGCGTTTGTTCCCCCATTTCACGCCGACACAGATCATTCGCGGCCCGTCATTACGCCAGCATTGTATGCCACGAAAGATGGCTCACTGCCCACCATCATCCCCGCATCCTCTGTGCCGATCTGAGACGCCCTTACTCCCTGGCAACTGTAGTGCTTGATGGGGCCATACGACTCATTACCCAAGATAGGTTAGGCAAGTAGGCAAGAGGCTAGGCAAGTACAAGTGTCTAATGCTGGTGAATGTTTGGGGGGGTGGATGCAGGGGGAAAGGCGCCACATTACTCGGGACTATGCCAGGATCCAATGGAACTCCACCCGCGTACGGCATGGAAGAGGACCACGTTGCACTCGCCATGTGAGGACCCTGGCTGGACCCGCTGTGTGTTGGCACCCGCAGGCACGGTTGTGCCGGCAGCTGGGCGTATGGGTGATCAAATCCTGACCAGCACACGCCCCAAAAACACTGGTATGCCCTGGGCATATTTCTGCCACTTGCCAATAATTAGAAGCTCAACTTTTTGTAAAAGAGCAAACAGATACCCCCCAAATTCATGGGAGAGTTTTTTTTTTTTTTTTTTCATTTCAACTCAAAGCCTGCTGAGGTCCTGTAAATAACACAGATACAATGTGCGCTGCCTGCGTGAGTGCATGGACAGAATCTCACCAGGTGCCATCGTCTTGAAGGACTGCACGCAGTTGTGCTGAATGAGCACGAGCAGGCAGTTCTTCACCTCCCCTGGCTGCATCTTGGGGCATTCCTTGATCACCTGGAAGAGGGGGCACGTGTACTTGGACGCCAGCACCTTGTAGACGCTCTGCGCCGCGCCAACGACGAGGTAAACCAAGCGTGCAAAACACCTTCCGAGACAGTGCTTCAAATGAGGACACGGTCTAGGTGTTATACTATATTGAGACTTCTTCACGCAAGCCTGAAGTTGTGCATACACTAACCAACAAACTGCGATGTTCCCAGATGGGGCCTTACACATGCTTGGACGCTTCACACGATTCGCATACCACGTTTCTGTGGCACTTACCGATACTAGCGGACCAAACTCATCCCTGACAATCTCGGTCGCAAGCTTCTGCTCGTTGGCTTGCATCTTCAACTTCCTAACCGGCAAGTCCTATATGTGATTTGGACTTGCCAGCCAAATGAATATAACGAAATCAAGCAACCCGGGCTGTCAAAATTCTTAGCCGCCGCATTTACTATGTTTTATGAAACCGGCATACCCGTCCTCTACATTAGGGCAGGCGTGGTAGAACTTGCCCTCGCCTCACCAACGCAGAATTAGCCCGCCATGCGACCTCGCATTCTTCACGACATGAATGCATACTACATATTATACACAACCGAAGAGACAAGGGCCAGCCGTGCTCAACCCGGTTGGAATTTCAGGATTGACGATGAGAAACGACCTGGAAACGAAGGCAATTTTAATAGCGGCCTCGCTAAAGAGCTGAGTTCGTAGGATGCTACCTTATTCGGGCAATTCTATATTGCGAAAATTTCCTTATTCTGGCACTTGGAAGCCAATTGCAAGTTCATCAAGTCTGTTCATCATTTGATGCTGACCGACGCCACTTGGGCAAACCTAATTAAAATTTTAAAAAGAGTTTTTGTAAACAACAGACACTGTTCCGAACAGACGAAGCTCTTCATGCAAATTTGGCACAACCTACCGTACGATTCAGGGGTCACAAGGCAACTCATCAGTCAGACCCTGATCATTAGAGCCTGATTAGTCCTTACCTCATACTTCTGCTAGCGTCTGCTCGTCATTTTCATCAGCAGACGAAACCACGCTGCAAGACAGGCCTGACTGCCAGAGGCCGTTGTATTTTTATTTTTTTTACGTTGTGTCAGACCTGAAAAAGTACTGGAGCAGGCGAGGCAGGCCGTGTGCCCTCGACTATTTCAATGCATCGCGACAGGGCAGGATAACAGGGGACAATTATGGCAGATAATTCAGATATTGAACATAGATTACTGTTAGTCTGCTTTGCAATATGCTCTTTTCTGCCTGCCTCGTCCATTTATAGTCGCGTCGGTCATGGTAAAAGGACCGTTAAGCCTCGAAATGCGCCCATGGTGGCATCCCCCCACTTTGTCTGTTTGACGAAAGCAAAACGCTGGGACGCAGCAGGCTTACAAGCCAGGGCTTCGCAATAGATATGCGTTTAGCACCGGATTGAGTTCGAAGTATTGTACAAGGGAAATTGTGCCCTAGCCTCTTGCCCAATCTAAGGCCCGCGGCACAATGAGCGCGGAGAGAAGACGCTCGTCAGGCATTACGCCAGAAGGGGGCCTGAAAGACCCCTTTCAGGCTCTACAGGACTTGCAGGCCAGGTACAGTCCGCCTAGCGTTGTTGCATAAAATTCGGTAAATTCACCCTCATGAAAGACGCTTATTCCACGGGCTATTCCCCGTTTCACGCACGTGACATTGTCTTAACACGTACCGTGTTTCAAGACGAAGGGGAGCTGTTTGGCGGGCCGCTGGTACGCAAGGGAGCATTTAACTGCGGCAAGCCTGTTATGTTAGAGGCGGGTAGATCTTCTGAGGCAACAGCCTTGCTGGTCCAATACCCTCATGTAACCCCACATTGTGGCATTCAAAGCACTGGAGGCCCCAAGTTGAATGGTGATGTTTCATTCTCATAATTGAAATAGGATTGAAAACTACCTCGTAATTGGCACACGTGAGGACGCACACAACAGCTGTCAGCTTGGCACGTTAGCTACTGGCACACGTGAGGACGCACACAACAGCTGTCAGCTTGGCACGGTAGCTACTGGCACACGTGAGGACGCACACAACAGATGTCAGCTCGGCACGGTAGCTACTCGAGTAGCGATCGTAGGAGGGACTTACTGCATACCTGTGCCCTCATCGTTTGTCTGCTCCATGCACTAGGCAGCCCTCATGCACACCTCCCCTCTCCCCTCTCCTCTCCTTCCTCCCGTTCGGCAACTGGTTTTCATGTATAGCAGCTATTTACCTCCGGCATCGTCATGTCCGTCTCACGCAATAGCTATTCATAGCCAGCATGTATACAACCATCTCATGAGACCACCACACATGCGTGCACATGCCCTCTGGGACACGGTAGATGCCTTATGCCTTGTGCGACGCCATGGTGTCGCCATGTTTGTCCTGTGGTGCATCCATGTCTTGTGTGGAAACAAATCCTGCTGTGCCCCTTGCCCAAACAAATCGTGCTGTGCTCCATGCCCAAACAACCCCTGTGCTGCTCTCCATGCCCAAACAACCCCTGCGCTGAGCTCCATGCTCAAACAAACCCTGCGCTGCGCTCCATGCCCAAACAAACCCTCCGCTGCGCCCCATGCCGGAACATTCCTGCGCTGTGACCCATGCCCAAACAAACCCTCCGCTGCGCCATGCCCAGGTGCGCGGGCTACATCAACTGCCCCGACTTTGAGATCCTCGAACGCCAGCTCATGATTCTGCAGGAGCACCAGGCCGAGCTCTTGCGCGCGGCAGAGGCGTCGCTGCTGGTGCGTGCCACTCCTATTTTCTCATCCTGCTTCAGGTAGTACTGGAACAGTCAGTGTTACTTCACTTTAACCCTGGCCTCGTGTGCGTTGCTCGGAAGCCAAGCGTGGGCAAGCATGGTGCACCGCATCGGTCCTGGATGGCTATGGCCTGCATCGGCCGACCATGTTCCTAGGGATGCCCACGTACACGGTGCGTTGCCGAAGGAGCCGCCGCATAAGCTGTGGCCACCTGCGTCCACCTGTGGCCACCTGCATTAATGAACGAGAGCCTGGTCCCAAACATCTCATGGGGCCAGTGGCCAGGGTGTGAAGTAGCCCGCTGGCGTGTGTGGTATCGTGGAACCCAACCGCCTTACGCGCGGGCATCTGCAAACGTGCATGTCAGGGGGGGGGGGGGCATTCATTCACTCATCATTCGCTTGCCTCCGTTGGGAGTGTTCAATTCATTACCATTTTTTTTTCCATGGGGGCCCACCCATGGCAGTTGGGTCAGCTGCTGGCGTTGCCCATGCTCTAGCGTGCCCGCGTACCTGTTGACCAGCTGCCAGGGTGCTTGTCCCCAGTCCCCATTCCTCACCGCTGCGCTTCTGCTTTAACCGTGGGAGCATCATGACAGAGACACGTGCACGCATGGAGCCTATAATGGGTCAGTGCGCTGTCTGGTGGCAAGCGCGTTCACTCTATAGGCACACTGTGGTGGCGACCGTGTTATAGGGGGCGACTCTAATCGCACTTGTCACGGTATACACGCTCTCTCCCCTCCCCGTGCATTGATGCCGGTCGCCCCTACCTTTTCTCCATGAACATAAACCAACGCACAGAACCTGACCCCAGGGGGGACCAACCAGCCCGCCGCTGCCCCCGGGAAGGCAGGTCCAGGCACGCGGCGCACGGCCACCGGTGGCGGTGCTGACGCCTCGGGTTCCAAGGATTACGCAAAGTGGCTGCGACGGGACCTGGTTCCTCCCCAGGGGGAGAGCGAGAACCTGGAGGTGCTGCGACGTGATCGGCGCAAGCATCAATGGTCACTGTGCAGCCCTCTGCGCGCGCTGCCGCTGGAGATCCATGCCGACGCCATCGCGTCGGGGGTAGGCGCGCGCTCTCTTCTCCCCGTCTTTCCCCTCACCGTGTCCGGTGTCAGCGCGCACTCTTGTCTACTTACACCCCCTCACCGTGTCCGGTGTCAGCGCGCACTCTTGTCTACTTACACCCCCTTACGGTGTCCGGTGTCAGCGCGCACTCTTGTCTACTTACACCCCCTTACGGTGTCGAGGGCAAGCGCCCCTTGTCGCCTACCTATCATCTGTTGTATCATCGGTGCCCTTGTCGTGTCAGGGGCAGCGCCCGTTGTGATGAGCCTTGTCATCGCTGCGCACGCCCTCACCTTGTCGTGGGTGCAGGCGCTCTCTGTCATCATCTCCCTTCCCTCATGGCACTGGGCCTTGTCATCGCTGCGCACGCCCTCACCTTGCCGTGGCTGCAGGCGCTCTCTGCCATCATCTCCCTTCCCTCATGGCACTGGGGCCAAGTGCACCATTGTTTTCTGCCTGCCCGTTACTGCTGTATGAGCCGTCATGACATCGGAGGGGTTGCGGGGGGGTGCAACCTTTATTGTCCGTGCCATCACAGGGTGCGTGAAGTCTTCTCTTAGGGCGTGTTTCTCCCCCCTTGGCCCCCCCTTGACCCCCCTTGACTCCTGCTGGATCAGATCGAGGCGTCGCTGCGCCCTCTGGACGGCGCCACCGTGCTGAGCCTTCTGGTCACCTTCTTCAGCGCGCGTGTGCGCAGCTTGCGCATGGCGCTCCACCACGACCTCAACGTCATCAGCGGCATGCGTGAGTGTTTGTGATTTGGCCGCTACGTTGAGAATAAGGGGCCGTTGGGACCTCAGCGTGATCAGCGGCATGCGCGAGTGCTGTGGGCATGCATGGCTCATGGCTCATGGATGGATCTCGACATGCGCGAGTGCTCGCACATAGTCGTATGAGAATAAACAAGCCAAATGAACTGCGTGGGGATTTGCGCGCATTATGTGTCATTGAGGCATAGTAATCTGCTGTTGTGTTCTCGCCCATAGTCGCTTTTGTGAGCGTTGTGCGCGTGCGTACTGGTCTTCATGTGCGTTGCACCCACCGGAGTCATGTCAGCCGCCCATGATGCACGGCTGTGCTGGTCGTTGATAGGGGGCCCGCTTTCTACCATTCTATTGTGCTGGTCGTTGATGGAGGGCCCACTTTCTACCATTCTATTGTGCTGGTCGTTGATAGAGGGCCCACTTTCTACCATTCTATTGTGCTGGTCGTTGATAGGGGGCCCACTTTCTACCATTCTATTGTGCTGGTCGTTGATGGAGGGCCCACTTTCCACCATTCTATTGTGCTGGTCGTTGATAGAGGGCCCACTTTCTACCATTCTATTGTGCTGGTCGTTGATAGGGGGCCCACTTTCTACCATTCTATTGTGCTGGTCGTTGATAGAGGGCCCACTTTCTACCATTCTATTGTGCTGGTCGTTGATAGGGGGCCCACTTTCTACCATTCTATTGTGCTGGTCGTTGATAGGGGGCCCACTTTCTACCATTCTATTGTGCTGGTCGTTGATAGAGGGCCCACTTTCTACCATTCTATTGTGCTGGTCGTTGATAGAGGGCCCACTTTCTACCATTCTATTGTGCTGGTCGTTGATAGGGGGCCCACTTTCCACCATTCTATTGTGCTGGTCGTTGATAGGGGGCCCACTTTCCACCATTCTATTGTGCTGGTCGTTGATAGAGGGCCCACTTTCCACCATTCTATTGTGCTGGTCGTTGATAGAGGGCCCACTTTCCACCATTCTATTGTGCTGGTCGTTGATAGAGGGCCCACTTTCTACCATTCTATTGTGCTGGTCGTTGATAGAGGGCCCACTTTCCACCATTCTATTGTGCTGGTCGTTGATAGAGGGCCCACTTTCCACCATTCTATTGTGCTGGTCGTTGATAGAGGGCCCACTTTCCACCATTCTATTGTGCTGGTCGTTGATAGAGGGCCCACTTTCCACCATTCTATTGTGCTGGTCGTTGATAGAGGGCCCACTTTCTACCATTCTATTGTGCTGGTCGTTGATAGAGGGCCCACTTTCTACCATTCTATTGTGCTGGTCGTTGATAGAGGGCCCACTTTCTACCATTCTATTGTGCTGGTCGTTGATAGAGGGCCCACTTTCTACCATTCTATTGTGCTGGTCGTTGATAGGGGGCCCACTTTCCACCATTCTATTGTGCTGGTCGTTGATAGAGGGCCCACTTTCTACCATTCTATTGTGCTGGTCGTTGATAGGGGCCCACTTTCTACCATTCTATTGTGCTGGTCGTTGATAGGGGCCCACTTTCTACCATTCTATTGTGCTGGTCGTTGATAGGGGGCCCACTTTCCACCATTCTATTGTGCTGGTCGTTGATAGGGGGCCCACTTTCTACCATTCTATTGTGCTGGTCGTTGATAGAGGGCCCACTTTCTACCATTCTATTGTGCTGGTCGTTGATAGAGGGCCCACTTTCTACCATTCTATTGTGCTGGTCGTTGATAGAGGGCCCACTTTCTACCATTCTATTGTGCTGGTCGTTGATAGGGGGCCCACTTTCCACCATTCTATTGTGCTGGTCGTTGATAGAGGGCCCACTTTCTACCATTCTATTGTGCTGGTCGTTGATAGAGGGCCCACTTTCTACCATTCTATTGTGCTGGTCGTTGATAGAGGGCCCACTTTCTACCATTCTATTGTGCTGGTCGTTGATAGAGGGCCCACTTTCTACCATTCTATCGCTGTGTGCGATGCGGTTCTTGTTGTCTCCCGATGTCGGCATCACACTGTGTTCTATAGCCTGTTTGTGTTTCATAACCACCTGGTATTTCTGCTTCAAGAGGCCACTGTGATGCCCTTTTACAGTGTGCCTTGCACCTCCCTACGTGCACCGTCAATGACCATACCAGCACCGTCAATGACCGTAACGCCCCACCAGCACCGTCAATGACTGTACCCTCGTCGAGCCACCTCGTCAGCCTACGCAATTGAGACTGAGCAGTGGTTGCCTTGCCAAGCCCTTGATTGGCACGCACGCATCCCCCATGTTGTCGCGCGCCCATGCCCCGCACATGCCCATGGCGCCTCCGCATCCCCCGTGTTGTCGCGCGCCCATGCCCCGCACATGCCCATGGTGCCTACTTGACCCGAGACTTTGCGCGGCCATTTGGGCGCATGGTTCACGGAATTCTCCTGCGCAAACATCTTTGCATGGGTCTGTGCAACTGTTCATGCTCAAGACTTGCTCCACCGTGCCTGTGCAACCGCCTGCGCACTGGCACCACCCGGCCTCATCACCCATCCAGCCCCCCTGCACAGCGAGTGGGCGGATCAGGCAGCCGACGACCACGTGCGTATGCTAGCATACCAACTGCACGACGCGGAAGAGCGGCTCAAGCGGCTGCTAGCAGGCACCCCCCATGTCAACAGCCGGTGGCTGTCCTGCACCTACCCGGGGCTGGTCCACATGGGCCTATCTCAGGAGGACCCTGGCGACCTCACCGCGCGCAGCATGGCCTCCCGAGGGGGCAAGTCGGCCAATGTCAAGTCGCCGCGCATGTCGGTCACGACAGGTGTCGCGCCGCCAGAGGACAAGACAGGCGAGGAGGTTGCGCGGCTGCTCCGTGCGGGCGTGCGGCCGGATGACGTCTCCATCATGCTGAGCTGGCAGACGTACACGCGCGTGATCTCGCGCCCGCTGCGATGGTTCGTCAAGCGCGTGGCATGGCTCGCCCACTTCAACGTGCACGTGCTGCTGGCACGCGCACAGCAGCCGCTGCTGCATGTCCTGCGTGCCGCGGCCGATCATAACAAGGAGCGGCGCAGGTTCATGGCCTACACACCGGGGGGTGGGGCCACATCGCCCACTGCCAGGCGCGCCGCCGAGGGGCCTCAGGGGAGGGTTGCGGAGGGCGGTAGTCATAAAGGCGCGGATGGCAGAAAGTCGCCCACGGATGCCAGCAGTACGGCCGGGGACCCAACGCTGTCTACCACTGCACAGGTCAACCAAGCGCTGTCCCTGATGGATAGCTTGCCCGTGCATGTGACCGATGTCAGCACGCTGGACGCTAAGATACTTGAGCTGTGCGCCTACTTCAACATGGCGGAAGGCGTGCCAATGGTCACCGAGGGCAGCGCGGTGGCGTTTGCGGTACTCAATCTGTTCAAGGCCGAGTTTGCGCGCCAGAACGCGCAGTGCCGCTACTACGGGTACATGTCGGGGGGCGAGTACGTGCACCGGCGCGACGGGACGTACGAGAAGGTGCCCTTTGCGCAGCTTCCTGCGAACGCGCTATACTTGCAGACGGCACGGTGGAAAGGGATCGCCGCCACAGGGAGTGTGCTGGCTCCTGGCACCCAGGCATTTGATTTGGACATCAACCCTACCCATGGCGCCATGCTACGGAAAGTCGATGATGCAGTCGATGAGATGCTGCGGCTTGCTAATGAGGCGTTAGAGGAGGAGGACCCCGAGGAGGTGCTGGCCCGCATCAAACGGCAGGCGGCCGGGTACGCCAGTTTAACGGCCAGTGAGGCGGTGGACCTGCGCAAGGTGCGCGTTAGCTTCAAGCGGACGGCACGGCTTGCGGTGGCGGTGTCTAAGATGAAGGCGCTTGACTTTGATACCCCAGGGGGAGCGGACGACCACCACGACTTTGTGATGGGGACCGATGGGCAGGAGGAGGACCAGGGGGACGGGAAAGAGGATGGCCAGGGGGAGGGCGGCAAGGAGGGCGGAGAGAGCAAGGAGTCGACGCGCCTGCCCTCTCGCAAGCTGGAGAGCTTCTTCTTGATGCGACACATACGGTCTCGCATGCTCAAGGCCCGGCTACGCCACGCTCTCAACTTCATGGTCTCGGTGAGGCGGCGCATCGACATGGACCGATGCAACAGGTTCCACGCGGAAAGCCGGTCGTCATCTTCTGGTGGTCAGGCCAAGGAGGAGGGCAAGCGGCGCGGGGGCGGCAAGGGCAAGTGGGAGAAGATGTCGGGTGACAAGTCGGCGGGTGGCTCACGTGCCACCTCGCGCCGTAATTCTGTCAGCAGCGTCTCGGGGCGCGCCAGGGCGCTGGCCGCCCTGGCAGGTGTCAGCGAGGCCAGCGAGGACGAGGGCGAGTATGACATTGACGACGATGATGACGACGATGACCTGAACGATGGTCGGAGCGCCAGCGGGGTAGGGGCCAAGTTTGGGGGTCGCCGGCGCCGCGACAAAGCTGGAGGGGGGACGCGGGGCGCGGATGAGCTGTCGCTTATCGCGGAGGTGATGGAGGCGGAGGACACATATGAGGCCAGCGAGGCGCTGGGAGGCGGGCTCATGGTGCGTGACGGTAACGGGTTGCTGGTCATGTACTCGGCCACATTGGACGAGATGGCGTGCAGAGAGGAGGAGATGCTGCGCGCCGGCACGCTGGCGCTGCAGGCGACCAGGGCGGCAGCCGAGGGGGCGGCGGTGGCGGCTGAGGAGTTGCCCGTGCGGGGCGAGTGGCTCAAGGGGGTGGGCATGAACAGCATCAAGTGAGTGGGTTGGGGCAGCAGCTTTCCCACCATCACCCTCCCACCATCACCCTCCCACCATCACCCTCCCACCATCACCCTCCCACCATCACCCTCCCACCATCACCCTCCCACCATCACCCTCCCACCACCACCCTCCCACCATCACCCTCCCACCATCACCCTCCCACCATCACCCTCCCACCATCACCCTCCCACCATCACCCTCCCACCATCACCCTCCCAACATCACCCTCCCACCATCACCCTCCCACCACCACCCTCCCACCATCACCCTCCCACCATCACCCTCCCACCATCACCCTCCCACCATCACCCTCCCACCATCACCCTCCCACCATCACCCTCCCAACATCACCCTCCCACCATCACCCTCCCACCATCACCCTCCCACCATCACCCTCCCAACATCACCCTCCCACCATCACCCTCCCAACATCACCCTCCCCCTATCGCCATCACTTCCCTCCTCTGGTGCCCTATCGACTGCCCATGCTGCACACCACACTTGCTACCACCACACTTGCTACCACCACACTTGCTACCACCACACTTGCTACCACCACACTTGCTAAGTTACCATCGCTCGCGCCACTCTTATGCTTACTACTGCCCACACCATTCTCTACACTGCCCTCAAATCCGGGTTGCATCCGTCACTGGCAGCGTTTCCCAATCATCCAATGCATTGCCTTGCTGCTGCTCCCACTGCCCTCCTCTGGCGTCCCCACCCCCGCTGCCCCACCCCTTGCCCTCTGCCCTGCCCCTTGTCCATTACCTCACCTGCTGTCTCTTACCCCATCCCTTGCTCCCAACAGGAAAGTGGACCGCGGCGCCCTCCTCAACGACCTGCTCGAGCTCGAGCTCACGTTTGTGCGGCGCCAACAGGACCTGCTCCTGCTGCTGCTGCACGCCTACAATGCCGCCAGCAGCGCTCTGCACAAGGAGAAGCTCGCCGCTGAGATCGAGCACGTGCTGGCGCGGCGGCCCCGACTCGACCGTCTGGCCCACCACTTTGGGCCGTCGTACATGAACGACATCCTGGTGCTAGAATTAGAGGCGGAGCTGGTCGAGGCCGTCCTCACGGCGCAGCACGATCGCGAGATGGCGGCTTTAAGGGACGCGCACGGGGTGGACGCCGCCGGCCAGGGACTGTCCAGGGACGAGCTCGATGAGCTGGCACGCCTGAAGCTGCGCGACGACGCCGATGGCCCCCTTGCGAAGCTCAAGGTCCCCCCGGTGCTCCTCGTTCCGCCACACCGAGCTGGCCGTGAGGGTGATGGCAAGAGTGATGTCAGCGATGACGATGACGACGGTGCTGACGAGGAGGGATATGGGGGGGAGACGCGTCGGCGGTTTGTGGGGGAGTATGCAGCCAGTGATGATTGGCTCGCGCGGCAGCTGAACCGTGCCGGCAGCCAGGGCTTCCTGTGGGAGCTTCTGTCAACCCTCCGGCGTGTGCTGGACGAGCTGTGTGACACGCACTCGATTGATAACCCCGGCCGGCAGGCCAGCGTCCACCGGTGCCTGCTGCAGGCGGCGCTGCGCGAATGGAAGGAGCACGGCGCCGATGAGGCGCAGTGGGAGGTCTCAGGGATGGCGGTGAAGGTACCTAAGCGCTCATCCTCTCATCCTCTCATCCTCTCATCCGGCACTCCTTAACTTAATGGTTTCTCCTAGAAGGGGGGCCTAGAATTAAGGTTTGTCTTGCGAAGTGGCAGTCCTGCGTTGGTTAAATCCGTGACTGTCTTCGGTGTAGTTGTAGCAAATGAATGTCGCGGTCTCCTTGGGGAGCCTTGAAGCCTTAACTCTCAACAATGGTGATGAGCGCCAAGTCTTATGATGGTCGTTCCTGCCTCGCTGCTTGCCGTGCGGGCACGGGTCCTGCCTGCTTAGGTGCCTGTCGTGTGGCTGCTGGCAACCATGCGGACAGCTGATAGCTGGCAGGTAATCCATGCTGCTTCCTGCCACCAAGGACTTGCCCTAGAGGAGTTGCCGTAGAGGACCTGCCGTAGAGGAGCTGCTGTAGAGGACCTGCCGTAGAGGACGTGCCGTAGACGACGTGCCGTAGAGGACATGCAACAAAGTATACCCCCCTTGTCGCTTGGCACGCTTGCAGAGTGATGAAGCCAGCCATCCAGGCATCTCACGCGAGGGGGGTCGCATCCACCTGGGAAGGCGTAGGGTCTCGACGGACACAATGGGAATGGTTGTCTTGCGAAGCTGTAGGACAGGATGTGGCGAACGCCTGCTGGCAGGCATCCGTTGCCCACGAACTAGACAGGCCAGCCTCGGGATGCCATCTGAGGATGACTCCCTCAAGCGCAGGTTAATTTTCGTCATGGGGCCATGGCCCGCTGGGTCATTCCACGTTGCTGTTCTAGATTACACTATAGTGAGTGCTAGAGTATGCTATAGTGAGTGCCAGAGTATGCGATCATGTGGGCGGTTGGGGTATGTGGGTGTGGAGCACAGAAAGAAGGAAGGAAGGAAGGAAGGAAGGAAGGAAGGAAGGAAGGAAGGAAGGAAGGAAGGAAGGAAGGAAGGAAGGAAGGAAGGAAGGAAGGAAGGAAGGAAGGAAGGAAGGAAGGAAGGAAGGAAGGAAGGAAGGAAGGAAAGAAGGAAAGAAGGAAGGAAGGAATGTAGATGGTGGGAGAGTGCCACAGAGCCACACGTCCAAGGGGGGCATGAGCACATGCAGGTGTGGGCATGTGCCCATGCGGACAAAGGCTCAGCTTTCCCTCCCTGATGCAGGGCATGAGACGCCCTGCTGCAGGGCGCAGGATGCCCTTCCTGGGTATTGAATTTAAATTGTTGTTGTTTATGGCGGGATGGTTACTGCATCTTCATGCCCAGTTGCTCTATGTTTGCGACGTGGTCAAGCTGAGCAGACGCATAACGATTCTTCCTTCTTTTTCCTACTGGTGCTCATGCCCATCGTGCTGGCCAGCTGCGGCAAGGTCTGGCGCCGCCCCCCTCCGAGTCAGAGCCCTCGTTCTTGCAGCCGTCCCTCATCATGGACAACGGGGTGACGCTCGCCAGTTTCCTGGAGGGCCATGCGACCGCGCTCGCTCGGCCGCCGCCACCTGGCACGCCGGAAGACGACAGCAAGCTGGGCGACACGGCTAGGGGGCCCAAGCTATTGGGGCAGGCCTCACGACCCAGCACATTGGAGCCTGCGGGGGGGTTGAGGGCCGCTGTGTCCGGGCCAGTCATGGGGATGGGTGTTGGCGCGGATGCCAGCAATGCCAAGCCTGTCGTGATAGACCCTGATGTGCTGGCGCTGCGCGTGCTGCTGCAGGGGCACGTGGCGGCGCAGCACCGCTCGCTGCTTGCAGATGCCACCTTCTCGTCTCAACTGCTGGCGGCCATGTACATTGCACAGGGGCGCGCGCTGGGCGTGGCGGTGCAGTCAGTCGAGATGGAGCCGCTCACTTTTGACGGGAAGGTGAGAAGTGGAGCCGGTCATTTTTTATGGGAAAGTAAGAAACTGTGCCTCACCCATGAGAAGGTAAGAACGAGCGGCCTACTTTGGATGGCAAAGTGAGAAAATCGGCTTACCCTTGATGAGAAGGTAACTAAACGTTTGCTCACATTCGACGGGAAGGTAAGCGAACGCTGCTCACCTCGGATGGGAAGTTTCGCATCTGGTGGAAACCTTTTTTTATGGGAAGTTTCGCATCTGGTGGAAACCTTTTTTTATGGGAAGTTTCGCATCTGGTGAAAACCTTTTTTTATGGGGAGGTACCGATCAGGTGGAAACCTTTCTTGTGCGTCAAGGCAGGCGAGCCTTGGATCCTTGTAGCTCTCCACACGTATGGAACATTTCGTGACGTATGGAACATTTCGTGACGTATGGAACATTTCGTGACGTATGGAACATTTCGTGGGGTTGGCTCCACACGTATGGAACATTTCGTGATGTATTGAACATTTCGTGGGGTTGGCTCCCTCATGGGTGACTGCTGTCATGTGGATGCTCAAGCTGGCCCTGCCCCGTAAACAATTTTCCCTCCCAGCCCCATAAACAACTCCTCCTCCCAGCCCCATAAACAGCTCCCCCTCCCAGCCCCATAAACAGCTTCCCCTCCCAGTCCCATCACCAACTTCTCCTCCCAGCCCCATAAACAGCTTCCCCTCCCAGTCCCATCACCAACTTCTCCTCCCAGCCCCATGAACAACTCCCCCTCCCAGCCCCATAAACAACTCCCCCTCCCAGCCCCATAAACAACTCCCCCTCCCAGCCCCATAAACAGCTCCCCCTCCCAGCCCCATAAACAACTCCCCCTCCCAGCCCCATAAACAACTCCCCCTCCCAGCCCCATAAACAACTCCCCCTCCCAACCCCATGAACAACTCCCTCTCCCAACCCCATAAACAACTCCCCCTCCCAGCCCCATGAACAACTCCCCCTCCCAGCCCCATAAACAACTCCCCCTCCCAGGCTCATAAACAACTCCCCCTCCCAACCCCATAAACAATCCGCCTCCCAGCCCCATGAACAACTCCCCCTCCCAGCCCCATAAACAACTCCCCCTCCCAGTCCCATCACCAACTCCCCCTCCCAGCCCCATAAATAACTCCCCCTCCCAGCCCCACAAACAACTCCCCCTCCCAGCCCTATAAACAACTCCCCCTCCCAGCCCCATAAACAACTCCCCCTCCCAGTCCCATCACCGACTCCCCCTCCCAGCCCCATAAATAACTCCCCCCCCTAGCACCATTAACGACTCCCCCTCCGCCCCACATCAACGCCCCCTCCACGCTCCGCAGGCGGCGGCAGCCATCAAGCCCGACAGCGAGGAGGTGCTACCGCCCAAGGACCCCCCCCCCTCACTGAGCCTTCGCACCACCAGCTGCCGGCTTGCGGCCGCCGAGTTTGACGCTGACATCAGCGACAAGGTCGGCGGGTTCCACTCCCCCGCCCAGGTGGCACACCTGCTGACTGCCGAGGGCCGCACACACCTGGCACAAGCGGCTGCCGCGCAGATGGTGCACGCGTCACTGCTGGGCACGGCGCTGTGCTACAACAAAATCCTCCTTTCGCACATCCTCCACCAGGTGACCCGCCGCATCTGCGCCGCGCAGGAGAGGGGCGCCGGGGGGCAGGACCGCGACGCCGCGGCGGCCAATGGAGAAGGGACAGGTGGCGTGGGGCTGGAGCTCGCCGCGCTGATCGGCGGCGAGGTGGCGCGCTCCCAGGGTGCGCGGACGCTGATGGCGCGCGTGGAACAGGCGAGGCTCATAGAGACGCGTGCCGTCCGCAAGTACTTCTGCTCGGTTGTTGAGGTCAAGCGGCGGCAGCAGTCGCGCGTGATGGACCGCTTTACCAAGGCCACGTTGGAGACCATCCAACGCAAGACCCCAAAGGGGGACGCCACCGCCACCGCCGCCACCGGTAGCAGCAACAGCCACGGGGAGCGCGTATCGACCAGCAGCGGCAGCAGCGCATCCACCCCCTCGCAGGCCGTGGCACCCGCCAGCACAACAGGGGCCCCCGTTGCAGGGGGTCGCGAGAGCATTGCTGCGCTCAAGGCCTCCTTGTTCGAGCTCTACCTCCTCGGCGTGATGGCGGGCGTTCGGCCCTACGGCCTCAAGTGGCAGCTGTCAGGGATCGCGCTGCGGCTCGGTCGGCTGGCGGTCGGCCTCGGCGGGGGGTCTGCTAACCTGCCCAACCCCTTCTTTCGTGCGTGGGGATCCGCCGCTGCTGGCAACGTCAACACCACCCTTTTTGACGACATGGTCGCCGAGTTCATCGTCGGTGATGACTTGGAGCTAGGCGGGCCGCGCCCAGGCCATGGGGGGGGGGGCGAGGGGGGCGAGTGCGCGGACTGCCCGTAGTGCGGGCCAGGGTCAGGCCTCGGACAGCTCCCTCCCGGTCATCCTTGAGGTGCCCTCCCGCGCGGCCGTGTCGGCACACCGCGGCGCCAACCCTTCCGCGTCCACTGTGCTGGCATCCCGTGGCGACGGAGAGGGGTCCCTGGGCCTGTCTGGGTTCGCGGGCCTCGCCGCCGCCGCCATGTCGGCATCCGGGGCCAAGGATGGTTCCGCCACCAAGGACGCAGGTGGCAGCAGTAACTCTGGTGGTGGTGGTGGTAGTGGTGGTGGTGGTGGCGGCAGCAGTGGCGGCGGGGCGACCAGCAGCATCAGCATGGACCGATTCTGGACACTCCTGCCTGCACGGCGGCTGCTGGAATTACCCTCCGATGATGAGCTGCACTTGGAGCAGCTGCTGGCGTTCCAATCTGCCATCAGTGAGATGCTGACGCTGTTCTGGGCAGGCGCCTCGCTCTCCGTGCCCTCTCGCACGCTGGTGGCCGCACAGCAGCGGCTGTGTCGCGACGATGACGTGGCCATCATGGCCCTTGCACGCGTGCGCTCGGACCTGAATGAGCTGCTGGAACACTCCAACAGCCACGGGTGGGGCGTACTCAAGCAGGTGGGCCAGAAGGCACTGGGGGGCATCGCCGCAAAAGACCCCACAAAGGCGCTCCCCGCGGCTATGCAGATATTGCTCAAGATGGAGCAGCGGAAACCAGCCGCGGGGGGGGGGAGCGGCGAGGGCGGCAACCCGGCTGTGCAGGCGTTTGAGACCGGGATGGCCTACCTCGAGCTCCTGCGACAGGTCCACGCGCTCAAGTACGCGGTCAGGCTGTGCGAGGCCCATGCGGCGTTCGAGACGGCGTTGCGACCGGACGCCGCCGCCGTGGTCCGCCAGCTGGTCTACGCGGCGCTGAGGTGGCGCGAGGGTGGGGCGGCGGGGGCGGGTGGGGTGGTCGGCGTGACGGGCCGCTGCCTCTCGCAAGGGCCCACGCTGGCCATGCTCGCAGCAGGGGACGCGGGGCACCACCACGCGGGCGCGCTGCGATGCGGCGCGACCAACGCGAGGGTCGTGGGCGAAAGGGACCACGCGGTCAGCCTCAACGCGCCCGCGCTGCTCACGGAGGTCGCACCCTGGGGCAGCCGGGACATCTCCCTGGGCTCCTGGGTGGGCGCGGCGCTCCCCCCGCGCAGCATCGCGTCGGGGGGGGGCATGTGGGCTCTCTCGTTGGTAAGGCTGGCAGACGCGGATCGAGCGACCATCGCGGGCAGCGGGCCGAAATGGGACGGCATGCTGGCGAGCTTGTCGCAGGAGGACGTGGGTGGAAGCACAAACATCACGCCTGTGCACCTGCTGGTGAACCCAATCTATTTGCTGGACCTCACGCTGGCGCAGGTGAGCGCAGGGGGGGGGGGGGGGGGGCAGGGGGGCAGGGGGGCAGGGGGGCAGGGGGGGCAGGGGGGGCAGGGGGGCAGGGGTGATGGTGTTCATGGCGTTACGGCCACAATGGTCAGCAGGGCCCGTTCATCCCGTCAAGAAATGGGCGTGAAGGCCACGGGCATGTGTGTGAGACGTGGGGAGTTGCACTGCCAGGACGCCGTGTGGCCCAAGGGACGCTGGGCAAACCCTGGTCCCGTCTGCTAACGGGGGACTGAAGCTCATTTCTCATCGTGGTTGACAAGGAACTTGGTCTCCAGGTGAAGCTCTTTTTGCTGTAAAGGATAAGGAAGTTGATCTGGCCGTCATGCGATGCTTTCCTTGCCAACGCCTTCAACAACGCAAGCTCACATGTCCCGCTCGCACGCCCACCACATCAAACATGACTGCATCCGCCGCCCTCCTCTCTGGACCACGGCCCTGGACCATCGCCCCTTCCCCCAGATACGCCTTCGTCGGGTCTTCCTGGACCTGCGGCTCTACGGGGGGAGCCCGGCTGCCACCAGCCGCAACTATCTGGAGAGCGCGGCCTCCTGCCCCACATTTACCCACCAGCTGCCGTCACGCCCCGCGGGCCGTGTCATGCCGCGCGCTGGTGGCGTTGAGGACGGGGAGCCCGGTCCTGGCAGCACCGCGGCCGCGCTGGCAGCTCTGTCGAACCCGCCATCGACCAACCCTTCTGACGCGTTCATTGCGCAGCTGAACAGCAGGGTACGCGCGGTGGTGTGGGGTTATTTTGGCTTGTGGTTATTGTTTGCCTCTCGCAATTCAGCAATGTGTCCGCACTTTTGGGGTGTTGACTGGCAGTGATGTCTTTCACCTGGTGGGTGTACGGAACAGCATTCTATTTGTTGGAGCGTGCAGATGACGCCTGCCAAGGCAACAGACGCTGTCTACACAACACCACTGCTTTATACTCTCGACCTCTTGCATCGTGCCTGCCAAATAGCAGTGGTACATACCTGCAGCTCGCAATGCCCCTCGATCCCCCTCCATTCTTCCCCCCTGCCTTTTGGGTGCGCACATACACACCCCCATGCACACACGCTCACACACTCTCTCGGTCCCCACCCACCCCCGCCTCTCTCTCTGTCACACACACACACACACACACACACACACACACACACACACACACACACACACACACACACACACAACACAAAACGCGTCCCCTGGCAGATAAAGGCGGAGGCCGACCTGTACAAGCGCGAGGTGCAGCGCGTGGTGGACTCGTGGGACTTGGTGTCGCTCATCGGCCTCTCATCCCCCGAGGGCGTGCTGCCACCCCCCTTCAACCTCGAGGTCTCCTTCCCGGGCCGCACCTCCCCCGCCGTGCGTGACGTCCGGCATAAAGAGATGTGCGTCTTCCTCCTCAAGCGGCTCCTGGATGGCCTGCTGTTGCACGACACGCTGCAGCAGCAGCAAGTGAGGTACACCGCGCTGCTGGCGGCCGCACACCTGCGGCCTGGCGCGCCAATCGCAGCGTTCGGAAGCGGGGCGGCCGGTGGGGCAGGACAGCTGGCGATTCCTGACGTCATTGCCGCTCTGGACCCCAGTCTGGCGACGGTGGGGGACACTTCGGAGCGACGACAGTCGCTCGTGTCAGGTAGGGGGTGGAGAGCGAGCGCACATATCGGGCGGGTGTTTAAGGGCTGTGGCTGATGTTTTGTACGTCTCAAAGAGCGGTTGTTGGTCTCTGGTGGGTGTGCCGCCTATAACCTGCCCACATGTTGGTGGCAACATGTTTGTTTATGATCGTAATGTCATGCTACTGGAGTACGTTTGGCTTATGATCATAACCTTCTCGCCATCATGCCCGGTAGCAGAATCCCTGGTAGCCGGTACATCGTCTCGCTGTGTTCTCACCACCATGCATTACCCACCCCTCGAATCATCCCCCCCCACAGGCGGAAGCAACCGCGACAACGACAAGGCGCCCAATCCCCCCCCCATCGCCACTGGCACGTCGACGACGAGAAGCGCCAGCTGGCGCGGTACGGCCACATGGCGCCCGCGGTGGCCAACGAGGTGGCGGCGCTGGCGTCGGCGCTGCGCCAGGCCAACGCGCTCGAGCAGAACAGCGTGGAGTTGCTGCTGGCGGAGCCCGAGGAGGATGACGAGGGCAACGGGCGGGTGATCGCGGTGCGCGAGCGGCAGCTGATGCGGTGGCTGCGGCAGGCCGTGGCGTCGATTCTGGCGCTGGCGGAGCAACAGGTACGTGGTCGGGGATGCCAGGAATAGGTTAGAGGGGAATGTCAGTAATAGGTGAGGGGTGGGATGTCAGCAACAGGTGAGGGGTGGAAATGGCCTGTGACATGGCTGCATCCCACCCCATGGTTGTCCTCGCATGCAGTCGGTTGTCCTCGCATACAGTGGTGTGTTCATAGTCAGAGCAGGCGCTTGTCCCATGGGGGAGCAAAGCAGCCTCCCGCAGGCTGCCAGGCCATCCTGCCGCACATGGTCGAATACTCGGGAAGTATCAGTGGGAATATAGGCGGGAAGCATCGTGGTGTTGTGAATTGCCCAGCCAGCTTCTAAGGTAGGGCGTCTTGGCCTCTACGCATCTAGATTCTAGACTGCTGGGCTTCTAGGTGAGGAAAATGGGTGTACTCCCAGGACACCCTTCGAAGGGTGTCCTGGGAGTAGTCAGGGCAGGTCCTCCCCACCTGCATGTGCCGCAGAACATTTGGCCCTCCCCTAGCTCCCCCCCCATTGTTCCCCGAATCCGCTGCAGTCATTCTCAAACCCGAAGCTGTTCCCCCCACATTTGGCCCCCACGCTGCACATTTGGCCCCCACGCTGCACATTTGGCCCCCACGCTGCACATTTGGCCCCCACGCTGCACATTTGGCCCCCACGCTGCACATTTGGCCCCCACGCTGCACATTTGGCCCCCACGCTGCACATTTGGCCCCCACGCTGCACATTTGGCCCCCACGCTGCGCATTTGGCCCCCACGCTGCACATTTGGCCCCCACGCTGCACATTTGGCCCCCACGCTGCGCATTTGGCCCCCACGCTGCACATTTGGCCCCCACGCTGCACATTTGGCCCCCACGCTGCACATTTGGCCCCCACGCTGCACATTTGGCCCCCACGCTGCACATTTGGCCCCCACGCTGCACATTTGGCCCCCACGCTGCACATTTGGCCCCCACGCTGCACATTTGGCCCCCACGCTGCACATTTGGCCCCCACGCTGCACATTTGGCCCCCACGCTGCACATTTGGCCCCCACGCTGCACATTTGGCCCCCACGCTGCACATTTGGCCCCCACGCTGCACATTTGGCCCCCACGCTGCACATTTGGCCCCCACGCTGCACATTTGGCCCCCACGCTGCACATTTGGCCCCCACGCTGCACATTTGGCCCCCACGCTGCACATTTGGCCCCCACGCTGCACATTTGGCCCCCACGCTGCGCATTTGGCACCCACGCGACGTGTTTGGACGCCAGGCACCTGGCTACAGTGTTTGCTTGCGCAGCAGCACCCGCAGCAAACCCATGCGTTCATCTCACACCTTCAGTTGCGCCTGCACCTCACCGATGCACACACACGCCTGTGCTCAAGCCTCCTTGACCTTGCTCCACCCGCCTCCACCCTCCTCATCCCCTCAACCCCCCCTCAACCCCCCCCAGCGTGAAGAGGAGGTGGCACTGGCGTCCGCCCGCACCAAGCGCGCCCGCTACCGCACGCTCATGGCCCAGCGCGAGGCTGAGCAGCTGCTCCGGCTGCTGCAGCAGGAGGGGCAGGCGCACACGCGGCGGGTGGAGGCCGACGTGTGCGACCGGGGGCTGGGCCTCGTGTTTGAGGTGGAGCGCATGCAGCACGCGATGGACAAGTTTGGCAGCGACATGGAGCTGCAGAAGGACGCGGCGCGGCTGCAGGCGGTGGCGGAGTACGGCAGCAAGGTGGACGCACTGGAGAAGGAGCTGGAGATGGCGCGCACGAATCATGCGGTGGGTGAGGAGGGCGGGCGACAGGGTATGATAGGGGGGTAGACGACGACAGAGTGACCGCAGGCTGTGGGGGGATAGGAGAGAAAGGAGTGAGAGATGGTGGCCAGCAACCATGCGGTATGTAAAGGGTGAGGGTGAGGGTGACATTTGGTGAGAGGGGAGACGAGGTGCGTAGAGGTGAGAGGGGCAATAGGGGAAGTAGGGGGCATGTTTTGCGACCTGCTCTGTTCTGCTTCCCTTGAAAGCATACGCTCCTCTACCCATCCCACACCCCACATGCATGACATCAGTAAGTGTATGTGCCATTGGCTCACATTCTCGACCCAACCAACCAACCAACCAACCATTCAAACCCAAACCCAAACTCAAACCCGAACCCACCCACCAATACACACACACACACACAAACACAAACACACACACACACACACACACACACACACACACACACACACACACACACACACACACACACACACACACACACACACCATTCAAACCCACCCTGACAGGTTTTTAAGGAGGACATGCAGCAGAACCTCATGCTGGCGCTGTCGGACGTGCGCAAGGAGGCCAACATGAAGATGATGCTGGCGCGCTTTGACGGCGGGATGCCCCACGAGGAGGTGGACCACCACATTCGTGTGCAGCGGCTGGAGGATGAGCTGCTGCAGATGAAGCTGCGGAACGTGGACCTGACCAAGTCGGTGAGTCTTAGGGGGCATGTAGATATAGTGACCGGACAAAGTGAGTGCATACATGAAGCTGTGGAATGTGGACCTGACTATTTAAGAGGGCATATAGATAATTTGACCGGGCCCAAGTCGGTGAGCTAATATTTAGATATTGATCAGACCAAGTGCGTGCATACAAGAAGCTATGGAAGCTGGACCTCACCAAGGCTGTCAACAGTAGAGAGCAGATAAGATGAATTGAGGTGACCAAGTCGGTGAGCGCTTGTAGTAGCCTGACCAAATGCATGCATGCATGCTAGAAGCAGCCCAGGGATGTGGACCTAACCAAGTCAGTGCGCGGCTATACCTGACGGAATCTGTGGGTGCATACAGTGACCTGACCAAGTCTGTGAGTAGTTGTAGTGACCTGAACAAATCAGTGAGCGCATCAGAGGGCATCGCGCTGTCGTCTGACCCTAGCAAGCAAGCGGAGCTAGGCATGAGTTGGTGACCTGACTGGTTGCTGAGTAAGTGAGCGGAGGGTGACGGCGGACCAGCGGAGATCGCACGGCTCTTTATACGGTGTCAGAAAGGAGAGCGGCGGATGGAGCTCATTTCAGATCCAGCGCAGCGGATGGCTAGCGTGAGCGCATGCTGCCACACCCCTTGTGGATATTGTCCTGGTCATTGCGATCTGGAATATCGGGCTTGTGAGGGCCTGGATGAACGCATGGTGGGGGTCTCGCATGCACGGTGGGGAACAGGAACACGGGCTTCCCATGCCTGCCATGCGTAACGTGCCTGCAACCTGACATGCTCTCGTACTTCGTCCGCGTCAACCTGACATGCTCTCGTACTTCGTCCGCGTCAACCTGACATGCTCTCGTACTTCGTCCGCATCAACCTGACATGCTCTCGTACTTCGTCCGCATCACCGCACGCAAACTCTCCCTCCACAATGCACGCAACGTCTCCCTCCACACACCACACGCACGCAAACTCTCCCTCCACAACGCACGCAACTCCTCCCTCCACACACCCGCACGCAACTCCTCCCTCCACACACCACGGGTGGGGCCAGGGGAAGCCCAGTCCTGTCTGTGTATGCGCGTGAGGGATACCGGCACACCGGCCCAGGTCTGCTGCGCCTTGTTCTGGCCTGCTGCGCCTCGTCGTGATTCTTCTGTGAAACCATGCCACCGACCGGGACGCGTGACACGCCTGCCCCTCACGCCTGCTATGCCGCAACGCCTGCCTTGGCTCTCTGCTGCGCTTTCTTGCTGTGTGCGGCGTTTCTTCTTCCTTTACCGACCGCCGTCACATGACCCGTATTTCCTTCATTCCTATTGCTCGTGGCGTCGCCAGATCATGAAGCTGCGCGCGATGTTCAAGCTGAAGCAGGCGGTGGCCAACAATCTTGCGCAGAAGAAGGTGGGTGACCCCCTTGTTTCCTCGGTCGCTTGCTCAACCCATCTTGTGGCCAACAACATGTGGCCCAGAACAAGGTGGGTGCTGACCGCACTGTAGTATCCGTTCTCTCGACTATACAGGCGCCCGCCCGCACGCACCCCCATCCAACCCAGCCCCAAACCCCCACTCACCCACCCACCTACCTGTCTGCATGACCCTGGCCCCGCCACAAACCTTCCCCTCACAGTCTTTCCACTTGCATAACATGACACAGACGGCGCAGTTCTTGCCACTCACTTAGCATCGGTCGCAGAGTGGGTTCCGTTGGCAAGCCTTTTTTACCTAAAAGGTACATCCACGCGTTGGTGCTTGCTGTGGTTGCAGTCCCACACCTGATGCACATACATGACTAGCCCAGCATGCAGCCAACCTCGGTTCTCTTGTGCTGGGTTCACGTCAGGGCGCCATGCCTTACCCAGTAGTATTTTGGTCGCCGTTTCAGGAATACAGGGCAGGTGAAGAGCTGTTGTCTTATAGTTTTCCCATGGGCCCCTTCATCTTCCCTGGCCTGTCCATCCTATCAACGTGTTTGTGTTCAATGAACCTGTCGCCCAGGCCGCCCTCTGTCTCGTCACCCTATTCTAATCCATATCATACCTGGGTGGCATCCCAGGTATGCGTGAGGGATTACCTTTGTTTCCAGCCCCCGGATTTCTCTGATTTCGGGGACGGCTGATACTACTTGTCACTTCTACCTCTTTTACTTTTCACTCACAAGCAAACAAGCGAGCCAGCATGAAGGCAGGCAGGTAAGCAAGCAAGCGGGCAGCAAGCTAGAATCACGCTCTCACATGGAGCGTGCAATGGCTCCACATGCAATGCCTGTGCTCGCGCTCCCGAGTGTGTGTGTATGTGTGTGTATGTGTGTGTGCCTCCCCTTTCACGCCTCCCGGTCCCCCCCTGCCTTTTCCAAATGGTTCCCCCCTGCCGCTCTACCCCCCCCCCGACCCCTTTCCTTCCCTCCCCCCCCCCTTAACCCCTTTCCTTCCCCCCCCCCCTTCTCCCCCCCCCCCCCCAGATCGAGAACATGGAGTTGACCCACCGCGCGGCCGAGGGGGGAACGTGGGAGACGGCGCAGGAGCACATGGGCCGCGCGCGCCAGCTGGCGGAGCAGCTGACCGCCACACGCAAGGCGCTGGGGGAGACCGAGGACGTGCTGCGCAAGGTGTCCAAGGACCTGGGCCTGGCGGTGAGTTGTCTGGTGTCCAAGGACCTGGGCCTGGCGGTGAGTTAGCTGGTGTCCAAGGACCTGAGCCTGGCGGTGAGTTAGCTGGTGTCCAAGGACCTGAGCCTGGCGGTGAGTCAGCTGGTGTCCAAGGACCTGGGCCTTGCGGTGAGTTAGCTGGTGTCCAAGGACCTGGGCCTGGCGGTGAGTTAGCTGGTGTCCAAGGACCTGGGCCTGGCGGTGAGTTAGCTGGTGTCCAAGGACCTGAGCCTGGCGGTGAGGTAGCCGGTGTCCAAGGACCTGGGCCTTGTGGTGAGTTAGCTGGTGTCCAAGGACCTGGGCCTGGCGGTGAGTTAGCTGGTGTCCAAGGACCTGGGCCTGGCGGTGAGTTAGCTGGTGTCCAAGGACCTGGGCCTGGCGGTGAGGTAGCTGATGTCCAAGGACCTGGGCCCGGCGGTGAGTTATGAGCATAGCTGGCGTCGATGGGCTTGGGCTCGGCGGTGAGTGTGGCAGAAAGTGTTCAAGGGCCTGCACTGCGGGATGTGCGGTTGCCTACAGGAGAGGGTTGAAGTCTGCAGCAGTCGGCATGAGTCTGACCTCACAATGACAAATGGCAAGAGAATTTCAGGAACAGCTATGGCAGAAGCTTTGCGGGCTCATCAGCGTGGCCGTGCTGGCTCACACACGCCCAATTGTTCTTGGGAACTGCCCCTATGGGGGGGGGATGTCCCCACTCGGTTCCCCTAGGGGGAGGGGGGGGGCACTGTGTTCCTCCGGTGTGCCCCGTGTGCCGTACACCTGTGGCTGCACACCTGTGGCCTTGTCCCCATTCCCCCATATACATATTGATAACAGTATAATTGATAGCTGCTAAGTACCCACGTCAACTACTGCCCGCCATGGGCCCTTGTCGCGGATCCCATGGTCGCGTTTTGACAACAAATCCACAATGATCTCACTCAAGGGCCCTTATAGTTATAGCCTTGTAAACCATCGCTGACCGCGGTCCTCTGGCCCAGGCATCTGTTTGCAGATTCACCGGTAGCCATACCTGATGAATGGTCCAGCACGCGTGGATCGACCCATGCATGGCTCTCAAGTGCACCCCCTTGCGCTGTCATCCCCTTGGCCTCGTGCGCCGTGCCTTTTCCCCCCCCAGAACCGGAGCAAAGTGCGGCTGGTCCAGTGGAAGGTGCAGACCAGCCAGCAGATGTCGGCGCTAGAGTCTCAAGTCAAGAAGCTGGAGCGATACAGCCGCGACATTGACAAGGACAAAGACGGGGGGACTAGCATTAGTGGCGACGCCCCCCCCCAAAAAAACGCCCTCGCGCGCTCCGACTCCAAGTCCCACGGCACATCGGGCCAGTACACTAGCGAACTGGAGAAGGAGGTCAAGCGTCTTCAGCGCAAGCTGGCGCAGGAGCGGCAGCTGAAGAGCGAGGCGTTGGAGAAGCTGGCGGAGACGCGGCCGCCGCCGCCGGTGGGCGACTTTGAAGGGGCGCAAGTCGAGATGTGAGGCCCAAAAAGCCCCAAATAGCCCATATAGTCTCAAATAACCCCCAATAACCTTCCATAGCCCCGGATTGCCCCCGGTAGCCTCGCTCTGTGCTTGCTAGTTTGACTTGATTTCATCTCTTTCTGATTTCCTCGTTATTCTGGCAATGGACTCATGCTTCATCCACGGGCTGTGGTTCAGCCACTTGGCAGCGCTTGCTCGCAGCTTAGGACGGTGCAGTTACTCGCGTGGCATGCTGGTTTGGTGTGATGGGCCCGTGGGCGCCACGGCTGCCAGCCTAACTTTCCTTCTACCACTAGAGGCTCCGTGTGGCCCATGACTTTCCAAGGCATTGCTTTCTGCTGCCATGCTGTTGGTTGCGTGCAGCCAAGCGCACTGTGTGTTGATGACTTAAATAGGCTCCCATCTCACTGTCTCCAACATGCGTCGACGCAGCGAACGGTTTCTGCGTTGTGGTAGCATCAGGTTGTGGTAGGGGTGAAAGCAGTATGCCAGGCTGGTACAAGGGAAACATGCCGTTGCCGGGGCAACCAGGTGGCTGGACTGCGGTATACATGTCTCCTCTCCTGCACACAAACACAATCATTTGGACCTTCTCAGCATACCTGTTGAGACCCGTGTCTGCTTATTAAACAGGTTTTTTGCCTACAACAGCTTGTCTAAACACAGTACTGCTGTAGGAAAAGGTCTGGTTGAGGGTCCAGGGCTTACATGGTTTTAAAACACCTATGAACCGTTTGTCTTTTCCCTCGTCGGGTGCTGGGCTGGGGGCTTTCCCCTGTTCCCCGCGCTCAATGCCCCCCTGCCATCCACCTCCCTTCCGACCTGTCATCCAAATGTGCAGGTGGCAGAAAAAGTACTCGCACACGCACGCGCAGCTCCAGCAGCTGGCCGCGGAGAACGATGAGTTAAAGCGCCGCATGAGGGAGGCACAGGCCGCCATGCCCACAGGGTGGGGGGCCCCCGCGCCGACACCTGGCGGCGGCAGTAGCAGCCTCAGCAGCACGTATCCCCTGGGCACCGGCGCTGGTAGTGGAGGGTCGGAGGCGTCGGGGTACCCGCGGCAGCCCAGCCCTGGGTCGGGTACATGACGGCTTGCACGCTGGTTTGGATAGGTGGCTGTTGGATTTTTTTGCAAGGTGGTTCGGTCCGAGTACGTGAATGTTTTTAAGGCACTTTGGGTGGCTACGTGACTGTTGGAAGGGTGCTACTACGATTTGACCTTTTTGCAAGAAAACTCTCCGTCGTCAACTTTGTGGACAATGCCTGTGTTAGCTTGGAAGGTGGGGGTGTGTCGTCCACATCCTTCCATCACTGGTATCTTGCAAGGGGAGACGTTGTCTGCGGCTCAGGCGGGTAGACGTAGCGGGAGGTCACCCCTTGCAAACACCTCCCTCGGTCCCATGGACGATGTCCCGCGCAAGGCGATGTAAGACCTTTGCAACACCTGTGCTATGCCTTTGCCAGACCTTTGCAAGGCTATGCAAGTCCTGGCCCATCCACGTCAAACCCATGGTGCGAATGCGCCAACTCATCTCTGATGCAGCGTTCCTTTTCTGTCGTTGATGCCGTCTGGCGGTGTCCTCCGGCTCTATCACCCACACACATCTCTGCCACCCCTGCACATTCCCCCGCGGCCGCTGTCTTATGCTCGCGCCCGCAGGCACTGCCCGCCAGAACATGTTCCAGGCCTCCAGCGCGCATGGGTACCTGCAGCACCGCTCGGCCGAGGAGGCCGCACGCAGCAGCATGTCCCCCCGAGGGCTGGCGGCCGCAGGGCTGTCACCGCGGCTCAACCCGCCGCCGCCGCATGCCCCGGCCGGCTTGCGCCCCACCTCGGCACCGAACAAGGGGCCGGGGGGCATGCTGGACATTGCAGGCCTCGCGGCCATGAAGCAGCAGCAAGGGTCGGCCGCGGTGATGGGGATGCCCTCGCCCATGGGGCTCAAGATCAAGGTGAGGTGGTGGTGGTGTTTTAACTATATCAAGGTGAGGGGGGCGCAATGGAGCTACATTTATTTTTTTATGAGAGGGGGCGGTGTGGGTACATATTTTGCTCAAGGTATGGTGGGGTGTGGGAGACTCTTCCGTGCTCTCGTGCCGCGCAAACATTTGGTTGCCATTGAAAAGTGGTTGCAGCTAGCTGTGCTGCAGAGTATGACATGCCTTATGTCATTTGAAATCCAGGCAAGAATTTGACGTGGGGAGGAACTACGTGTTGGCCTTGTCAGACACCATCAATCACACCATTGGCATGATATCCACCTGACTTCAGTTCTGTCTCTTTCACATATGACACATGCTTTTGGTCTGCCAGGTGCTGGATGCCCACACCTTTCACCAGCTGTGCCACCCAGCGCTTAGCTATGTCGAAACATGGGGAATTGCCAAAAACTGACAGCCACCTCCCATTTTCTTTTGTGCCCCACGACTCTCTACTTTTACATGATAAATAGGAAGGTTTTAAGCAATCGTGATAAATAGGAAGGTTTTAAGCAATCGTGATAAATAGGAAGGTTTTAAGCAATCGTGATAAATAGGGAGGTTTTGAGCAATCGTGATAAATAGGAAGGTTTTAAGCAATCGTGATAAATAGGAAGGTTTTAAGCAATCGTGATAAATAGGAAGGTTTTAAGCAATCGTGATAAATAGGAAGGTTTTACGACTCTCTACTTTTACATGATAAATAGGAAGGTTTTAAGCAATCGTCTGCATGCTGCTGTCCTTACCACATCTGCGTCATCCCAATACAGGGTGCAACTGTGGGTGCACATGTAGTAACATCTTTGATCTGATTTTACAGGCATGCAACGGTTTGTCTCGTTGATAGGTTACATTAACTGTAGTGACGTTTCCTGTATTTGCTTGTGCTGGGTTCTGTTATGGTGATTTCTGCCTCACAGCCCATGACTGCGTCTGGATTGACATCAAGCAAGGCCCGCCAACAGTCATCACCTAGCCCCCGGCGGTGAATTCATGCATAGGCAGTAGTTCCGTCCGAAGGACCTTTGCCTTGTGAATTAGCTCTTCATGAAGCATATTGCTCAGTTCTGCTTCAATTATTGATAGGAACTGCTGGCTGGTGCCCATCTGTCAGTAAATGCATGGATTAATTTAAAATCACCACATACCTCCTGTTTCTGTGTACCATAAGGCACTGCAGGGATACAAACCTCGTGGGCCGGCATTGTATCAAATGAGACAACTATTCCTGGACACATTGCGGTAAAACGTCGTGTGAGCAGTTGTCTGAGAGGAAAGGTGCGACGGCCGCGGAAGCCGCGTGCATGTGGCTATCTGTAGGAAGATCGACATGCATGGAGGGAGGACGGCAAAAACAAAGTTGGCTGATGACTGTGTGTTGGAAGGAAAGGGATAGCCCGGCCATTCTCACTCTCGCTACACATTGTCTAGAGGTTGGTACGGTAGTTCCACATGTGCATGCAGGCTTTCAGCTTTGTCCTGATCCTGACAACACACCGGCTCACAGCCTGGAAAAATCCTCGATCAGTTACCTCTTGGGACAACTTTACCTCGTAAACCGTCCGTTGTCGAGGCTGTGCGGCGATATTCCGTATTGGATTCCCATGCAAAAATTATGGAGATGTTGTTGTGGATCTATCGATGCAGACTGAGCCTATAAGGTTGCTATGTGGTGACTGACAGTGGTCATGGCGCATGGCACTTGAGGCTAGATTCGTTGATTTGCACGTAGACTACGTCACGTGAGCATAGGTCCTCGATCAGTGGGATGGAAATGGGATGGGGTGGATGGATCGGCGGAGCTATCTATCTTCGAAGATCTAGTTACAGGGTCACAGGCAACATTAATTAATTAATTGATTAATTAAACTCGTGCTCCCGTTGGAGAGTCACGGAGCACCTAAGTGCTTTTAATCCCTGTGTGTACACGACAGGAAGAAAGGGCAGAGACCCCCTTTCTCCTTCATGCCACAAAGGCATGCCACAGCTGCAATCGGACTCGGTAAACGATCCGGCAAGATCTGTGGGTGCAATCAGACCCATGAGAGCATATCATAACAAGGAGCGTCGACAAGTAATTTGAGCATAGCCAGGACGTAGCATGGCTGTACAAGGACTAAGCTAAGGCTATTGCTGGTTGTGTACCGTGTTTTAGCGGTGCACGTGACTAGGTATGGTGGCACAGCTAGGCAAACATTCTAAGCATGGCTGCCATTAATTGATTAATTAATTAATTAATTAATCAATTAGTAACACAACTCCGTTGGGAGTACATGTAGCACATATCCCGGAGAAGGGGCATATGGCTTTTAATACATTCTGGGCTACTTCCTGCAAGAGTGGAATGTAAGCAACACTTGCTCTAGGTGCCTCAAGGGCACCGGCACCACCATGCTGTCTCGGGTTCAACCCAACTAAGGGGATCCCGGCATGCATGGGGAGGAAGATCATCATGGCTATACAAGAGCTAGGGCATGGCTCTTCAATAGAGAGCGTCTCTCTGCATATTGTAGGCATAGCATGGCTAAATTCTTAATGCCACATCCATGGAAAGTCCCACTATAGGCATGCCGGCTTGGCTAAATGTTGAAGGCATCATCCATGGGGGCCATTATGGGCGCACATGCGCGTGGGCCACATGCTAGGCTAAGCCTGACTAATAGACACTACTGGTATATATTCCCTAGTCTGAGGTGGCAGGAGGTGCCTGCCAGGGCTTGTGGTCAACGTGGATGACCGCCCCCCTCCAGTATACCGGCTTCCCCCGTGCGCTCTGCCGGAGCTGAAGGTAGGTCGGCCATAGCTCGCGTCGCCGCTGTTGCTGGGCCAGGGTCACGTTGACCGCCCCCCTCCAGTATACCGGCTTCCCCCCTGCGCTCTGCCGGCCGGAGCTGAAGGTAGGTCGACCATAGCTCGCGTCGCCGCTGTTGCTGGGCCAGGGTCACGTTGACCGCCCCCCTCCAGTATACCGGCTTCCGGCCCCTGCGCTCTGCCGGCCGGAGCTGAAGGTAGGTCGGCCATAGCTCGCGTCGCCGCTGTTAATTGCTGGGCCAGGGTCAAGTCGTCGTCCAGCGTGAAGCGAGTCCTCGAGAGCTTCTTGCGGCATTTAAGGAACGACAGCTTGTCCGCCATGTACTTAAATGAGGTAAGGAGCACGGGTGCCGGGCCAGCCTTACCCCGCGCGCGGGGGAGGCGGACAGCCGACATCCGCAGCTCACCAGTGAGTTGCATGGGGGCAAGAATGTCACGCTTAAATGCCGTGAGAAGAGTCGTCGAGGTCTCACCTGCCGGCTGGTCGAAGTGCTTGACGATGACATTGTGGCTGCGCTGAGTGATGTCGGCCTCCTCGCGAAAGCTGCCATGGCGGCAGTGACTACCAATGGATATACATTGAAGCAGGGCTATTAGCTATAGTAGCCCGCAGGGGGCGTCCACAACTTGTGGTTGATCATCAGGTCCCCGCCCCTCGATCGAAGTACACCTCAAGGGCTTCTGGGGGTCCTGCTTGTGGTGGAGGTATTCCGGCCACAGGTCGCGTCGCTGCTGCTGCTGCTGAGCGGCCGTGTTGGTTCGTACGGCACCTCGGGTATATGAAAATACGCCGTATTCCACGGTACTGACGCTTTCGACCGCGTACGCCGTACGATTTTCACTGTTTTTCACTTTGAACTTAGCCGATTTTAAGGAGGTCGTGGACGTGTCACGCGGTGGGGAGAGGCCCAGACCTGTCAGTGGTACTAAAATTGCTGAAATTGCAGCAAGTGCATAGCTACTTGCTAGTACACGCGTGACGGTGTGCCTTTCTATATTTTTTGACAGGATTTTTTATTCGCGGGAGAAAAGCTGCGAGGGGACAGAGCATGCATATGGCAGAATCATAAGGTTTAGGGACGGGTGCACTTCCAGAAAGACGCAGAAGAGTGAAGACGCAATTAAAGCAAATAGAGGGTGCCGGGTGCATGCGCCGGTTCATGTATTGTGCGCTAGGCAATCCTAAAAGAGGCGACCATGCCTAGAGTTCCAGTCGTCAAAAGGGGAGAGGAGTATCAATACCTCCACCTGATTGACGAGGTGGAAAAGACCGTGAGTGGGGAAGACGTGGTAGTCGGCCAGAGTTTGCCAGGCGTGCAAGCTGTGCGATTACAAGTTCGGCAGGCCTGGCAACTTTAGCAAGGATCGCGCTGTCGGCCATCTCGGCCACATCCCCAACAAGGGAGCCACATTTTGCCAGCAGTCTAGGAATGTAGAAGGCCTGATCGGGAGGCTTCAGGCGGCTGAGGCAGCCCGGTTGGAAAAGAAGGAGCAAAAGGCAGTGCTCGGTGCCCGCGTTGCCAAGGCCCTTCTGCCTGCCGCTGTCCCGGGTGCTGGCCCTTGTGGCTCTGGCAAGGCAGTGCAGAAGACGATTCCACAGTGCTTTTCCAATGCGCAGCTCCAGGAAGTCCGCCTTGCCCAGGCCTCTTTCTTTTACGAGAATGGCATTCCGTTTCACGTCGCCACCAGCGCCTCGTACAAGAACATGATCGCGGCAGTGGCAAAGTATGGACCTGCCGCAGCAGTGAAGGTCAATTCTGGGTTCATTGCCAATGATTTTATTTCTTAGGGATTCGTGGCATGCACTTGTTGTCATTGTGCAGCGTAGCTGCCATCTATAGTGCTATGACATCCTCTGCATCGAGGCTGCCAGAGCTCTGGGTGCATTATACCATTCAATCATGTATTATGTTGTCAATAATGCATTGTAATAAAAGAGACCGGTGTTAGATGGTCAATAGTTTGCGTGTCCACAATATACAAATGTACTTGAAGGATGTATTGCAATGTCGATCTAAGTGTGGCAGGTGGCAAGTCACTGCCATTATGCTCATTAATGAATAGCAGAAGAGAGCATAGTACATAGTAACATTTGTTGGATGCAGGGCCACACATCCTTAGAATACCCCGTACTTTAAGCCTTGGCCTCAATAATACCCCGTACTTTTTTAGCACAATTTCAAAAATACCCCGTATGCCGTACTGCGTGTTTTTTCGCGTATTTTTTACCCCTCGCAAAAATACCTGTATTTTTACAGTACGCAAGGGTTTTACCGAGTACCCCGTACTGCCGTACAGACCAACACGGCTGAGCGGGGGTCAGGTCGTCGTCCAGCGTCCAGGTGAGGTCGTGCAAGTCCTCTTGCGACGAGAAAGGAACGGCGCTGCTTGTCCTCACGGGAGGGGAGGGTGAGCAGGACTGGTGGGGGAGCCGCCTTGTCCCGTGAGTGGGGAAGGCGGTGGCACCCACTCAGTTCTACCTCACCTACCAGGCCCATGAGGGTATTAAGGAGCTGGTCCATGAGCTCTTTGGCAAGGGTGGTTGCGTCTCAACTGGCTTCTGGGGGAAGCGACGCAGCACCACCCGGCAGTCGCGGCGGGCGCGGTCGGTGGCCTCCCTTCGTTGTGCCTGGAGAAGGTCTTTAAGCTCCTGGAGTTTCGTAGCGATGGCGTTGGTGGTGGAGGAGGCGGTCGCTGTCCGCAGCAGAGTCCGTGCGCATAGGGGAGGGGCGGATCGAGGTCGCCTGCATCCTGCCGGGGGGGCTGCTGGGATGCGATGGTGGCCGTCTGCTCCGCTATCTTTGGGACCTGTGAGGCCAGGGCCTCCGTGTGGGCGGTGTCAGATGGCTTCAAGCTTCTTCATGAGCACGCCGCACTTGCCCTCCACCTGGTTTAGGCGAGAGACAAGTGCAGCGTGCGTACGTCTCAGATGCCTGCGCCGCGGTGTGCAGCGCCGTGCACTATGGTTGGAGCTTGTGGATGACCTTGGTTTCCACATTGGAGACCCGGGCCTCCACCGTGTTGAGCGTCGTGTTTAGCGAGGTCAGCTTCTCAGCCAACGGTCAGGTCATGTGCTCCTCCAGCACTGGCTCAGATGTCATCCTTGCAGAGGGAGGGAGCCGATGTGGCTGCCGGCTGCGCAGGCCGGGCTGGGCCGGGTGCGGAGCTGGGCGACGAGGGCGTCTTCAGTGAGCTGGAAGTGGCTGCACAGGATGGCGAGGCGGTCACTGGGTGTTCCCTTGCCGGGCAAGGATTCAACCTCAGTCCAGGTTCTCGTCGGGGATGGGCCCACCTGGCCCGAGGAGCTTGCGTTCGTGTGTTTAAAAATGCACTATTTCGGCGCATTCTTCCGTCGTCATAGCCAGCCAGGCGCTGAAAGAGAAGTTCTAAGTCGTGGCTTGGGAGGAAGTGGCTCCATTGTCGTGACAGGATGTGGCAGGGTTTCTTGGGCTCTGGTGAGTGGTGAGGCGCTTGGCGATGGGTTTGCTGGCGATGGGTTTGCTTGCCCAGGCGGCTGGGCATTACGGCAAGTACGATGGCGAGTGGCCGGGTTGGGCTGGGAGCCGGAAAGCTCCATAATTTTCCAAAACCCGTTTTGTTTGCTTTTGGAGTCGTCATAGCTGCTTGTCACGTGCGTAAAGTTTTTTCCAATTTAATGTACTGCGTGTCAGCCGTAACCGATTATACTGGCATCGAGTGCGTCTTAAAAAGGCGCAGCGAATGCAAGGTTTTCTGACCAAATTTGGGGCTCAGACGCAACTGAAGATCTGAACTCCGCCGTCAGCCATTTTCGTACCTATGGGCATTTTCGTATCTACGGGCAACATGGCCCGAACCACTATGGGTTATACCCAAGTCAGGGTCACACGCGAAGCCCCCACCAATCTGCCCAGGGGCGGTATCCTAATTCATAACTGCCCGCCACCTGTCTTTACAAGTCATCTGCCGCCGTATTATGTACAGACAAGCCAGGAGGCTGCCCAGGTGTGAGCCCGTCCCGTCTAGGGTATAAACACATGTCCATTCCCAGCCTATGACGGAAAGTCCAGTGAATCATGACCATGCCGCGCGAGGCCAGGGGCTCGCCATCATTGTGAGGACGAAGCGCCGGCCGTGTTTGTGCGGGCTTGGTGCCGGAGTAGTCTATCTGATGTACATGTCGACCTGATCTGTGCGGGCCGGGTGCCCGGCTATAAGTATATAGGCGGGCCTAGGCGCCTGTGCGTAAGAATGGTGGAAATTAACATGGGGTAAAATCTGGGTAAACAAATCCAAAGTGCCAATATATGCAAATTGTGAATACTTATTTAGCTCCCTGCGCAACATCTTGGTGACAGCTAGCGACGTCGAGCCGATCGATCGATCCTCCATCTTCCATGCGTCAAGGCCCACGTACGTCTCGGCTCCGTAGCCGGTCAGGATCGATTTCGTCAGAATGACGACCTTGAACAGGTCGCGTTTTAATTATGATCATTGCCGGGGCATGCATGCAGGCGGGGCCGGAACTTGCTCCATGCATGCCAGTACATACGTGTCGGTGCTCATCAGTAAAGCCCCCACGCCATACATACCGATCCAGGTGGCTTCATCTTGTCCTCGCAGCCAGGTAGCCATGCAGCTGCCAAGCAGTAATTGAAGCGGCCTGCAAGGTAGTTTAGCTGGGTGTCGTCTAAGTCTGAGGCGGAGAGTGGGGCGGGGGCCCTGCCAGGCCATCGGAGGGCCATGGGCAGATGGGCTCCCCGCTGACTGACCGCGCCGCCGGCCTGCTTGCCGACCCGCCGGCGGACCTGCCTCCTTTCACCTCCGAGGAGGTTACTGGCGGACGCGGTCCAGTGTCTTCGCGCTATGACGCGGCCACGGCCAGCTCTGACAGACGAGATCGATTCCGGCCGCGGTCGTCACGGGTGGGCCGGACTTTCGGGAACTTGCAGCAGTGTTCGAGGACACGGGGGTAACTGATGCTACAATGCGACCTCGATCTGCAACCGCCTTCTGCTGTTGGCGCAACGTACCGCCCCGGCCCTGCAATTACCTGGCAACACAGCTTGAGAACCATGCTGTATGTATAAAAACAAAGCCGGGTCACCTGCTGAACCGGACAACTATAGGGGGGTATGCATCCAAAGTGCAGCCCTCAATTCTCCTCATGCGGCTCTGTCATCCTGAATCGTCTGCGCGCTGCCGCCTGGACGCCGGACACCGGCTTAGTGAAACCCAGTTTGGCTTCCGTCCCGGTCGCAACACAGTACAGGCGCTCTTTGTACCCGACGTACGCCTCCGACTGAAATGCATCGGCTCAGGCCTGGTGTCAGCATTTTTTTCACCTTGTGCTGGTGCTGGACTTAAACAAGGCCTTCGACTCGATTACATGCATGGCATGTTCTGGTCAGACTGGCAGCGTTGTGCAGCACATTCTGTTCCGGATTCCCGCGCCACTCATTGCGGTCATGCATACGCAAACTGTATGATCGAAGTGGTCCGGCACCACCTTGGTGCGCTGACTTGATACGGGTCCACGCCCCCACCACGCCCTCTCGATCTAAAAGGGAGTGTCACACATACGGGTCCGGGTCGCGCCGCGCCGGTGCGGGGCGTGCATGCACAAGTAATTTGCCAGTGGTTTGCGACTGCATGGACAAGGGGACCCGGGCTGCCATAGGACGGGAGGTGTCTACCCAGTGGTTGGCCAGTCCGAGTACGAAAGCCCGCCCGGGCAGGGCCCACATCGATCGGTACACGGTGTATTCACCTGGTCGGTGCGCACGGGCAAGATGGCCTGCAAAGAGGAGGCGGCGGTGTCGGATGGTATGCGGTGACAAGAGGGAGCTCGCAGTACTATGTAGAGCTCCGACCGGGCCCAGGTGTAGGTGTGGCGCTCTTGGCATAGCGGACGCCGATCGAGGATGTGACGGAGCATTCTAGTGACGGGTGCCGTCGAAGCTGCTCGCTCAGCGCCTGCATGGTCCAGGGTCCACCACGCCTCGGAGCTGTAAAGGAGGATGCTGAGGACAAGGGCCTTGAACAGAATGCGCACTCAGGTAGGCGCACTCAGGTATGCGCACTGCTCACTCAGGTAGCGACACTGTGTCCATGCAGAACCTCAGCCAAGGCGGCGCGGAGGGCCGCCCAGGCTAATGGCAAATGCTGGGGTTGATGTCGTCAGCAGTGGATCGAGGGAAGCCAGCTGCCAAGGAGCTTGAAGCGAGTCGTCGGGGGGACGGGGCTTCCGTCCAGCAAGAGGAGGTTGGGTGGGGTGCATGGTCCCCTAGTAGTGGGGAAGCGGATGGCCATGCCCCTCAGTCAATTTTCTTGCTGAATTCTTTAGCCCCACCAACCGCGCTTCCAGTGACAAGCTATCTAGCCAGAGTTGGGCGGACTCCGGGGTCTCCACGTGCGAGCGCGTCTAGTTGTCATGATCAGTGTATAAGTATATAGATCAGATCGCTCAGTCAGTAGGGTCAGCTAGGTCCGGCAGCCCCGCCGCCGTATAGCTGGTGTACTCCGTGATCTGGATACTCAGCGGGCACCCCTTAGTAGCTCCACGGCCCCGCAGGCAAAGCCGGGCTTGTGCATGTCACCTCATCATACAGTCCACCATTAAATGATGTCAGAATAGATATGGGGAGTTTTTGGGCTCTGTCGCTCAGTCGTGGGCGGAAATCTGTCGGCTCCTTCCCCTTTTGGCTATACAGCGGCTCCTGTTGCAGAGTGAGTCCTGACCTCTTGGACCCCGCAAGCCCCTACCCTTTCATCACCGCCATCCAGGAATTGCTTATGCGGCTGAGATCCAGCAGCAGGCCTGCACTACCGTCCACACCGCTCAGGCCGCCCAACGCCGCCTTCCTCAACTTAGAGACACCCTCGGTCACCACCGTCTTATCCGCCCGCAGCATTTCCAGCCTGGGGCATCGATAAACACCAAAAAACCCACGCGGGTATTCTGCACACGGCGGATTGGACATTGGCTCTTTTTGATGACCAGTCAACGCCCAGGCCAGCTCGCGCGTGGCTGCATATTCTCACCGTCGCGATCATTGGGGAGTGCACGGGCTCGGCTTGCCTCCGCGCTCGATCTCCCCATGCCCCCCCCCACTTGTCCTGCATGGCGCCCAGTCACTATCCGGTGGCCCTGCGAGACCTTCTGTTTGCCCCGCAACGTCTCTTGTTCCCGCAGGGCGGCCCTGCATGTGGTAGCTGCCCCGGCGGGCATGCAGGCCTTGGACCCCACTGGGACCTGCACAGACGTCTATAGTAACCTGTCATGCACGGGTGGCCCCAACAGAATCAGCATTGGTACTTGCACTTGCACACTGACAGTCCAGTCCTGGCTGTGGTGCTCGGCCGGCTGCTCGCCATATGGTCCGGTCCATTCTCCCCATGAACACGAACATCCGGTCTGAGGCTGCGGACAGCGCGGCTTTCTACTCCCCCAATTATAACCACCGACCTGACATCTCATGGTTCCATGGACTTTGAGGGAGGCGGCCGGCACTTGCTCATTGACGTTTCTGTGGCTCGCCGGCCCCTTGGCTCTTAGCCATGTGATTGGTGCATCCCAGGCCGTGGGCTACACGGCGGATCGGGCTGAGCGGGCCAAGCTCACGGCCTATGGCGACGTCGCGGGCGGCCACCGTGTGGTGCCCTTTGTCTTGCATGGAGGATCGAGGTCGGGGCCATGTGGGGACCCTGACCGCCGGCTTCTTTATAAGGAGTGCATGCTGCCGGCTCTGGTCGAGGACCCGTCCGCCTGGACCTGGAGGGTCAGCGGGCCCAGATCTTCGCGGGTCGGCGCGCGGACGTCGTACTGCAGCGCCAACGCCTTTCGGTATATAGCGCTTACCGGCCCAGGCTATGGTTGACATCTTGCTCCGCCGCACGCGCGCGCGCGGGCTGGCCGGGCTTTGCGGCGCATGCAGCTAGTAGCACGGTTATTAGGCTGTTCAGTTACTTAATTCCGCGGGCGTGACTATCCCATGCGCGGTGTGGAGTGTCCCATGCCGGCATGCAGCCTGTAGTTATTTTGTCGGGGTATCTCTTGTTAGCGTTGGCTTTGTTTGAATGTTTAATTGGGTGTCTTCAATTCTGATGTAAGTAATTATTAATTTAATTTTAATAAATACATGGGGAGAGCACACAGCCCGGCTTGCCACCCCCCAGTGTGGAGGAGGAACGCCGGCCATCATGCATGCAGAGTGACGCCGTTCGAGCGATACGGACCTAGCAGGGCTTGGGACCCTTCATATATAGAGCTGGCGCCCGGGGATGATCTCAACAATGTATACGATGGGACACGGAACAGGTGGAGGACCACCCGAGCGATATTAATAATAATATACTATAGGGCGTCCCAGCTATCTCCGTATCGAATGCCTTGGTGTAATCCACGAATATCAATAGCAACGGCAAGAGGCCGGCCGCCGGGGTGCCTAGCTGGCGGCCCACTTCCTCGATAAGGCGGCCCGCGGTCATGGTGCATGACCATATATAAACACAAATTGCGACCATGACATGGAAGCCCGTCTGAGACTCACCTAGAGTGGGAATCGAGGCTGCATGGCACCGGCATGCGCCGTTAATTCAGCAGGAGACGCATGAAGATCAACTTTCAGCACACAGCTTAATTTGGAGGCAGACGCCGCGCGCTACTAAGTTAGTAGTTGCCGGTATCCGTGCAGACCCCTTGCCCTTGTATAACAGAGCATGACCCGGACAGCGGTCTTCCAATACATCGGCGTGCCAGGTCGAGGCCATCTCGTAGAATCCGGTTGCAAACGCTTTAAAGGAAAGGCTCAAGCTCAGGCATGCATCACCACCAGATCCGGTGAAATCTTGTCCACGTGGACAAGATTTCATACATATATATTCATTGAGAATGATAAGTTACAGAGGTGAGAGGAGCCGCATGCAACATAAGGAAAACCCGGAAAAGAAGAAGAACCCTGAAGAAACTAATAGGAATCTGACACGGACATCCAAGGATCGATCACGCCAGCTGCATAAGGTACAGCTAACTACATCACAAAACTACGACACGCAGCGACGTCTATTGGCGGCAGCGCCTGTCACTCGCCCTCACTCGCACCGTGGCTGATGTGTTATTCCGCCGCACCCGGGCCGACTTTGTCGCGACCCATGCGGTCTAGAATCATCCCTTCCAGGCCTGGCAGCATGGTGGGCCGGCAGCGCTGTTGCTGCGTGTAGTTTTGTGATGTATAGTTACCTGTACCTTGTGCAGCTGGCGTGATCCTTGGATGTCCGTGTCAGATTACTATTAATTTCTTCAGGGTTATTCTCCCAGTTATCGGGTTTTTCCTTATGTTGCATGCCTATCTCACCTCCGTATTAAATCTATCATTCTCAATGAATATATATGGGAGTACTCCCATAAAACACTGCCTACTGATGTCCAAAAACCAAATGTCCTCATTTGAGGACATAGTCCTCGTTTGAGACGGGGGGGGTCAGGGGGGCGGTTTTGGCGCCAAAGTTGGTCCTGAGGATCCCTGGTGGGTTTTGGCGCGAAACTGGGATAGGTACTGAGCGCGCCAAGCCCCCGGGGTCGACAGGGGCCGACCGTACCTGGAAAATATGAGGCGAGGAAAAGTACCTACTACAGCAAGAACGTTGCAATGTAATCGAGCATTTTGTCGAGTGACGGCTATGGGGTCGTTCCAGTTCTGAGGCTTGCCTGAACGTTATAGGCCATTATTTTGCCCCGAATGAAGACAGAACTTTAGATCATCATCTAGTCATTTCGAAGATGCTGCTTTTGACGTGCAGGTGCTTTGTATATGTCGAAAATATTGTTCATGAACGGATTTTGGCATCGTTGAAGAAAATCTGGAAGCTACGTAGATGGCATGATAGGTCAGTATGCAGTTCGGTTTTACAATTTCTTTTTCCGCCCAGTAGCTGCGGATATCGCGAGTATGGGTTATGGTACGCTTCTGGGTTAATGGGCGACCCGGGCAACAGAGGGACCTGGGCAGTTAGATGGGTCAAAGAGTCTCCATTTTTTCGTCGTGATATCGCAGTCACGCCTGGCGAAAACCACGGCGAGCGCGAGCCATATTTTACTTTTGCCGCAAGGCTGGGTGCTTCCCGGGCGTCACCGTCCTTTAATATATATTTCTTGAGCTGTCCCGCGCAGCTGGCGGCCTGGGCGCACGTCAAGAACAAGGTTCCGGATGTCATCCGCAACCGCATCGTTCTAAATAAGCGTGTCAAGAGTATCGTAGCTTATAACCCCCGCAGACTTAATGATTCCGGTTCTTTTCAATGCCCAACGTCGTGGTTGTGATTACGCCTATGTCCGGGGAACTTAAAGGAAGTTTGCTGGGTAATGCTTTCTTTTCCCGTGGTGTCACTGAAAAGGTAAACGGCCTTGCGTCGTCAAAACAGCAGCAAGTAGAAGTCACTGTGCTTAGTTGCAATGTGGTAGTTTGATTTAACACATATACTGCCTTGTTGCTGAAAACTTTTTCAAGGCTTGCTGGGATGTTGCCCATATGTTTCTAACGCTTAACCTCATGTCCAAGTGAGCTAGACTGGCTTGGAAACTTGAGCTTTTCATGCTTACATTGTGCTTGTATTGCTATTTGTGCCTCTTTGCAGTATCTGCTTCATATATGATTGAAGGCTTCAGCATCATTGTCGAGCACCGTGGTGGCAGCCAAGCCTCCAATAACGATCACGACCTAACCTTGGCAAGTATTTGCTTCTTATTTCATTCTTTGGACTGAGCTAGCTTTGAGCTAGCTTTACACCTGCTATTTGGCCTGCACCATGGTCCCTGGCTGCCAGTTACATTTTGTGCCCCCCCCCGGCAGGCTGCAGGGTCTAGGATAGCGAGGGTGTAATGTAGACATGTTGTGGGCACCTTGGGTGCATTTTCAGGACCAGCCATGACCTGGCCCTGCCTTCTTTCTGGGCATATTGTTGACTTGAGTGCTTGTTGGTCACTCGCGTAGCGACCCCCCTGCATTCATAAATCGTAAACAATTATACAATGAGCATATTTCATGGATGTTAAGCATTGCTACTCTTGAACATATCATAAATGAACATGGTTCCATGCCGTACCCATGGATATGTTGAAATGTGTGAGTTATTACAAATGGTATCCATGCTTAAAAATGTCCTCATATGAGGACATTTTCTTGGTGATTAGACACTGAGCGCCATCCTTGCACTGAGGGTGCATGGAGATGGCAGCAGCCCATTCCCGGGGGGTCCACTCGTCGTGGGGCCCGTCCATGCACCAGGGGCCCAGCTAGAGAGCGCGGTGGGACCAAGTACTAAGTCCGTTTTGCGGGTGGGTGCGGCTGCCGGGGCTCAAGAGGTCGATCCGCTGCGGCCGCTGTAGCCGCATGCAGGGCGCGTGCAGGGGCCTGCAGCGGGGTCGAGCCGGGGGGGGCGGTACGTCCAGGAGGCCCCGATAGCTATATATCTGGCATGAGTGGGAGCTGATCGAACCAAAGCTCAAGGCGTTCGATGGGGGTGCCTGGGATGTCAGCCCTTTGCATTTCCCGTCAGTCCGGCCGTCAGACGGTCGAGAGACCGCCCCAAGCTAGCCGCCTCAGTTGCGCTGGTTGGTGGCCGTGCAGGCGCGACACGGAGGAGGTGCATGGAGACACTTGCCGCAGAGATCCGAATCATTCGGATGATTCTCTGCGGCAAGTGTCTCCATGCACCTCCTCCGTGTGTGCGGCAGTAATAATATGCTAACTAATTGTTGAGTAAGCCGCTCATGGTACCGGGTACAGGTCCTTCCCGCGGCGGCGAGCCTGTGCTGCCAGCGCCAGCCGCGGGCGGTGTGATCGATCGACCATGCACCCGGGCATCGCTCATGCAGGTATAGCGGGGAGCTGGGCGGGCACGGGGTTGCTCAGGGAGCAACTGAGATCCAAGATCCACTCGGATCGCATGAACAGTTTGTAGGGTGGTGCCGGTGAGATCCATGCAGGCCGCGTTCGACATCCGTGTACATCAAAGGTTGCGCAGCCACGATCGAAGGCGGACCTGATTGCGTCGCAACGCTTCGATCCTCTGATCACCGTTCTCCCGGCGCCCGCGGACGGGCGCGTAGCCGGCAGCTACCTAGGTGTTAGGTCCAATCAGGCCGGCCGTGGGTGCCGGGGCGGCGGCGCTCGGGGGCCTGAAGACGTAGTCGCAATTAGTAGGTTGCAGTGACCATGCGGTGATCCTATGCGACCGACTTAATTGGGACGTGGTCAGCGTACGGGCATTGATGACGGAAGAACGCCAGCACTTGAGCAAGAAAGTACAAGTATGAGTGTATATAGCTCAATTAGCAAACACACCGCCGGCGGGGGACTACTGAGCCAGCTATACCTGGCCTAGCTGCGCGTGGGGCTTACAAAGGTCACTAGCGCATCAGGCGACTTAGCGAACAGCGTATTTTGCCGCAGCTGTCAAATCACCCTCAGCGAGTAGTTGCTCAAGGAGCTAGGGGGGTGTTGGCATTACTATCGGTTATTTAGGCGCGGCGCAAACATGCAGCCCCCGTGGCCCACGTGGCAGGGTTGCATTTTCACTCCCGATCAAGATGGCAACAATGTATCAGTGACGTGGGATCTGTCTCTCAAGATCAAGCAACTGGGTGAAAAACGCTTCACGGTCTTGGGTAGGGCGGTGCCCAGCACTGATGTGGGGCATAGCCGACAATGACCAAGAGCATAATGCAGGGGGTCCGCCCTTCAAGGGAGCGGAAAGTGCTCTGAAGGATCCGATAAGAGCAAAGTTTGTGGTCCACGAGTTGGCCGCGGCAGAGGTGGGGGAGCACAAGAAGCCCACCCCCCCTTGACCCGGCGCATGCGCTGGGGCCGCACAGCAGTTGCCATAATTGTAGTGCGCAAGAATGACAAGCTGAACGGGGCCCTGAAAGGAGCGGCCGGTGCTCTTGAACCCCGCCGGAGCGGTGCACATCAATGCGCCATGCAGCCGGCGGCAGTAGTGCATGGACAAGCTCATTGAGCCGCGCGGGGGGAACCCCCCCGAGCAGGGTGTGGACATTGCAGGTAGCGATGTGCAGCGAGCACTTGGTGCCGGCATTGACCCAGCAAGGGGCGCCGCCGGGGGCGCACGGTATCGGCAGGGGGGTGGGGAGAGGCTGGCGGTGTGTGTGCGGAGTGAGATAATATAGTACTTTCAGCGCGCGCATCTATGGCACCCTCCCAGCGAGCGTACGTCGTGACTTGCTCGCCTGGTCTTGGGACTTAATTGGGGTCAATGAAGAGTGCAGCATACTGTTGTTGGGAGTGCCGAGTAAAAGCCATGCAGCAGGCGCCCCTTATCCACAAAGTTGGCGATTAAGGTCGTGGCGTTGACTCCGTTGTGTCGTCCGTGAGATAATAGGCTAGCCAAGACATGCTCGGCCATCGGACGACAGGTGTGGGGGGTGGGTTAACTGGCTAACACCCCGGTAGCTGCTCGCGGTGTGGGGTGGTGGCCGGGGAGGGCCTACTCCCTACCCCACCGTGTGTCCGCCCTCGGCGTGGGGGCCTCCTGCGAGGTAACCTCTATTTTCCATGCGTTGTCCTTCCACCGCAGCCGCACCTTCTTCGTGCGGTCAGCGAAGACCCTTCTTCCAGCGTCCTCCTGTGCCAGCCGGTCCCTGCGGGCCGGCGCTAAGCTGCTCCGGGTCAGATCGTCACCAAGGCTCCAAACCAAGCTCCGTGGTAGCTTGGTCATCCAGAGTAGGTGGCAGTCTATATCCCCCATGCACCTGCAGGTTGTAGGTTAGAATGTATTAAAAACCATACTAGTATACCCCTTCTCAGGGGTACGTGTTACCTATCCTCCCCACAGAGGTATTAATAAACTAATTAATTAATTAATAAACTAATTAATTAAATAAATAAATTAATTAATTGTAAGACCAAGTGCCAGAGCACTGGCTACGAACTTGGCATTTGTGCCATGATGCTTTATCTCAACATGTTCTTTCACGTTAACCCCGTGGGGACCCGTGTTGCTCAGCACCAAGTGGCCACTTGGGTGGGGTACTGTTACTAAACAGTGACAGAGTGGGCGCTTAGAAGCGCCCTACAAAAGAGGTGGCGCCAGAAAAATCGAATCTTCACCACCTGAGCATATCCCATCAGACACAAAATTTCTCTTCGTAGGGATGCGCTTCTGATGGCCCAGAAGCGAGGGACTCACGATGTTCAGCGTTTTCTATTCAAGCGGGGCTGTTTTATTGTATAGCCTGTCTTCAAGCTTCTGGCAATGACAAGAACATGTCTTTCTGCGCATGACGAATCAATCCAAAGAATCCATTTACTTGGCAAGCCTGCAATTTCATAGCAGAAGGATTGTTGCACACAAATTGATTGGGCCAGAATAGTTAGCTTAGCTGCAGTGGTTGCAGTCCACATTGCTACCTAGCTTCAGCTTTCCCCGGAGCTAGGAGGGAATATTTGGGGAGCTGTGGGGGAACAAGTTAGGCTCCTTAGCATCACCTCCGCACGAAATCGACCGTCTTCGGTGACTTCAGCACAGACCAAGGCAACTCTGACTATGATGGACCGCTTCGTCCATGATCTAGTCCTCAAGACACGCTCACTCATGATTTCTACTTCTCATGGGTATAAAAGTCCTGCAGGCTGCGACCTATACCGTGACGGGAGTTAGTAATACACTGGGAAAACTGTAAGTGAGGAAGGTCGAATTGCTTTTCAGATGGGAAAAGGTCTTAAAGCTTTAGCAAGAAAGATAGTTAGCCAGGGAACAATGTGTGTCTGTCTGTGTGTGTGTGGGTGAGAGAGAGAGAGAGAGAGAGAGAGAGAGAGAGAGAGAGAGAGAGAGAGAGAGAGAGAGAGAGAGAGAGAGAGAGAGAGAGAGAGAAAGAGAGAGGGAGGGGGAGAGAGAGAGAGGGAGGGGGGAGAGAGAGAGGGAGGGGGAGAGAGAGAGAGAGAGAGAGAGAGAGAGAGAGAGAGAGAGAGAGAGAGAGAGAGAGAGAGAGAGAGAGAGAGAGAGAGAGAGAGAGAGAGAGAGAGAGAGAGAGAGAGAGAGAGAGAGAGAGAGAGAGAGAGAAACAAGGCCGCCGGAGGGGACGAACAAAGGGTGAATCACTCCTCACGCCCATAAATTTGGGACATGGGCGCTATGAACAGTAAGTGTGCAAAGGGATTAGCGAATAATGATGACTCCACATTGTCCGCATCATATGGTGTTAGTATGACCCACACGTCTCGTGTGCCACCGCAACGCAAGCAAACAAAATCAAGACCGTGCTTTTCCCCCAACTGCAGGGTAGTGCCATCAGCATGTGGGACGTGACAAGCATCCAGGCTACACACAAATCCCGCGGGCAGCTTTACATACAAGGACATGCTTGCATGATACAAGAAATATCGTTACAGAACACACACAAATGCCTATAGAATGCACAGATGTTATTACAGGGTGCACAGATGTGGAAGTATTATTCCCTTCCTTCGAAAAAGTCCACCCCCTTGCTTGCCTGCAGTCCGGCAGCGATAAACCCATAGGCATCCGAGCAGGTGCCTTGCAACTGCCAACTTGCCACACACCACATCAGCTCACCTGGAAGCCTTTGTGGCTTTTTTCCCACCGAAGCAAAAGCAGCCTGGAGGCATGGGCTCGTCCGCGTCCACCTTGTGCTTATCTCCATCTTGTGGCTGTCCGACTTCACCCTTCTGGTTTGCTATCTGGGAAGTCTCCAGTCTGGGCACAGAAACAACGAAGTCACAAACCAGATTCAATTGCAGCGGTTTTCAATCCTGTGTGGCTTAGCAGTCTAACTGCACAATCATCCTTTCAAAACACCCCGGCGCGTCAAGACCCCAGTGTGCAGGCCCCGTGCCACAGAATCGGGCATTGACCACCGCCAAGAAAGGAGGGCGGTCTCCAAGCAATCCCTATCACACGCTCCTACCATACGAGCCTGACACGGGCTATAATGTCTCAAATATGCCACATGCCACCCATCCCTCACGACTGCTCCAATGGGTCCCTGGCTACCCGCGAGTGCAATCATAGGGTCGGCTGCAACAGATACTTCAAGTACCTTTGATTATTATCATCTAGTGTTTAGTACTGGAAGTAGTGGTCCTGTGTCAATATCATGTTTTCAGCTTACCCATTCTCCTGCGGGGCGATCAGGGCTGGGAGCGCTGCTCGTGTGGTTCCTGAGACATATCCAACACACCCAACGTACCCATTCTCCTGCGGCACTGTCGTCAGCGAGAAGTGCCCCGAATGCGAATGGCCCGACGGCCCGTACGAAGGGTGCCGGTGGCCCACGCTCAGCCGCTGCTCGTCCAGGCTGTGGCGGGGGATGTTTACCGCTGGCTTGCCCTCAGGCACGGTGGCCGCATCGCTCGGCCGCCGATCCCGGTTGAAGTTCTTCAGCCACCCCTTTGCGCTGGAGGGCCGGAGCAGCTCCGCTCGGTAAACATCGTCGACCTGTGATTGGGTGGTATCGGAGGGTGCATGCAGCCGGGTGCGGGGCGGAGGGAAGGAAAAAATTTAGCACGCAAAGAAGTCAGGGAGCAAGGGAATGTGTTTACCCGGGTTGTTGAAAAATCGGACGTGGCGCGCGAGAAAGGCGGGGCGCAAGGAAAAGACATGTACCCAGGGCCACTGCCATGCGCGGCCTGCCAACAGACCCTCCTGACGGGTTGAACGCGCTGGCGTAGATATGAGCACAGGAGGCCAGCCATGTCCTGTAGCATTTTTACAGGACGTAACATCAAAGGAGATGGCGGGACGCCACATCAAAGGGGGCCGCGGGAAACCAAAGGAGGGGCGAGGGTAGACGCACGTGCCACTCGCAGCATACCACCCACCTGCAGGGGTATCATCTGTGGGGTGATGCCCTCAGGTACCGGCAGCAACTCAAGTCGCGCTTTCTCTAGCATCTTTAACACGGCCGTGAACTCAGGTCGCTTGTCCGGCTCCTGCTGCCAGCAGGCCTGCACGATGTCCGCCAGGCACTTGGGCGCCTTGGGGGGGATGGGGGGCCGCATGCCCTGCAAGTACAGCGAGGGGGACCGCCGCAGGCCGCCCCACAGTACAACCACACAGTAACTTAATTCAGTGGGGTTTCGGCAAGGCAAGTCATGTGTAGAAAACCAAAAGCCGCGAACGCGTGAACCCTAGAGCGCTAAAGGTCTAGGGTTCACACCCTAGACTTTCCTCTCTGTGCACTTTCTTTCTCCTTCCCCCCCCCCCCAACTAGAACGTGAAATCCAGCCACAGGAAGGGCTTGCCTGGCCAGGATATTTTGCGACACCCCTCGCACTTTCCTCTTTCTCTGTGATCGCACGTATCTGGGAGCACGACAGCTCGCCCAGCTTCATTCTGCCCCCATTCGCCCCCTCCCCTGTGAAAGACCATGAAGCACCAATCTGGACCAGACCTAGAAGACAGAGAGTGGGACCAGCCACGCTGGCACAGGGGTGATCGCTACAAACGCATCCCATGCCCAAGGCGGCACCCACCCTGCGCGCCACCGCGACCACGGCCTCGCTCAAGGGCATGTTGGCGTAGGGCTGGGCCCCTGCCAGCATCTCCCAGAGAACCATGCCAAAGCTGTACACGTCCGAGGTGAGCGTGGGCGGCTTGCGCTTGAGAACCTGCAGTATGCGGTATGAGGTCGAGGGTGGCAGCATGGGACGGCACATGGTTGTGAGAAGAATGATTGCGGGGATGGAGATTGCAGCAATTATTGCCAAAACGATGATGGAAACAATCTACGCTGCAAGTCAGTGTTGACCCAGTCCTGCTCCTGCTACATATCTTGGAAAAAGGGGGTCCTTGGTCGTACTTCTATGCAAATACGGGGGTCCTTGATAGCTGCCAGTACCTTCCGACACCCTGAGGTTACAGCAGGGGAGGTGGGAAAGCAGATCCCATGGCGTCGCGGAAGGGGAGGAGGCCAGTGGGGGGTCTGGACAACATGCAACAGGACCGCAGGTGGAGTACCTGACACGAGGGCGTGGCAAATCGATAAGAAAAGCCGAGGCCTTGGTGGGGCGTTCAATCACAAGGACGGCACAGGAGGCCCCCCAAAGCACCCAGGCGTGCCCAACAGGGGGTGTTGTGATTGATGTATGCGGCGGGTGAGCTTGGGGTGAACCACTGCTGCCCTTTTCCTTGTCACCCCCTTTGCGTTCCCAAGCAGAACCAAGAAGCAGGGGTCAGGCATACACACCTCAGGAGCCGTCCAGGCGCCGACATCTGCTGACGTCCCCTCCTCGCCGGACAGCAGGCGTATGAAGCCGAAATCCGCAATCTTGGTCAACTGTGTGCCGACGTGAAGCCAACGTGGCAAAGGGGGGCAATAGATTTGAGATGGGCAAAGCAGGGGACGACTGCTGGGGCCAGGATCACACAATCCGTTTTTTCCTTCCCGCCTTGTATCGCCCCGTTTTGCCTCCCCTCGCCCTGCCTCCCCCTTTGGTTCTTTTCCCGCCTCAACTTGGCCACATTACCCACCTCTTCTTGTCCACCCGCGCAACCTCAGGCTCCCCTCTTGCCTCCTCCTCTTCCCCTCTACTCAAATCCCTTGTCCCTCTCTAAAAATCTCTCCTTTGCTATCCTATAAAAATATCCTATAAAAATATATATAAATATAAAATATCCTATAAAAATCTCTCCGTTGCTATCCTTCTCGTCTCACCTTGTTCTCCGTGAGAAGTAGGTTCCCTGTCTTCAGGCTGCAGTGCAGGATGTTGTTGTTATGCATGTACGCCATTCCCCGCGCTGTGTCCAAGGCGATTTGGAGCAGCAAGGGTGTGCTGATCTGCTTATGGTGCTTGTGGAGCCGATCGTGAATGCTGCCGCCCGAAATGTACTCTGCACGCAGCAGGGCACATGAAATGGTAAAAAGGCTTCCATGGGGGGGGCGTCCTGCGAACGCACTGACTGGCAAGGCAAACATCCACACAGAAACTTACGAGGTTGTAGATGACAAGTGTTCCATTAATCATAATGTGCGCGTCACGAATGAGCGAATGAAAGTACAAGCAAATGAACGTACGGACGAATGCATGGATGGATGGATGGATGGATGGATGGATGGATGGATGGATGGATGGATGGATGGATGGATGGATGGATGGATGGATGGATGGATGGATGGATGGATGGATGGATGGATGGATGGATGGATGGATGGATGGATGGATGGATGGATGGATGGATGGATGGATGGATGGATCGATGGATGTGGATGGATGGATGGATGGATGGATGGATGGATGGATGGATGGATGGATGGATGGATGGATGGATGGATGGATGGATGGATGGATGGATGGATGGATGGATGGATGGATGGATGGATGGATGGATGGATGGATGGATGGATGGATGGATGGATGGATGGATGGATTGACGGACGGACGGACCGACGGACCGACCGATTTACAGACCGACGGATTGACGGACTGAAAAACTGACGGACGGACGGACGGACGGACGGACGGACGGACGGACGGACGGACGGACGGACGGACGGACGGACGGACGGACGGACGGACGGACGGACGGACGGACGGACGGACGGACGGACGGACGGACGGACGGACGGACGGACGGACGGACGGACGGACGGACGGACGGACGGACGGACGGACGGACGGACAGACAGACGGACGGACCGACGGACGAATGGATGGACCGACGGACAGACAAGGCAAGTTGGGTTGATAGTCAACAGACAAACAAACAAATGAATGCACGGTTTTCCCCCACCTGACAGCAAGAGTACGCGCGGCGGCTTGATCTTGGCACCGATGAATTCGAGCAGATTGCGGTGCTTGCGCTTCCTGGCAGGGTGGGGGCCAAGAGCACCATCCCACGTGGGGAGGCAACGACACCACATTTTGTCAGTCGTAAGTATTGCAATTGCCCAGCCAGTTTCTAGAATACCCAGCACATACTGACTTCGTTGTCTGGTTTACCGCTGTCTGACCCGCCACTGTTCTGATACCTGCTGGAAAGTTCAGAGGCATCAACGAAAGGAAGTCAAGGTAGGAAGTCCATGGCACCCTGTTGGCACAAGCAGCCTCCGTCACGAGACCTCATCCTCCCCGGCCCATCACGGCGGCAACCAGCCTCGTACCATAGCAACCTGTGTGCTCTTAACTACTATGAACTATGCGTTAAGATCGACCCACGCTGTCCATGGCGCCGTCGCCCCTTGCACCCACGTAGGCTAGCCGCATAGACTGCCCGGTACATCCCCCCGCCTACCCTGGCCTTGTCCGCTTGCATCGTGGCCCAATGCCGACTTGGTGGTCCTACCATCGGCCGTGGCCCCATGCCCACTTGCACCGTGCCCACTTGCAGCGTGTGTACTTGCACCGTGCCCACTTGCAGCGTGTGTACTTGCACCGTGCCCACTTGCACCGCCCGTGATCCACCACGTACTGCATGAGCGCCACCTCAGCGCGGAACAATGGCATCTCCTCGGGTGGCACCTCCTTGCTGATGACCTTGATGGTGACATCACGTGAGCCGTACCTGCCCTTGTACCTGCGGGCAGCAGCCGGGGGGGCACGCGCATGGCATACCGCCCGATACGTGAGCGAAGCGTGTCGTGGGGGCTGTAGGTGCCCTTGTACCTGGGAGCAACAGCCAAGCTCTTTCATGGCCTCTCTTACAACAGGGACAACCCCATGAGGCCATGTCACAGATGCCAGCACATCATTGGGCAGACAAGGCATTATAACCATTTGGCTGACAGGGCATCCTCTATGTTAAAGCAGGCAGAAGAACATTTTGTTCAGCTCGCACGCTGTGCAATCATGACATATTGCATGCCCTTGGCGACTAGGCATCGCCAATCAGGCAGCTGATGCTGAGAAAATAGCCAAGGTTGTGGGGTATGGTCATTACTACCATACCAGTACCGTACCCTACCATACCCCTACAACCATCCTAGTACAACTACCGGACGCCGCAGCTCGCCTGCATGATGCACCCTAGGCTAACGTTCCTGTGGCATTAAGTCTGCAGGGACTTAAGAAGCATCCCAGCCCTTGCGTGCGTATCCTTCCCCCGTGCGGCCACATGCCTTCGCCGCCACCAAACACCTCACACACCGCGCCCCACTGCCGATGCGCATCAGTGGACCGGCTCCCCCACTCACATCCTCGCCCACCCTGGGCTGCAAAACCCAACATGCCTATTCTCAGTATTGCAACAACTGCACGCCCTTTCTTCTCTATTTGCCAGCCACTATGTTTTACAACCCCACTGCCTGCGCCATGAAGGGTTTCTATTCCTCCGTGCGTGTCTTCATCCTCAAGCCCCCCATGCACGGGACCCGCACACTGTCCCGAATGCATGATCCTCGCACAGTACCCCAATGCATGACTCCGCACTTTGTCCACAGCCAAGGCACCCATAGCCAGCGGCACTCTGCACAACCACCGCGGCGCACAATCGGCCAGCCATACATACACAGAAGCCTCTCACAGCATGCCTGCCTCGCGCCCACGCGCAGCATGCCTGCCTCGCGCCCACGCGCAGCATGCCTGCCTCGCGCCCACGCGCAGCATGCCTGCCTCGCGCCCACGCGCAGCATGCCGTAGCTTTCGGTCACCCACTATGTGCACCAGCTTGGGCTGCACCCACCATGTGCACTAGCATACGTATAACATGCACTCACAGGATGCCGTAGGCTGCAGTCGCCAGTTTCTTGTCCAGCACCACAGGGGTGTCCTCATCCGGCAACAGGGTTATGGGTGTCAGCGAGACGCCGTCCGCCGAGTACACAGACGTCCCTGAGTCCACGCTCGCCCTCAGATCGCCCTCGCCACCGACCTCATGCGGCTTCCCCTTGTCCTCTCCCTCATTCTGCTCCTCATCCCCCACCTTGCCCTCCCCTTGGCCCTCCCCCTCTTTCTCCCCCTTGCCCTGGCCCTCCCCTTGGCACCCCCCCTCTTTCTCCCCCGTGCCCACCCCTGTACCCTCCCCATCGACCATCAGAAGCACGCCCGATGTCGCAACCGCCGGAGCGCTCGCCATTGCGGACGAAGGGGAGAGCGCAGGGACCTGGCAAGGCAGGGAGGGGGCATGGAGACAGCGGGCAGTTGCCGGTTGCACCAACATGCGGTGAGCTGCCAGGTCAAGCAGTGGGCATGTGGGTTTGCTTTGGATTTCTTTTGTAAATGATCTCACGGTGCCAAGTTGGCAAAAGGGGGAGGACATAGCGGTGGCAACTAGACCTAATTTGTTGGAGTATCTCTCCGCCAATGATGAAAATGCAGCAATAGCTTCATCTATTAATCACTCCAGGCATGGGAGGCGTCCCAGGGGGGGAGGAGCCCGTGCTCTGTGGCACTCGGTAGGGTTCACATTGTGCGAGATTACGTAAAATGGGCGAAATTATCTAAATTTACATTAGCAGTCATGGCATGAGCCGGGCGACGATGATTGATAGATATAGACAACATTACGTCGAGCTTGGTGTTGTCCGTTACCTCCGCGATCTGTTTGGCGATCTCGTTCTTCTCGCACAAGTCTAGTAGGCGCCCAGCCTCAGCCATCCTCATTGCTCCTAGTTCGGTCATTCTTAGAGGGCGAGGAAGAGCGATACCAAGTTAAAAATTTGCTGGGCCTGGTTCGATAGCACTTCTAGCTCCTTTTAAGGGCTGTCATCGTTCTCAACAATTTAATTATTCCAAAAGGCAATCTGTCGCTCAACTTTGACAACCCCTGCGTATTCTTAGCGCACGTTGCGGGCAATTCGGAATATATCACCAGACAATTAGGGGCGGCGCTGCACGCGTTTTTGGCATCTACCTACTGCAGCCACGTTGGCCCCATTATCGCTCCGGGCGGGGTTCTTTTCGAAAATACGTAATGGTCCACTAGTGGCACTTGGGGCGCGCGACAATCTGAAAGCGGTTGTGGTGCGTGGGCGTGGTCTACGTTGGTGTGTCCCGATTCACGACATTGTTTATGGGTCTGCGCTCTGGACTTGGGCGGCGTCCAATTGTCCATGCAAGTTTATTATCTATCTATTCGATGTACTTACCTGAATCTGTCACAAAATGCCTTACGCCGTTAAGAAATTAACCATTTGGTCGGACGACTACCCAGCAATAGTTTTTGTCCTAACGTTGAAATTATTGTTGTCTTTGTTGTTGTCGACTTGTCGTTGTTGACTTGTTGTTGATGCCAACGCAGCACATGGGCAGCAGAGATTCTCTATTGGCCGAGAGCCGGATAGTATATTTAAGTATATCCGATTTGTCCTTTTCTAAAGAATGTTCTTGCAGGCAAGGGCTCATGGCTGTCAAGCTGGCTCCGGCCTGCGTTCAGTGCAGGTCAGTTGATCCGGCCTACTGTACCTACCTCCGGCCTCCGGCGACTGGCGAGCCTGCAGGGCTACAAATGCACCTCTCGGAAGTCGGAAGGGAACGGAGCCAGACTCGAAACGTAACAAATCCGTCAAAAGTCAATAGTGCTGGGCAGTTACATATATGTACAGTCATTCCCGCTTTAAGTTGCGATCTCCCCCTAAAACTTGGCGCCGCAACTTAAAGCGGGAACGCAACTTAACGGTAGAATTAGGCTAGCAGCCCACCACCTCCTCTGACGGACTTCTATACGGCATTCGACAGCTCTCGTCAAGCCCGATCCAGCTGCAGCGTCAAAGCTGGCCAAAGTCCATTTTCCAGGCCAGATGTTTTGTACAAAGGCGGGCTGCAAAACACGCCGTGGGCAGCCACGCAGCCGGTGCCTGCATTTTATACCGCAAACCGTGTGTTCTAACCCCGCACGGACTTCGGCTCTCTTTTTGGCGGGGTACACCCCTTTGATGTTTAAGATTCTCAAGTTTAAGATCATGAGACCCTGGATTTGACCTCTACTAGTATTATGATTGTAGTAGAATGTGGTAGAACTTAGTATAATCGAATCATAGTAGTAAGATTCTGTAAGATCGTGAGCCGCTGGATTGGTCGGACCCCTTTCTTAAACATCAAGGGGGGGGTGTACTTAATTGCCAGCCGGCTTCACGTTTGACTGTGACATAACATGGGAACAGTCGTGAGGGAAGCTTCATTTACTGTCAATGGCCTGCATGTAAACAATAATCATTATTGTTTCATTATGATAACAGCATGGAGGCCACAGGCTGCGAGACTGCCTGTGGCCTCAACGACCTTGTCTTTGCCCTTCCGTTCTGTGGTGCATTCGGCATGATCGGGTGGTAATTTCCGGCAAGATGTCTCAATTACAGACCCTGCATGGTCGTGCGCTCATCCTCATTAACGAGCGCGAGCACGGCGGGGTGAGCACTGGCTACCGCCTGGCCGACCTGATTTATGCGGATGACACCACCCTCATCGCGCGCCCTGAGCACATTCAGACCTGGCTGGACTGTCTGGGCTTGGAGGCGAGGGCGGTGGTTGGAGATAAGTGTCAAAACTGAGGCGATGGTGATTGGGGCCTCCAGTCGCCCACCGCTGCCGCGACTGCTCGACGGGACGGAGGTCCCGTTCCGTGACCGCTTCAAACTGTTGGGGAGCATGCTCCCGGACACCGCCGACGATGTGGACATCCGCATCGGCCTGGCCTGGGACAGGCTCCGTTCGCTCACCAACCCTACTGGCGCTCGAAGGGCCTGGGCGAGCACCGCAAGCGCATGCTCTTCAAGGTCCTCGTCCTCACAGTGCTCACGTATGGCGCCGAGGCGTGGACACTCACGGACACACTGGCAGCCAAACTAGACGGCACGGTTTACAGGATGCTCCGACAGGTCCTGAACGTAGAGTTTTCCAAGCGTAGGTCATTAGAGTCTTTGTATCAGGGTATGCCTCGTATTTCGGACAAGATTAGGCAGCGTAGGATAGCATTTGTAGGACATCTTGCTCGCACCAGCCAGGTCGACACCGCCCTTGGTCTGGCCGGCCCCCAGCGGCTTGGCCAACCAGGGCGGCATATTTTGACCTGGCCTGGCCCCAAGGACATTCCCATGAAGCTAGGTAAACCTGCCATGAACTACATGCACCCAGATGTTGCTGGCCGATCGACAGGTATGTAGTGGTCCCAGCCCAGTTTGAACACCGCATCCACTCTCTCTCCCTTCTTTGGACTGCCATGCAGAACAAGACGCGGTGGCAGAAGATTGTCAAGGCTCACACGCCAGCCCCTGTGGGCAAGCCACCTCCCCCCAAGAGGAGGCGTTTTGATGAGTAGTGTAGTTAGAATTTTCTAGACTAGATAGCTTAGAGTTAGGTTTATGCGGCTTCCTCCACTCCACCCATCGATCCATCAAGTACTATTAATTAATTAACTAATTAATTAATTAATTAATTAATTAATTAATTAATTAATTAATTAATAGACACGTGACTGCTGTCGCGTTTGCGTGCCATATCATCCTGGACTGGTCATTACCGCTACTTGGAATGCATCCACTATCAGCAGTAATCATGTGTGAGATATGCCACCTCCCCCCCCACTATTTAGCTCACAACAACGTGAGAGCAAAAAGTGAAAGAAAGGCAGCTCACACAAAAGAAGGAAGCCCAAAGAGGGCGTCATTCCAGGCAGCAGCAAAAAAAGAAAAAAAAATCCAGCTGCTCAAAGATGCTTTTCCAGGATCAGCAACAACCTTAACATGCATGCTTTTAAAGGCTTAGCAATAACCCCTGACATGCATGCTTTTAAAGGCTTAGCAATAACCCCTTCAATGGCTTTTTACAGGGAAAAGCCTAACCTCTTCAGATGCTTTTGAAGGCTAAGCAATAACCTCTTTCCACCACTAGGCCGGTAGGCCTGACTCCTAACAAGGTTGTTCGTTCAGTTACGGAAGATGATATGTGGGCTCTGCCCCACTGGCAGCCACCCGTTGCAAGAGCAGTTCCTACCGACCTTTATGACATAACGCTTAACAAGATTTGGTTATTCACAAATAAAATTGAGAATACATTTTAGCCAAAACCAATGTTCATCAACAAGAAAGACTGGCTTATTCCAGCCCCTGGCCTGCCTAGCTTCGAGCAAACAAGTCCGGCATGTCCAATACCGTGAACATCCGCTACCCGCTCTCCTTTATACGGAAGTTGGCCTTGTCCGGATGTATGCCAACACCCAGCCAACCGCTCTCACCCTAAGCTACCGACAGTGCCCAGGCGAATCTACCATACTGGTAGTCCCTGCGACGACTGTCCTCGAGACAAATCCAAAAAGGCTTAACTTGTATGCCTATCTCGCCTCGACCCATGAAAACAATCTCGCAACCATCACGGAGGTTGCGGCCGGATTGTTCTACTAGTTAATCACATGAAGACAACTGCGTCGTTGTGAAGTGAAAACTGAACGAACAACGACCACAATGGCCGACTGTTCATCCTTTTAACCTGCGCAAGCTAACCTTTCCAACGTGACATCAGCCAGTGACGACCAAAATACGCTGAACAAGGTGCCGCAAATCTAGCATGCGCTTTTTTAACGTTAGATCAGGTGCTTGCCTGACACAAACCAAATCTCATGAACAAATCTGTCCAAGCACAAGCTAAACAACTTGTAGATATTTTGCAACACTAAAAAGCGCTGCCGCAATCAGAAATTAACCAGGCTAAATTGCCGGCCATCTCAGGCACCGCTGCTCAAAGCGTGCTGACCGTTCGCGACGTTTCACGTGTAGCCCTGGTCGTTCTCCACAAAGTCTGGTGTCCCTCGTTGTAGTCCTGGCAGAGCACGTGATCACTGGCCCGGCAGCCAGCCCAACATGCCTGGCCTGCCTTAGTGGCGCGCGCCAGCGCCTGGACTGCCCTGGTGACGACCGGTAGCCCAAATCCCCCCTTAGCCCACTGCCGCAAATGCGAACGCACTCGCACTTGGACGAATTCAGAAGATCCGCCGACGATTCAGTGGACGCGTGATTACAACTGAGATCCGCGGCGTCAGTACCGGGCCGCGGTATAGCAACCCGCACAAGGCTGCGGACGTCAGAATTACGCTAAAATCTGAATTGCGGACGTGATAGATCACGGACGCGACACTGCGTCACGTGAGCATAAGTCCTCAGTGGGAGGGGAACATGGGATGGAATGGATGGTGTCAGGTGTAGGCTATCTAGGTCCTAGTTACAGGGGTGTGGGCACCGCGGCCCGAATCGCTATGAATGCCATACCCGGTCACACGCGGAGCCCCCACAGACTTGGGGGTGGTCTCCTGCATCACTACTTCAAGCCATCTATCCTTGCGTACCATCTGCCTCCATATTACAGACAAACCAGGATCCAGTTCGATTCCGGCCTGGATTCATTTGCAGATCGCGTTTTTCTGCGTTTTCCGCGGACCGGCACTGAACGCAAATGGTTTTCACCTTGGCGGCGTGCCAAATCAGAATCAAAACCAGGAGGCTGCCCGGGTGTGAGCCCGTCACGTCTAGTGTAGCACATGTCCATGCCGAGTCTATCACGAAAAGTCCACGGGTGGCGGCCCTGCCGCGCGCGGCCTGGGGCACGCCAGGTGAGAACATATCGCCCAGGCTGTGCGGGCTTGGTGCCAGCTAGTCTATCTGATGTGTCTACCTGATCTGTATGTGCGGGCCAGGTGCCCGGCTAGGCCCAGGCGCCTGTGCCTAATAATGTGGGAAACATAGGGCAAATTTTCTCAGCGTAGGTCATTAGAGTCTTTGTATCATGGTATGCCGCGTATTTCGGACAAGATTAGGCAGCGTAGGATAGCATTTGTAGGACATCTTGCTCGCACCAGCCAGATCGACACCGCCCTTGGTCTGGCCGGTCCCCAGCGGCTCGGCCAACCGGTGCGGCACATTTTGACCTGGCCTGGCCCCAAGAACATTCCTAAAAAGGTAGGGAAACATGCCATGACCTATACCCAGATGTTGCTGGACGACCTAGTGGTCCCAGCCCAGTTTGAGTACCGCATCCACTCTCTCTCCCCCTTTGGACTGCCATGCAGGACAAGACGCGGTGGAAGAAGATTGTCAAGGCGCACACGCCAGCCCCTGTGGGCAAGCCGCCTCCCCCCAAACGGAGGAGCCGTTTTGATGAGTAGCGTAGATAGGCTTTTCTAGACTAGCTATAGCTTAGAGTTAGGTTAGTTCGATTACGCGGCTTCCTCCACACCACCCATCCACCCTGGAATATGTGCTACATGATCTCCCAACGGAGACATGTTATAATTTTTTAATAGGGCAAATCAGAGTACAAATCCTCATTACTAATGTGCAAACCAAAGGGGATGTGAAGGGCCTTGCGCAGCATCTTGGTGACGGTGCCGTCGAGTCGTTGCTCAAGCTCCTGCGTCAGTGTCCAGGTCTCGGCGCCGTAGGTCAGGATCGATCATGCAAGGAATATGTGCTACATGATCTCCCAACGGAGGCATGTTATAATTTAATTTAATTTAATTTAATGTCATGGACTACATCCAGATGTTGCTGGCCGACCTAGTGGTCCCAGCCCCGTTTGAACATCGCATTCACTCCCTCTCTCTTGCTCGGACTGCTATGCAGAACAAGAAGAGGTAAAAGACGATCGTGCAGGCTCACACGCCAGTCCCTGTGGGCAAGCCCCCCCCCCCCCAGGCGAAAGGGGCGCTTTGCTGAGTAGAATAGTTAGGGTTTTCCTGAATTAGATTAGCTTAGAGTTAGCTTAGTTCGGTTTCGCGGCTTCGCCCCCCTTCATCCAGCAAGGGCATATGTGCTACATGATCTCCCAACGGAGTGATGTTATAGTTTAATTCAATTTAATTTTAATCATGGCATGACCAAGCCCGCCCAGCCCGGGTGTTTTGTCCTCACATGGCATGCCCCGCGGGCCGCGCGCGGCCGGGCCGCCACCAGTGGACTTTCCGCGATATAGGCTAGGCATGGACATATGCTACCAAATCCGAAAGGCTTGCATCACTCCCCGGAAAGGAGAACTTTTGCGGATGACTGTAGGTGTAAGTTGGCGATGCCCTAGGATCCGGAGACGTCCGTCCTATAGTCAGCGAAAGTTGGTGCGAGAGGTCCCCAGTTCGATTCCGGTCGGATTCATTTGCAGATCGCGTTTTTCCGCGTTTTCCGCGGACCGGCACTGAACGCAAATGGTTTTCACCTTTACGGCGTGCCAACTCAGAATATGCTACCCTCGCCGGGGTGGGCTCACGCCCCGGGAAGGTTCCCCCTGGTTTGTCTGTAATTAATTAATTAATTAATTGGGTAATTAATTAATTAATTAGGAACATAACTCCGTTGGGAGCCGGTACATGTAGCACATATCCCTAAGAAGGGGCCGCATATGGCTTTTAATACATTCTGGGCTACTTCCTTCAATATGGAGGATTGTCTGTAATATGGAGGCAAATGACGCGTAAAGACAGGTGGCATACAGAAATGAAGGACACCATGCACCCCCAGTTGTTGGTGAGGCCTCTGCGTGTGACTAAGTTTGGCAAGTGCATGGCGATTCGGGCCATGGTGCCCGCAACCCTGCAACTAGGAACTAGACATTGATTAACTAATTAACACGTAACACTGCGTTACGTGAGCAGAAGTCCTCTGACAGTACAGTCGAGAGTGGGATGGGATGGAATGGGATGGGATGGGATGGGAGGGGAGGGGAGGGAGCTCTATAGCTATCTAACGAACTAGACATAGCCATACACATTTCCATCTCCATTCATATTCATCATCCTGAACGACTCGAAAACGCGGACAAGATAACGGCAGGCTCGAGCTACCATGGTCCGGATTGTCCCGATTTCTGGCCTGCGCTGGTTGTCTCCTCCATAGCTATACAATTCCATCCACCCCATCCCATATTCATTTCCCTGAGGACTTATACTACGCAGCATATTTATGTCTACACGAGTAGTCCTGTGTACTCCTCTTGCTCCGCTCACAAGGGTGCTTCACTGGGTTCCTTCATGTTGGTCTTGTCAGACAATGGCATCCTTCGGCTGGACGTGCCATGCGGGGCAGGGGTTGCCAGCTTGGCCGGCCTCCTGGTGTACGGCAGCATCGGCGTCGCCAGTGCGGAGATGGCAGCGGGCAACTGGAGTGGCCGACACGGGGTGCCAGGGCAGCTCGCGTCTGCGCTCCCGGCTGCTCCTTCTGGCAGCTGCACGAGGTCCATCAGCTCCGCCATGCGGTCCAGCTGGCGACCCACGACGGCAAAAGGCAAACATACCACATCGCATACACCCAGATGTGCGGCCAGCATTAGCCACTGTTTGGTCGCATGAACTCTCTACACCCCCAGGCCCACGTTTAAGATTGGGTTGCCGACCCAGGGCTGAGATCTTCAACCTTAAATCCAATCCAGGGTTGACAATCTTAAAGCTGAGACCTGTATGATCATAAAGCTGAGAAGGTAAACCTGAGTACCTATTCTCTATCGTGTACCATTTAGAGACCTTTTGTGCCTACTTTCAGATATTTTTGCCCAAAAGCAGCCCTGTGATCTTAAACCCGAAATTTTAAGATTCAAAGTCTCGAGACTTTGAAGCTGGGAATCTTAAAAATGGGCCTTGGGATGTAGTAGGAGCCGAGGCATTCAAGTATGACGGAAACGGAGAGGAATGTCAGAAGGATTCCAGGATGGAGCGCGGTGCATTCCGCTCAGGTTTGTCCTGCCATACAAGACAGGCAGATCCACTCAATCCTTGTGGAATTCGGACGCACAAGCCAAGGCAAGGACGAATTGATGCGTTGGGGACGGACATGGGCATGTCACGACAGCAATGCGTCTGTTCAGGTCCTTGGCAACGCAGCTGTTTATGTCCATGGGTCAAAGGTTACCACATAAGCCTATGAAGCGCCTTGAAAGGCTTAGTCACCCTTACGCAGGTAACTCTCACTTGGTGCACGCTGAAACTCCGCCGCGTGCCGTCCTGACTGCCTCCAACCTCATGGCTGCAGCGCACTGGTCATGACTACGGCTTCGCAAGGTAGCCCCCTATCCTCGCGCGTTACTCGTAAGGCTAGCACTGGTCACCATCCTCGCGCGTTACTCGTAAGGCTAGCACTGGTCACGATCCTCGCGCGTTACTCGTAAGGCTAGCACTGGTCACCCAGCACCCCTCCAGGCCATGCCCCCTCACCTGGTAGCTTATGGACACGAGGCGGGCGACCGCGTCCTTGTCCATGGCGCTCAGCGTGGCGCTGCTGCTCCTCTGCTCACATGGTCACACGGCATCCACGAGGGGAAGGGCGAGCACGCAAGCAGATAGCAAGGGGGAGCCCATCAGCAACCAAGGGGAGCAGGGTGACGCGTGTGTGTCTTTAAGGGGGCCTTGCGGAGCACAAGGGAGGCAACACACAGCAGGTTGCCAGCCACAGATCAGAAGGGGAGCATCTGCGACCAAGCACCCACCAAAGAAATTGGGCGGAGCTTGCACAACGAACGCCGGCCTAGGTTCATCTTGCTTTGCTATCATTGCTGACCATTCCTATTTTGCATACTGTTATTAGACCCCTTCTGAAGACCGCCAACCCCGACTATTTACCCCGACTAAATTCCTGGCGCGGCGCGTTTTGGGGAAATTAGTCGGACCACGACTAATCTACCCCGACTATTTTCGCGTTAGTCGGAAAATAGTCGGGGTGGATTTGTCGGGGTCCGACTCATTTCGTCGGGGTGCGCCTCGGGACCTGCTGGCGTCTGTACCAATTTGCGCACCAACTCTGCTGGTCTGAACTGAACTGAACTGAAAAATACTCTAGTCATTGGTCAAATATATACGTCCAGTGGCGTCAGAGGCCACTTACGCGGTCTCAGAGTGCATATGCTACCTGCTGCTGTCCGACCCGTGTCCGTGTTTTCAGAAGGGGCGAAACGTGCCGTTTCGACCGGTGTACCCCGACAAAACCCCCGACTTATTCAGTCGGGGTAGTTTAGTCGGGGTAGGTTTTTTCAGAAGGGGTCTATTGGCAGTAGAAACCAGCAGTAAACGCTCAGCAAGTAGTCGGTCAACCCCCATGACGCCGTCCTCACGGCATGGCAGACAGGGACAGCACCCCAGACATTAATGGTGCATATACAGCTGCAGGCTTAAGGGTCCAACGAAGACATAAGGTTCTGCACTTGCTGTCACCATCACATACTCGTGCGTCCATGTGCCTGGTGCCTATGGCAATGTGCCCTATTGTTGTGCCGAATTTCCCTGCTGCAACCCGTGGCGTCCTGCACGACCCGCTCCAATCTCTCTTCCTTTCCCCCTTACCGCGCCTGACCTTGTATCCCACATTTTGCCCCACCTTCTCCACGCGCTCGACGTATTTGCGTTCAAGCGCCAGCTTGCGGGAGATGATGTCGCGGATGCCACCCAGACGCTTGGATATGCCGTGCATGCGTGCCACCGCCTGGGGGGGGGAGAAGACAGAAAGGATGTGGGTGGTTGTGAGGACAGCTTGTTTGCCAACGCCAGCGGCGAGATGGATGTCTCTCACGGACAGAGAAGCCAGCGAAGCAGCACGGTTACAGGGGTGGCAGAAAAGTCGAGAAGAACAAGAAGAAAACAAGGCTGCATGACGGAAATCAATAGGATTAGCCCTGGAGGATGAAGGCCGACATTGCCCGAGATGGCAGCAAAGCCCTTCTGTAATAATCCATTTCCCCTACCAAGCCCCGCGGTTTCCATCTCACTAGGCAGATTGTTGAAGCCTGTACAGGAGGCCAAGGTCCAGGACAAGCCCGCGCATGCCTACACTAGCGCAGCATGCTGGCGCTGATGGCCTCACCGCTGCGTGTGCCGGCGGCTGCATCAGCGCGAGCAGGATGTCGATGGACATGACAAACACCTCCTCGTTGTCGCGGAACATTTGCATCTGCGACGTGGTGGTGGTGGGTGGGGGAAGCAGAAGGTTGTTGCGTGTGCAGGCATAAAGGGTATGCATGTGTCGTGTGCAGGCATAAAGGGTACGCATGTGTCGTGTGCAGGCATAAAGGGTACGCATGTGTCGTGTGCAGGCATAAAGGGTACGCATGTGTCGTGTGCAGGCATAAAGGGTACGCATGTGTCGTGTGCAGGCATAAAGGGTACGCATGTGTCGTGTGCAGGCATAAAGGGTACGCATGTGTCGTGTGCAGGCATAAAGGGTACGCATGTGTCGTGTGCAGGCATAAAGGGTACGCATGTGTCAAGGCCATGGGAAACAGGCCACGGAAAGGTGGAGAATGTATCATCGTGACAGTGACAACAAAACTAAGTGTTTCTTAGAACCCGTCATATAACGAAGTATTTCTTAGAACCGGTCATGGCAAGCAGGTTGCAAGAATGCAACCGCCAAAGGGTTGGATAGGCCACAGCAGATGGACATTCTTAGCTCTGAAAAAAGGGTGTTAGAAGCACATGAGCAATTAACTGGCCTCCAGCAGACAAATAGGCTCAAAGGGCAGAGGCATCATGCATGCATGTGCGCTCGCGCACCTGCTCCACCAGTATGTTGACGCTGTCGTCTGCTTTGAACACGTGCGCCACCAGGCTCTCGTGCTGACACAGGTTGTGCAGGATGCTCAGCGCATGGCTGCGCACACGGAGGGCAGAGGACAAGATGTGCGTGTAGGGGGGAGAAGGGAAGCAATGGAGAGGTAGGCGCACCGCATCAGCCCCAGCAGATATGGTAAAATATTAATGGAAGAGTAAACCCTATTAAAATCTTCGCCCTGCCATTTTGGCGCGCACATCTGGGTCAAAGCAAAATGGACACACCCAGACAAAGACAGCGTCCCAAGAAGCGCCCCCTATGGGCTTGCTGCAGTCATGCCCATCGCAAAAACAAAGGAGAGTGTGACGTAGGACAGTATCCCGAAGTAGCAAGTCCATGCAGACCTCGGCCCTGCGCTCAGCCCAGGTTGCTTCATGGCCTGCGTACAAGGCCTGTGCGGGCCTACTGCCACACATGTGTTCACATATGCATGGAAGACGCCCCCTGTGCCCCTTTAACTACACAATACCACATTATAACCTACTCCTGTTCCACCTGGCATACATACCGGATGAGACCCTACTAACCTGCTCCAGCAGGCGCACACCACATAGTGAGCTAGCGGCCTATTGGTACTACACCGGGTGCGATGCATGCCGCCGCACGGTATTCGAGTACTACTGCACCTGGCGCATCTACTGCAATGCTGTATATCTGCCGCACGCACCGCACAATACCTAGTACTACACTGCCGTACGCACCGCAGCAGCTCCACGTGCGGCTGGCTGCGGTTACAGGAGCGGATGAAGCGCAGCAAGATTGGGATGGCGTTGCTGCAAGCCAGCTTTTGGCAGCACGACTTGGAAAGGCGCGTCGACCGCTCTGCCAGCAGAAGAGGCAACGCGGGCGAAAACCCCACAACATCAGTCACATGCACGGCTCCTTGCCATTTCACACGCTGCTCGGGACAAGCAAGCGAGCAAACGAGCGAGGTGTATCCCAGGTAGGTAGGTGAAGAAACGCCTGCCCTACGAAACGCCTGCCCATTCGTCGCTAGGATGATGTGCATCATGGAACAGGCCCTGAATGTAATGACCAGAACTCCCCCCCACTTCCTCAGCACGTCCTTCGCAACACATCCCCCCACGTGGGTATGCATCTGTCTGCGTCGCACGCTCGCTATGGCAGCTGGCCGGCCATGGCCACATCCGCGCTGGGTTGCCTGCAGCGCGGCGCAGGGAAGCCCTGCTCAAAGCCAAGACAAAAGCCCACATAGTACCGTGCAGCCTGTACACAAGCGCCCACATAGTACAATGCAGCGTACCGAGCGTGGCGCACGCCTGCAGCGCGGCGGTGACCTGCTTGGACGCCAGCAGCAACTCGAGCGCGTGCGACGTGCGCTGGCCCAGCGGCACCTGGCGACCGGCACGCAGCGCTTCGGCGTGACGGCCCAGCGCCGCGCGGTGCGCCGCCAGCCGGGAGCCGGATACCTTGCGGGCAGCAAGGCCTCGCCAGCGCGCCTGCGCAGAGGGAGGGCATGCTGAGATGCGGGGCAGATTAGCTAGGGGATTAGAAGGGTCAGAAGAAACAGGCTGCAGGAAGAAGCGGGGCGAGAGCTAGAGGGTTAGACAAAACACGCTGCAGGGTAAAGGGAGAGGGTGGGGGATGAGTAGGTCGCGGCCATGGGCGGCCACTTCAACGTGATGCCTGCTGCACAGCACTTGAACGGTGGGGATTGCCAAACATGCCGCGTGGGGACTTGGGACAAGGAAGGGGTATGGCGTCCTACCAATCCAGGCATACCAGCCTTTGGCCATGTGGGGGTATGGCTTCACTGGACCATCGGGCGGCTGGCACATGAGATTTCTTGTGCAGAAGGATTGACACAGAGTGCCAGCGCAGGCACCATCGGCCCTCTCACCTGCACGCGCACGACCGATCGGAGCAGCGACCGCACGCGCCGCCGCATGCCCCACGCGCGCGCATACCGCTGGATCACCCGCGCCGCACTCGTGCGATCGATTAAGTGCGACCGCCATGCACGCTGGATGGTGGCGGCGGCGGCCCTTTGCTGGCGCTCCCTGCATCGCGCCGCCATGGCCACCACGGCGCGCTCGGTGGCTACTAGCGCACGTAGCCGGTCCATCAGGTGGCACCGCAAGGCTCGCGCCCGGAGAGCTCGCTGGATGGTGCGTGCGGCCGCGTGGCGTGCGGCCAGCTGGGCGCGTGCATGCTCCGCGGCGCCAGCAAGGCGCCGTGCCGCGAGGTTGGCAAGGAAGCGGCGCGCGGCCCTCTGGGGGCGATAGGGAATCGCATACGCACCATTTGCAGGTTGTGAAAGCATTAGCATCTCATGGAGTCACGAGAACGCTCACCACGGTCGGCACGCAGGGGAGATGCCGCTGCACACCGGCTGTCTGAACAGCACAGACACCTTTCCTTGCCACCACTGTGCCAAGAAGCCAGCAGCTGCGTGCTGGCATGTCTGCATACCACTTACAGCAAGCAGGCCCCCGCATCATCCATGCTAGGGAGGACAGGGAAGTTCGCCTTGTGGAACTCCACGTTTCATGCCATCCTGATTCCCAGTGCTGTAGCAATGACTAGCTTTGACGGAAAACAGGCAAGCTGAACACAGGTAGTCCAGGTGAAAGTTTTACATCAGCATGTGCACTTCAAGTGAGAAGAGCGACCCATTTCCAAAACAAACAGGCCGAACAGGCGCTCTAGTTAGAAACCAACCGCAAAGGTCGGGCATGATGAGAAGGCTGAAGCATACAAGCTGCATTAGCTCCAACACATCTACTGGGCATGATTAGCACAGTTCGGCAGGGAAACGCGCGATCTGTCCTGGCACCGCCCTCACCTGGATAGCAACGGCTGCTGCCTCCTTTCGCTCCCGCTCCTGCTCTGCTGCCTGCCGTGCCAGCTGGCGCCGCGTGAGGTGTCCCCGCGTGGCGGCCTGCAGCGTCACCACGGCGTGCTGCAGCAGGCAGTAGCGCAGACGCTGCGTGCGCATGCGGAAGCACGCCTGGAAGGTGGTCACGGCGGCGCGGCGCGCGCATGCCTGCTGCCGTGCCACCGCGCCCCGCAGGTGGGACTGCTGAGCGGCGTGAACCCGAGGGGGGGAGGGGGGAGGGAGGGAGGGAGGGAGGGAGGGAGGGAGGGAGGGAGGGAGGGAGGGAGGGAGGGAGGGAGGGAGGGAGGGAGGGAGGGAGGGAGGGAGGGAGGGAGGGAGGGAGGGAGGGAGGGAGGGAGGGAGGGAGGGAGGGAGGGAGGGAGGGAGGGAGGGAGGGAGAGCAGGACATACACATATCAAACAAAAGAAAGAAGAAGCAGGTCAAGGGGGGGACGGGACAGCGCAGGGGCCTATGGACCCTCAAGATCAAGCAGTCCCACAGATCCGTGATCACTGATATAGTAAGCAAACCTTGTGACAACCGTAAATGCTTGCATCTGCGCAAGGGGGCTCTGGACCTTCCACTGAACAAGCATGGTGGCCGGCTGGACCCTGCCAGCCTTCACGCCATGCGTTACCTGCGAGTCGTCGCGGCAAGGGTTACCTGGATGACGATAGCCGCAGCCAGCCGCTCCTCCCTCGCCCGCTCCGCCGCTTGGGCCTCCAGCACGAGCCTCTTCCGCTCCCTGTGGCCACGCAGCGCTGCTTGCAGACGCACCGCCGCAGCCCGCAGACGCCGGTACTGCTGCTGCTGCTGGTGCGCGCGCACCGACGCTTGCAGCGTCACGATGGCGTCGCGTCGCAGCGCGGCCGCTTGGCGCGCGACCGTGCCGCGGCGGTAGGCCTGTGTGGGTGGGGTTGGGATGGGGTGGGAAAATCGCAATCGAAGGGGGGTGCAACGTGGGCGGAGAGTAGTGTCATCAAGTGGCTGCCAAGGTACTAGGTATAAGTGCTGCCAGCCGAGCAATTTCTGTTCTAGACAATAGCCGTGTTGTGGACATCAGCAACGCCAAGCACCCAGCGCCAAACAAATGCAGCACCACGGCATGGTGGATGATCTGCCCACGACAGCAGCGTCCAAGAGCAGAGATTCACCGGCTGAACAAGGCGGCGCAGACCCTACCTGCACAGGAGTCCGCTGGGGGCGCAACAGCCTCCGGTAAGGGAAAACGCCAGCCAGCGATTTGGATTGCTCCACCGATGTCGGGGGCATGATCACGTTGGCAACTCTCACATAGGTGGGTGGCTGCTTGGTGCACCATCGTACAAGACTACGCCGTTGGGATCTAGAGCCGCTGATGTGGATTGGAAATTTGTAGTGGTGGGGAAAGCTAGCTATTCGTTTGTACCCAAGAGTGACTGCCACCAATAAAATATGCTCCACAATAACAAGGACTGGCTCAGCTACCCTCGTCCAGCTGGTCATTGCCAACACTTTGACTTTACGGCCGTGCAAGTTTGTTACCTGCAGCATGATGGCCAGCGCCCGCAGATGCAAGAACTCCCGCCGCTGCACGTGGCCCCTGAACGCTCTCTGAACGACACGTGCCGCCGCCCTCTGGCGCAGGAACCATTCGCGCGCCAGCTTGGACCTCACATGCGCCTGGGCGACGCGCGCGGCAGTGATCAGCATGGCAAGGCGGGCACGCTGCAGATGACCGCGGAAGGCTGCCTGGATGATTACTGCCGCACGCGAGCGGACGCGTGCGCGCTCCAGGTCCGCCAGGTGCTGCGCCACCAATGCTTGGGCGGTGGCCCTTGTGGTGGCCGCCTGCTGCCACCTGTCACGCACCGCGGCCCCTTCCTGCAGCAGGCGACGCCAGACGGACAAGCGCAGGAACCGTTGACGCGCCAGCGCCCTGCGTGCGTGGCTCTGGATGGTGACGGCAGCGGCAGCCATGCGGGTGATGCGGACGCGCGCCCGCCAACCTCGTACTCGCGCCTGAAACCACATGCCCCAATGCCATACACGGCCACCGCACGTGCGAGAGGGATCATAGAAAACGCAATGCTGTTAGCATGGCTGCAAAGCGGTTACGTGCAGGAGAAGACTATACGAGAGCACAACAAATGATGTGCTTACGCGATAAACATTGACAGGGTTGTGAACCGGCTGTCTAGCCCCTCAAACTATTGTAGTCATATTGAAAATGGGGGGCCATCGGTTTCAGGAATCGGTTTGAACTGGACCCACCCCCGACATGTCCACGCACCTGGATCGAGACGGCCGCCAGCATTTGCACGCGCACCAGGCGCCTTTCGCAGTGCGCATGGTAAGCCGCCTGGATGACCTCAGCGGCCGCGTGCTGCCGACGAATCTCTGCCGCCAACGCCGCCGCCATCGCTGCACTCTCCCTCGCCGCCTTGGCCAGCTGGTGGCATCGCCAGCTTGATTGGATGGATTGCGCCGCCTGTGCTTGCCTCCGGCATGCTTCCCTGGTCGAATGGCCACGCCAGACCGCCTGCACCCGTGTCGCGGCTAGCTCTTGCTTCGCTGCGAGGGCAAGGGCCAGCTTCCTCTGCACCTCCGCGGCATGGGCCATCCTCCTCCTCTCCACCGCCTCTGCGCGCGCCCTCATGCCACGCATCCTGGCCTGGATGAGTATGGCGGCGGCCACCTGTCGGCACAGCAGCGCGCATTCCCTCTCCGCCACGCCAAGCCAGTGCTGTCGCCGCGCCTCGCACAGGGCGCGCCGCGCGACCATGCCGCGGAACGATGCCTGGATGAGAGTGGCCAGATGGGACTGGCGGCGCAGACCGTGGCGCACTGCCCACCCGCGCACATGGCGCTGGATGCAGGTGGCAGCAGCAAACTCCGCCTCTGCTTGCGCCCGCGCCTCCGCCTCTGCTTGCGCCTGCGCCTCCGCCTCTGCTTGCGCCTGCGCCTCCGCCTCTGCTTGCGCCTGCGCCTCCGCCTCTGCTTGCGCCTGCGCCTCCGCCTCTGCTTGCGCCTGCGCCTCCGCCTCTGCTTGCGCCTGCGCCTCCGCCTCTGCTTGCGCCTGCGCCTCCGCCTCTGCTTGCGCCTGCGCCTCCGCCTCTGCTTGCGCCTGCGCCTCCGCCTCTGCTTGCGCCTGCGCCTCCGCCTCTGCTTGCGCCTGCGCCTCCGCCTCTGCTTGCGCCTGCGCCTCTGCTTGCGCCTGCGCCTGCGCCTCTGCTTGCACCTGCGCCTCCGCCTCTGCTTGCGCCTGCGCCTCCGCCTCTGCTTGCACCTGCGCCTCCGCCTCTGCTTGCACCTGCGCCTCCGCCTCTGCTTGCGCCTGCGCCTCCGCCTCTGCTTGCGCCTGCGCCTCCGCCTCTGCTTGCGCCTGCGCCTCCGCCTCTGCTTGCGCCTGCGCCTCGGCTTGCACCTGCGCCTCCGCCTCTGCTTGCGCCTGCGCCTCTGCTTGCGCCTGCGCCTCCGCCCCTGCTTGCGCCTGCGCCTCCGCCTCTGCTTGCGCCTTCGTCTCCGTCTCACGCCCCTCACGGTCGATGCAGACATGGTCACTCTGCACCTCCTTATTGCGCGGGGACAGCGCTTCCTCCTCTTCTCCTGGCACACCCTCACAAGACAGCGCCACGGCGTCTACGATTTCACCTTGTTCTTCATATGCCACCTGTCCTCCAAACGGGTCCTCGGCTGCGGATGCCTCCACCCCCTGGAGAGACAATCTGTCGCCCATTTCCGTCGCTGCATCCGCCAACGTAGCCGTTGGCCCCTCATTCGCCTGGTCTCCAGGCAAAGCTTCCCTCGCCAATTCCCACAGCTCCACCTCCGCCTCCAGATCGTCCGCCTCATCAAACACCTCTGCGGTGGTGAGCTCATCGGCCTCTTCTGCTACAGGCATACCCTGCGCCCCTTCTTTCTCCACAACATAGCTGGGCGAGGCCCAATGGTCAACATGCATGCCTTGAAGCTGGGACGCCCTTTCCAGGTCATCCCACTCGTCAAAGAAAGCAGCAGCATCGTCGGAAGGCAGGCCTGCCGCTGCGTCCTCCTGTGTGTAATTGTCCATCCTGGGCAGCGCTCGAGGCGAGCTGCCTTCATGCGCCTCCCCAAAGAACACCGAGGCCTCGTCTATGTCCTGCTCCATTCCCTTCCCCTCACACAGGGCGTGTGCCACAGCGTCGCCTTCTCTCGCTTCCTGTTCATTTGCAACCATGGCCGTGCCAGCCTCAGCCTGTCCTGCCTCTGCCGAGGGCAGCGCACCTGCTTCTCCCTCTTCCACATTAGACTCCTCCATAGGAGCATCCGCAGCCGCTTCCTCCCTTTCCTCCCCTCCCAGCACAGCTGCTACTGCACTGTCCCTGGTGCTCGCCTGGCTATCCTCAAACGCTGCCGTGGGCATGGCCCCGGCTTCCTCTGCCGCTGCCTCCACAGACACTACCCCTGTTCCCGCTCCCTGGGCGTCCTCTTCCTCGAAGAAAGCCCAGCCCTTGCCCTCCCTAGCCTCCCCATCACGAGGGGGTGACCCTGCCCATGCCTCTGCCTCCACAGCCGCAGGCAAGGCATCCGCCGCCCCGCTTTCCTCATCATCACACCACCACAGGCCCTCGGCTGCCTTGCTGCCCATGCCATCCACCCTGGCCGTGTTGACACCGTCCTCTGCCTGCGCGGTGAGGCCTGACTGCTTGCTCTTCGCGATAGCCCGCACAGCCTGTAGCGGTGACTGGATCCTGCTCTCTGAGGCCTTTTCGTCACCCATTCCAAGCGGCTCTTCCACCGGCCCTTGTGCCTCTAGACACCTCTCTTCACACGTATCGGCCTGCACGACACCTCCTGCCATGTCATGGTTGCTGTCTGCTCTCTCGCCTGCGTCCCCTTCAGTGCCCGCCTCGCGCCCACCCCAGTGGCAGCCACCAGGCACGACGCCATCATTGGCCACCTCAGCCCGCTCGCCCTCACCCATTTCCTCGTCCTCATGGTCCATCCAGTTGATATATACAGTGTGGTGGGGGGAGAGGGCGCCGTGGCACTGCGGCGTCAGAACGCTGCTCTCTCTTGCGCTTGTTTCGGACGCAACGATGGGGCTTGCCTGTGGGGGGGATGATGGCGAGCTGGTGTGTGGAGAGGCAGCCCGCATGTGGTTATCATCGCCATCGGCAATCTCAGGCTCCGGTGTCCCGTCCTCCTCCAGCACATCGCACGGCTCTTCTTGTAGACATGCAGGGCTGGCAACAGGCGGGGAGACAGCCAACATCTCGTGGCCAGTCATGGCCGACTCCTCCTCTGACCCGTCCTCGTGTTCACAAGTCGCGCTGTCCTCCTCAGGGCCCTCCTCCAACCTCCCCACGTGAACAAGCTGTGGGCTGGCCGGTGTGCTGTCCTCTGACAGATCCATCGTGCTCTCTTGGCTGCTGGCATCTGCCCCCACCACTTCCAGCTCCTCCTCCACCCCCGTGCCTTGCTGCGGGAAGCACGGTGACGAGCTAGAGTAGGCATGTAGCGGCGACAGTACCAAGGACGCATGCACTGCTGCTGCTGCTGCTGGGGATGCGTGTACTGGCGACGGTGAAGGGGAGCCAGACTGGCACGTCCCCACCACCTGGCTCTCCGTAGGCTCCTCTTCGGGCGCATCCACCTGCACTGCTGGCATGCGCGCTGAGGTGGCGGCATGCAACAGCGTCGGGTGGCTAGTGGCGGCCGCGCGCAGCTTCTGGGCCACCCACTGCGCGTGTAGTGGTGACGTGCGCCATCGCGCCTGGATGGTGGACGCGGCCTAGTAGGCAGGCGTTGAGGGGTGACAAAAAGTGCAAGCAAACAAGCAGACAAGGGTGGGCGAGTCAGGAAGTGCCACAACTTGACTCAGGCCCCTTGTTCACAAATTTGGCTGCTAGTACAAAGTTGTTTCTCAGAAGGGCGATTCCGATACATGTCGTATGCACCTGAATACTTTCGTCAGATCCATCGGTTTGCAGTAGATGGTAATGCGTAGGAGCTGCTTGCGTGGCTCAGGCCACGAGTCTGCATGCCATGGATCCCCAAGAGTTTCAGAGGCTTCCGCATTCTTATACCGCGGACTACCAACAAAGAGACGCTCCACAGTATGCAGCGGTGATTGGCGAGGCTAGGGGACGATACGATTGCACACAGCATGGCATCAATGCAAGGGGGGGTGGGGGAAGGTGCGCGGCCCATATCATACCCGGTGTTCGGCCGCGATGTGGATGACGCGCGCACACAGGAAGGAGACGTACGCAAGCGCCACACGCTCGTTGGGCAGGTGGCCCAAGACAATGTCGTCCTGCTCCAGGATCTGGGTGGTGTACCCACAGGGCAAGGGGATGGCCGAGTTTGGGGAGAGAAGGGATGTCGGGGACACGGGTCAGCCAGGCAAAGGGTCGCTGTGTTGCAAGCGAGTCCTGGGCAGTGCGGAACACACTGCGCAGACGGGGTGCCGAGCCAAGAGTCTGCAAGGTAGCCCAGGCCTAGGCAAATCCCGAGCTACACGAATCTGCCTGCGCTGGATCGCCTGTGACCTCAGGCCCATGCAAGGCATCTGGCAGCGGGCGTCGAATGCGTGTCACAAATGCGCCAGGACCCCTGCATCCCGGTAGCCAGCTCGGTTGCTTTGCATGGGCGAAATGGCTTGAAGACACAAAATTCAGGGATGTGCGTGGGCCCAACACTTACCTGTGGGATTCCCCCCAGCGTGGCGGCCGTGGCGTGCAGCAGCCGGTAGTTGTGGCGGGCACACGCCACCCACGCGCGCGCGGCCTCCTCCTCCTTGCTGAGGGCAGGACCCTCGCCATTGTCCCCCTCCCCCCGCGCCCAGTCGTGCGTGGCACGGCTCGAGTAGGCCATGGCCCACGCGACGCGCACCGGCACGTGTGACGTGTGCGAGGTGTCCTGGCTCGCATCCAGCAACGCGTTCTCCTGCAGGCGGTCACAGGTATGCGCATGTGGGGTGTGCGTGCGATGCATGGTTTGGGTGGGGGCTGTGAAAAATGGTGCGGATGCACGTGCTTGAGCAGGCTGGCAAGTGCCCATGGGTCAACAGGCAAACGGGAACCAAACAAAGTCTTACCCAATGACGATGCATGCACGGTTGCGGGGCGAAGGGGGGGGAGGGGAGATGGGCGACATGAGCAGTGGTGTAGGGGTGCATGACTGTCAACAGGCTATCAGTTGGATGATGCGGTGGAAACTATGGAGCATGAGGGCAGCAACCCTCTTAGCGCCTTACAACTTCACACCAGTTTTGCAGACGAGATTCCGCTTATAACAATTACTGGCCACACATGGCTTCAAGTCAGCGGATCCCCAGGAATGGGGGGGGTATGCTCCATCGTCTGCCAGGTGGGCACATAGGTTAGCAAAAAGCTGGGCTGGATAGGTCCCCTGCCCCTGCAGAAGACACACACAGAGAAAACAGATGTGCAAGGAGACACACACAGAGGAAACAGCGATGCAAGGAGACACACACAGAGGAAACAGCGATGCGAGGAGACACACACAGAGGAAACAGCGATGCAAGGAGACACACACAGAGGAAACAGCGATGCAAGGAGACACACACAGAGGAAACAGCGATGCAAGGAGACACACACAGAGGAAACAGCGATGCGAGGAGACACCCACAGAGAAAACAGCGATGCGACGAGACACACCCAGAGAAAACAGCGATGCAAGGAGACACCCACAGAGGAAACAGCGATGCAAGGAGACACACACAGAGAAAACAGCGATGCAAGGAGACACACACAGAGGAAACAGCGATGCAAGGAGACACACACAGAGAAACCAGCGATGCAAGGAGACACACACAGAGAAAACAGCGATGCAAGGAGACACACACAGAGAAAACAGCGATGCAAGGAGACACACACAGAGAAAACAGCGATGCAAGGAGACACACACAGAGGAAACAGCGATGCAAGGAGACACACACAGAGGAAACAGCGATGCAAGGAGACACACCCAGAGGAAACAGCGATGCAAGGAGACACACACAGAGGAAACAGCGATGCAAGGAGACACCCACAGAGAAAACAGCGATGCAAGGAGACACACACAGAGGAAACAGCGATGCAAGGAGACACACACAAAGGAAACAGCGATGCAAGGAGACACACACAGAGAAAACAGCGATGCAAGGAGACACACACAGAGGAACCAGCGATGCAAGGAGACACACACAGAGGAAACAGCGATGCAAGGAGACACACACAGAGAAAACAGCGATGCAAGGAGACACACACAGAGAAACCAGCGATGCAAGGAGACACACACAGAGAAAACAGCGATGCAAGGAGACACACACAGAGAAAACAGCGATGCAAGGAGACACACACAGAGGAAACAGCGATGCAAGGAGACACACACAGAGGAAACAGCGATGCAAGGAGACACACACAGAGAAAACAGCGATGCAAGGAGACACACACAGAGGAAACAGCGATGCAAGGAGACACACACAGAGGAAACAGCGATGCAAGGAGACACACACAGAGGAAACAGCGATGCAAGGAGACACACACAGAGAAAACAGCGATGCAAGGAGACACACACAGAGGAAACAGCGATGCGAGGAGACACACACAGAGAAAACAGCGATGCAAGGAGACACACACAGAGGAAACAGCGATGCAAGGAGACACACACAGAGGAAACAGCGATGCGAGGAGACACACACAGAGGAAACAGCGATGCAAGGAGACACACACAGAGGAAACAGCGATGCAAGGAGACACACACAGAGGAAACAGCGATGCAAGGAGACACACACAGAGGAAACAGCGATGCAAGGAGACACACACAGAGAAAACAGCGATGCAAGGAGACACACACAGAGAAACCAGCGATGCAAGGAGACACACACAGAGGAAACAGCGATGCAAGGAGACACACACAGAGGAAACAGCGATGCAAGGAGACACACACAGAGGAAACAGCGATGCAAGGAGACACACACAGAGGAAACAGCGATGCAAGGAGACACACACAGAGAAAACAGCGATGCAAGGAGACACACACAGAGGAAACAGCGATGCAAGGAGACACCCACAGAGAAACCAGCGATGCAAGGAGACACACACAGAGAAAACAGCGATGCAAGGAGACACACACAGAGAAAACAGCGATGCAAGGAGACACACACAGAGGAAACAGCGATGCAAGGAGACACACACAGAGAAAACAGCGATGCAAGGAGACACACACAGAGAAAACAGCGATGCAAGGAGACACACACAGAGGAAACAGCGATGCAAGGAGACACACACAGAGAAACCAGCGATGCAAGGAGACACACACAGAGAAAACAGCGATGCAAGGAGACACACACAGAGGAAACAGCGATGCAAGGAGACACACACAGAGGAAACAGCGATGCAAGGAGACACACACAGAGAAAACAGCGATGCAAGGAGACACACACAGAGGAAACAGCGATGCAAGGAGACACACACAGAGAAAACAGCGATGCAAGGAGACACACGCAGAGGAAACAGCGATGCAAGGAGACACACACAGAGAAAACAGCGATGCAAGGAGACACACAGAGGAAACAGCGATGCAAGGAGACACACACAGAGGAAACAGCGATGCAAGGAGACACACACAGAGGAAACAGCGATGCAAGGAGACACACACAGAGAAAACAGCGATGCAAGGACCGGGTACTTCATGCAGCGGGAATGTGCGGTTAACTAGCATGCGTGACGCGTGGCAGCACCAACGAGTGGGACAACCCGGTCAATTGCTGGCCGTGGCGGCCGTAGGGCGGAAAACAGACGGCAAGGCAACGCTACCTCAGACATCATAGAGCTGTCTGAACGCGGGGACTCGACCGATGCCTCCCCACTCTCCACCGGGGGCGGCGTGACGATGTCGGCATAAGGAAGCACGGCCGGCAGGTAGTAACTGATGATGAGGCAGAGCGCCCGGCCATCGGCGAACGAGGACGTGAAGTTGGACACAGTGACGCCATAATGCTGGCACACAGCCTGCGCGAGGAAACAGGGTGCCACCAGGTATAGACTCCAGATGACGCCATGAGTTCAACTAAAGGAGAGCATATGGACAAAGATGATGCGATGAGTTCAACTAAAGGAGAGCGAATGGACAGGAAATTAGCTTTAAGCTTTAACTGCATTGTCACAAAAGCCCTGCCCTGTGTTGCTTTATAGGTTGCGGGATGGAGAAAAAAACAGATGATGAGCGACACTCATCACGGAGAGCAGATAGGGCACAGACTACAACCACAGGCTACAACGTGTGTCGGTGCTGCATACTGGTGTGCATGTGCGTATATGCGGCTGCACCTGCGCCGACTGCAAGTAGGTACGTTAGCTGAATGCAACCACTGCCTAAGTGCATATAGACGCCTGCGCACCCACCTGCACCCACTGCATGAGCAGCTGCAGCCCCTCGTTGCCCAGGTAGACGTTCAGGTCAGTGGTTGGTGCCGCTTCCTGGGGGCCACCACACGCACGCGCAAACGAGACAAGGCGCACGGTGTGGTACGGGGGGAAACAGGTGTCAGCAAGACGAGCACGGTTGCAGCGGGGCAGGCTGTCAACGCCAAGAGACGGTATGTGTTGACAGGAACGTAGACAGCACATGCTCTCCCTCGCCAAAAGAGGCTCATCTCATGAGCCCCACGAACAAAACAGGCCAACTTCCCTTGCCTCGCAATCCAAGCACGCGGAATACGCTGCAAGTCCATGCGTGCAGGCTGCACTCTTTACACTCTCCACTCCCCACCTGTGTGCACCTTCCTACCCTTTCTCCCCGATCCACCTCAGTTGGCCATCCCATCCTTCTTCCCCACCCCGCACCTTGGGTTGGCCTTTCCCTACCCACCTGTGTGCGCGGGACCAGCATCCCCTGCGTTGCGGCGGACGACCGGATGCGCACAATCTCCTTACGCAGCGCGTCCTTGTCCAGCAGGGCTGGCAGCTGCGCGCGCCAGCGATGCAGGATGCAGCCAGCGATGTGGAACGTGGTGCACAGGTCACGAACGGTAAGCATGGGGGGAAAGACGAGGATGCATGTGTTCTTTCCCCACGCAGGGGGCGCTGGCAGCAAGAGTAAGCCGTTCCCCTGGGAGGAGGGGTGTTCACCAGGGCCATGCATGCGCTTTGCCATTGTCTCATGGGCGAGGTGGGGTGAGCGCATCTCTGCGCTGCATCAGGAGGCAGGCCCATGCCAAAGACCAGGCAAGTAAAAGCAGGGCGGAGCGGGAGGCAGGCCCATGCCAAAGACCAGGCAAGTAAAAGCAGGGCGGAGCGGGAGGCAGGCCCATGCCAAAGACCAGGCAAGTAAACGCAGGGCGGAGCGGGAGGCAGGCCCATGCCAAAGACCAGGCAAGTAAACGCAGGGCGGAGCGGGAGGCAGGCCCATGCCAAAGACCAGGCAAGTAAACGCAGGGCGGAGCGGGAGGCAGGCCCATGCCAAAGACCAGGCAAGTAAAAGCAGGGCGGAGCGGGAGGCAGGCCCATGCCAAAGACCAGGCAAGTAAACGCAGGGCGGAGCGGGAGGCAGGCCCATGCCAAAGACCAGGCAAGTAAAAGCAGGGCGGAGCGGGAGGCAGGCCCATGCCAAAGACCAGGCAAGTAAAAGCAGGGCGGAGCGGGAGGCAGGCCCATGCCAAAGACCAGGCAAGTAAACGCAGGGCGGAGCGGGAGGCAGGCCCATGCCAAAGACCAGGCAAGTAAAAGCAGGGCGGAGCGGGGTGACACCGGAAAGACGCGATGTCCGATAAAGAACACCGCTTATATTGGGTGCCCCGACGTTGACGTTTGCGAGCAGTCTACCAGCAGGCTTTAGGCTCGCCCACCCACCTGGAAGTGCTGCATGACCTGCCACAGCAGCAGCAGCGTCTGCTCGCGGTCACCCTCCACCACCTGCGCCGCAGTGATGCGCCCGCCCTGCACGCCGCGCACATTTAGGCCCTGCGCCGTCAGCGCGTCTAGCGCCAGGTCCACGTTGTGCACCCGCGACAGCCGGGAGGAGGCAGGAAGCTTCACGTCCTGTGGGCACAAGCATGAGGGGACCGGGGCGTGGCGGTATGAGATTGTTAGGCGGGGAAACACCAGGGCCAGGGGGCAGGGTGGGTGGGTGGGTGGGTGGGTGGGTGTTGCACAGGAATGGACGCAGGTTCCGTGCACGCAGTAACGCCATACGCAGACTACTGTGTACTTACACCACAGCATCCCACAGCAGGGGTCTTGAGCATGGCAGGGCGCCTCACAAGAGCGATGCAGCCTCAACAACGATGTCCTTGTAGAGATGCTTCCTACCGGCAGACACCCTGTATGGTGCCACTTGCCTGCTCCCCCCTGGAGTTCCTCGTTCCGTTGTCACCACCACCAGGCATGTCACATGGGCATGGGCCGACCAGCTCCGCCACTATGCATACCCAACTATGCGTACCCCAAGCTACAGCTCGACTCTGGCCCACACCATGGCCCACATACCTGGAATCTGGCGTATGCCGGAGCAAACATACCTGAAGGCTGGCCAGCGCGGTTGCCGCGGCTTCTCCCCCCTTGTGCTTGCGTTTGCTGAGCACGTCCACCAGCCGGCAGAGCCGCACGCCGTCACGCAGGTCCGTGGCCAGGTTACTCACACAGTAATCGTACTCGTGCACAGGCTCCTGCTTCTGGGACACGCGGTAGCCCAGGAAGCCCAGGTGGCGCAGGATGTCGCCCTCCCCTGACAGCACCTCCGGCAGAAACGCTGGGGGAGCCGGCACGCATGATGTCAAGGCAGCATCATTCCAAGCTACGTGAGCATGTGTGGGGTGCCTGTAGATAGTGCAGTAAGGTGAAAGGGTGGTGCCAATAATGCTTCATGGGCCTACCACCGCAGTTGAGCACATCGTGGGACCAGCACCCCCTTGGCTGGTTTGCATCCATCGCCTTCCCATCAGGGTCTGCTGAGATCAACTTAAATTCCCTCGATAGAGACCAAGATGGGCCACCAAGGAGGAAACTGGGGAAGGGATACTGGCAGGCGCAACCACCAATCAGGCCTTCTTTTCGCACAGACGACTCAGAATGTACTCATGGAGATCTATTATGAGCAACCCACATGAAACAGCCATGGGGGAAAGCGTGCATTCTTACTTTCCCCAGCGGTGCATCGCGTCCTGTTCCCCAACCCACCAACCACGCCACCACCCTCCTACCTAGCAGCTTGCCCTACCCCAGCCAACCCACCACTTCACAGCAAGCCGCCCCCGCCCCCTCACCCCCCCCCCCCCACCCCGCCCAACCCCCCACCCCGCCCTCTTACCTAGCAGAATGCTGCGGCTGGACTTAAGCGCCGCCTGCGTGCGAAATAGTAATGGTGTTTGCGCCGGCTGCGACAGCACCAGCTTGCGCCCATCGCGCGTCACCAGCTCCCCCCCCTTGGCAGCATCGAGAAGTAGCACCAGCAGCAGCAGCTTGTGCAAGACCGCGCGATGAAGGGCTTCCTCGTAGCCGGCGCCGTAGAGGCCCTCCACCAGCCTGGGCAAACGGACGCCAGAATCACAGGAGCGTTACGGGTTACAGCACAACGTCATGACAGTAGCCCATCGCTCCAGCACGCACTCGCCAAATAGAGCAAACCAGCCCCATACTCACTAACTCCCATCCCACACATTTGCCAAGTCATCACAGAAGCAACCGCCATGGGCACGCGGCTGCATGATCCACATGGGCACGGGGCATCCCCGGCGCCTCTCCTCAGCCAGCACAATCATGGAACCGGGCGCCTCTCCTCAGCCAGCACAATCATGGAACCGGGCGCCTCTCCTCAGCCAGCACAATCATGGAACCGGGCGCCTCTCCTCAGCCAGCACAATCATGGAACCGGGTCACACATTGGTCGACATGTGCAGTCTGACGACCGGACGAGGGCGCCAAGGCACGGCGACACACCGCGAAACGGCACGAGAGAAGTTAAGGCAAATAACCTCCCTCGCGTAGGGTGACCTGGTCAACGATCTTCCTTACGCTGTAGACATGGCACATGTACGCCCATGGACCACCGGCCACGATATACCACAGACCGCCACGCTCACCTACCCCCCAGGCATGCCGCAATCCCACCATGGATGGCGTGCCCCAATAAAAAGAAGCACACACCCCATGGAACAAAAGGAGTGCCCCGCCCCGCCCCCCACTCCTCACCGATTGGTCGTGAAGTCCTCGGCCACTTTAGCGTCTAGCAGCAGGTGCTTCACCAGCAGCTCACGCACGCGCGCATCGTCCACCTCTGCGGATGGACCCTGCTGGTCGCCGTCACCGCTGGTAGTGCTACCATGTGCCACGGCACCATCCAGCCGCTGGCCGATGACCACCTCCAACCCCAGCAGCAGCCAGAATGGGTCGTAGCAGAGCAGGGTGTCGAGTGCCAGCTGGCGCAGGCGCGTGTCCTCGGCGAGCTTTAGGCCGGGCTTGATGGCCACCAGTCCCGCACCGATGCTCTGGACGAGGATGATAGTGAGCATAAGGGGCGGTCCGGTGGATGGCTGGGGATTTGGTTAGTATGCTACTCCATTTTGACCGGCAGCGGAGCATATCCCCTAATAAGGATGCCTATAGGCAATGTGACGTGGCGGGGGCAGGCAACGCTCCTTGTGGGCACGGGGGGGTGATACACGTTTGCATGGCCGTGCTGGGGGATGCAAGCACGGAGATGAGGACAGGAGGCGCAGAAAGGGAGGTCGCCCTACCAGGCATGGACAGGGAAACTCGGGCGCCGCAAGGATGCGACGTGGCGAGCATTCAAGAGGCATGCCAACCACCCCCACTGAGTAGGCCGCTGCCGTTGACACATTGGCTAACCTTCCCTGCGTCCATAACACCAAGACGAAGGCTAGCCACGCATCTATATATCAAGGAGACAACCAGCGCAGGCCAGAAACCAGCGCATCTATATGTAGCCGCGTCGCCTCACCTCCTCCAGCTTGAGCATGGCGGCGATGATGCGCGCGTCCTGCGAGTAGAGCAGCCACAGGTGGCCACGCACACGCTCCGACCAGCGGACCCAGGACAGCAGAGAGTAGTCGGGGGAAGCGGAGCGGGCGCCAGAAGCGACCTGGTCGCCCGCTTCCCCAGTGCCCATCTGTGCGGCGGGCGTTGAAGGGCGCGCGCCGCTGGGCGGCCGCAGAACATGGTTCAGCCACACGGTGAAGGCCCGCTCCTGTTTCTGCATCCACAGCTCTGAGTGAAAGTGGACAAAGCTGCTGCGGCGCTGCTTGGGGCACATGTCACGGCCGCTCTTGGCGGGGCTGGCCCTCGCTGGGATGGGCTTGCGCAGGCGGAGTTTGCCGGCGCCGGAGCGGGCTACCCGCGGTGAGCGCGCGTGGCTGCCCTGTGAGCGCGCGTGGCTGCGCGGTGAGCGCGCGTGGCTGCCCTTATTGATGGCGCCGGAGCGAGGCTGGAGCGCCTGGGCGGTCACCGCGTGCTTGGGATAGTGCGACTTCTCCTTGAGCGAGGTGCCACGGAGAATGTTTGTATGGGATGGAGACATCTCCGTGAGGGCGCGCCGAGACTCGTTGCTGGCGGGTTGGGGCTTGGCCGCAGTGGCACCGCCGGCCGGCAGTCTCTGGTCAGATGTTTCCTGCATAAAGGGCAGGCAGATATGCAGGAAGGCACGACAATTTCAACCCAGGCGAGAACTGAGCTTATAGAGTTGGATTGATTGCCAGGCGATCTCCCAAGCTAGCCATAGAATTTTTAAATATGTTGTTGGACTCGGCATAGTAGAGACTCCGCCATGGCAATTAGAATGGAAGTTCAAGCTACACAATGTAACAAAAAGCACACGGGGGTAGCTTTCGCAAACTAGATCATACTTTTACTAATGGATCATAAACCAGAATGAGGGGAATATTTTTGGGTGCGTCAGGGTAAGCAGGGATTACGGGCGGGACTCACCGAATTTGGTTCACCTCCAATTAGCAGCGCCTTCATAGAGTGCCCGTCCCATTTGAAATTAATATTAAAACGATGTGGTCTTCCGTCTTTAACAGTCCACAGCACAACCAAGCGTCGGCTGGACATGGGTGCAACCTGCACCTCCGTACCCTCGCAGACAGCCTCCGACTCATCGTGCGTTCTGATAGTGATGCCAGCCGAAAGTGGGGGCAGTCGTTCCACCACCAACGAAGCAGCTACGAGGGCTGGATTGAATATGTTCAAGATGCCCGACCTAGCCTGCCCGGCAGCAGGAAGGCCAAAGTCCAGAACTGGAACAGCGGCGAACTGTTCAAGGCGAAGCGTCGCCTCCAAGCAAAAATTCTCCAATATCGCATTAACTTCCGCGGCATGACGCGGCACCTTAGCCAACATTTCCGAAAAGGGTCGTTATCAGAAATCAATTCCTGCCATATCTTATCGACATTGCGATTGTTGACTCGCGTTTACTTGCTAGCAGCTTGCTGGACACGGTAGAAAGGAAGTTAGCCATGCTGCCGATCCATGGCCGAACGCCAACATGTTGCAACTTTAACAAGCGGGACGCAAGAGAATTTTCTAAAACGAACTCAACGGTCATTACAGTAGGCCATGAACGTTCAACATCAATAACCAGCGCAGGGACCAATGGCCAAGGGGTAGGGTCTTATATTAGACCACCAGGCAAGTAATTCACTCACCTTCATATCTATTAGGAACCCATCAATCTCTATTAGGGGCCCGTGACGAACCTCCGAACTGTACGGTAACGCGACGGCATTTTGGATGACGTTTTCCACGTGGCATCCTTCGGTCCATGTCACGTCATACTACGTATGCCGGCGGCCGTTGTTGTTGTTGTTGTTGGATGAGTTGTTTATGTTGTTGTTGTTGTTGCTGTTGTTGTCCCACGCTGCACATGGGCAGCAGAGAATCTATAGTGGCCGAGGGCCGGATATATATAGTAGCGGTGGTACAATCGGGGCAGTGTGACGTGGACTGAGATTGTATACAGTAGCGGCAGATAGCAACCGAGGGTCGGATAATATATTTAGGCGGCCGTACCGCGCGCATAGTTGGCCGCTCTAATTGCACGCTCTGCAGTCTGCCACAGTTCACGTGACGGCGGGGTTGCGGCGGGCAGATTATGGTAGCGGCGTGCAGAATATCGTGTGCTGGAGTGATTATTTGGATTTTTGGCAAGCGGATATGGTATATTGCAGTTATTAGTGCCGTGCTAGAACAGGCTGCCGACACGCGTATGCAGCCAGGATTCGAGACGTCCTCGAAACGTTGACTTGCAGTTCCCGCACCATGGACACCAAACGACCGCCACTGCCACATTATATTTACAATGTCTCGTAGTTTTCATTTGGACATCGCGAAAGTAACATTTTCTTTGACAGGATGGCGGCCATTGCAAGAACGGAGAACCTGCTTTTCATGAAACCAGGCTCAAATTAGAGACCCACATTTTGCCAACCCCCGCTCTTAAAATGCCGGAGTCCAATAGGACGATTGGGCATAAGTCTCGCAGAAACTTAAGCAAGCGTCATGGCCGGGATCTCATCGCGGAATCAGATCTCAGTAAGAATCTGTCGACCGAGAAGATGGAGGTCGCCGAGAAAGTGCTGGACATTTTCCTCGACGATAGCGGCCATGGAAAGCTGGCTATGGGACCGGTGTTTGTGGAGAGACTTTTACACCACTTTGACCTTATGCCTGACCGGTAAGAATTAACATGTGTCGCGGCAAAAGCTTAAACTATAAACGGCATGGTCGGAACGTGTTTTTCCACTTCTGTCGGCGCAGTACCGTGGTAGCTGTATTCTAAGATCATTCTCAGCCCAATTGTGTAATGCAGCTCTGGGCGAGTTGTTTGTCCTCACATAGCGGGAAGGGACGGTGGCTGGCTGCTGGAATTCCTGTGCACTGCATTGTTATCTTCTGAATCCGCCTGCAGGTATGCTACGGACTTATGCCCAGCGCACACCAGCGACATGCTGAAGCAGATGGAAATCACGGATGACGTCAGAGCAACAGGATGGCCAGCTGTGTTTTGCCGCACAGTAGCGGTGAGCTTTAGAATAGTCTGACGCCAATTACGACTAATACTAGCATGAGCGACTCTCAGCTGCCAATGTGTTGTCTCGCATGTACCCATGAACCCTGCAGGCCCGTGGTCTCATCTGCATCCTGGGCTTGTGTTGTCTCGCATGTTCCCATGAACCATGCGGGCCCGTGTTCTCATCTGCATTCTGGGCTTGACAAAAGTTGGCTTGGGTGTCGTGCATGTGTGAAAGTGTTGCATATGTTGGGTATATTCGTTGGGCATGTACATCGGGTTACATAGACTGTCGTATACGTTAGGTATTGTAGAGAACGTGTGTCTGGACCTCGGAGCCGTGATGGGCGTGATGGCGCCCCTGATGGCTGTGGCCTGAACGCTGAAGGTGAATCCAACATAAATGGCGACTCTTCCCATGACTGGTAACTGTTTGCAACAAACATTTCCTAGTTGTATGACTTCAGTGTCACAGAGTAGGTTGATGCTCAAATTGAATTATCAAAGCTGTGAAATTTCACAAGTTGTTATGCCTTCTAGCGGCGTAAGCCCCCTCCCCCACCCCGTTCCCATTCTTCTTCCTCTCCCCTCCCCCTCCGCATCCCCCCCCCCCACAAACACCTTTACATTTTGGTAGCTCATGAGGCCAGGTGGCCCTTCTTTGGCCTGCACATCCCTAGCTGGCATGGTGGCCACCAGCAGCAACCCTGGCATCATTTCTGCTCATGGCCCACGCCTAGCGGGTCAACATGGCACACTGCAACGCATGTTGTAGACCCTTGTTGGCGTCCTACCCCCCTAACACTTGTTAGCGTCCTATTCCCCTAACACGTCTTAGCGTCCTATTCCCCAAACACTTGTTATCATCCCATTCCCCAGCACTTGTTATCGTCACGTTCCCCTAACACTTGTTAGCGTCCTATTCCCCAAACACTTGTTATCATCCCATTCCCCAGCACTTGTTATCGTCACGTTCCCCTAACACTTGTTAGCGTCCTATTCCCCTAACACTTGTTATCATCCCATTCCCCTAACACTTGTTATCGTCACATTCCCCTAATACTTGTTAGCGTCCTATTTCCCTAACATTATTTTGTTCCTCCGTCCCTGGATCCTCCGCCCTTGTGGTCCTTCAAACACCACCTATTTTGACTGCTACACCCACGCGTGGCAATGGTGGTGGCGCATCGGACCTGCTACAACCACGGGTTGCCATGGTGGCGGCGCATCGGTCCTGCAGCTGGCCAAGACAGAAGGCGTCGTCTTTACGGAGGAGGACGTTGCAGATGCCAGCTTCACAGCCAACGATCACGGCAGCTCGGGCCACGACCACGGGGCCAAGCGCGACACTTCCGCGGGCTCCTGCCGCCACCGCGAGGCACTGGATGAGTTTGTCACGCTGCCCTCCTTCCACTCGGGGCGCCACTTCCTATTGCAGGCGCTAGCGCGCAAGGCTCCTCCGAGCGACAGCAGCCAGCAGGGTGCCAGCGGGGCCGAAGCCAGCGGTGGGAATGCGGGGGCACCGGCGGCAACGGAGAGCGCTCCCTGCCAGGTGTACGAGGCGTTCTTGTGCTACCAGTCGGGGATTGACATCCACGAGCATGAGCAGGTAAGGGTTGATGTGGCATGCGCAGGTCGGTGTATGGCGTCGCATGAGCAGGTCAGGGGGTGGCAAGCATGTCAGGCAGAGGCATGGCCAGGGGGGTGCTTGCATGTCCTGTCATGCGGTCATCATCTCCTGTGCCCCGTCCACTGGTTCCACATACACGGTGGATGGCTGAGTGATGGCCTTTCTTGCGTACATGGCCTAAATAAATAATAATCGCTCCTGTTGTGCATTGTGGCAAGACCAGTAGTACACCCAACCATGCATTGTGGCAAGACCAGTAGTGCACTGACTGCACCGAGCTTGTGCCCATCCACAAGGCTCACTGCCCCTGGCATCGCCCTAGTGGGTCTGGTCTTGCTGTGGCCAGCATGTCCAACACTCCTGCCTGCTTTGCCTGCCTCGCTGGCTTGATGTTCATGCCTGTGTTGCTCTTGCTTTGATCTGCTTTGCCCTGCCTGCCCCCTCCCCCCAGGTTCTGCAAGGCGTGCACACCGTGCTCAAGCAGCGGTCCCTGCTGCCGCTGCACCAGCTGGCATTTGAGACGTCGGACCACTGCCGGCTGGCCATCGTGCTCTTCAGTGGCAGCCTGCAGGAGTTCAAGCAGCTGGAGGGTGACATGCTTGAGGCGGTCAGCAAGGTGGGGACGCGTGCTTGAGGCGGTCAGCAAGGTTGGGGCAGGGTGACGTGGTTGGGTCAGTTAGCAAGGTAGGAAGGAGGAAGCCAGCTCACGGATGGCTCTCAGCAGCCAGTTAGCAAGGTAGGAAGGAGGAAGCCAGCTCACGGATGGCTCTCAGCAGCCAGTTAGCAAGGTAGGAAGGAGGAAGCCAGCTCACGGATGGCTCTCAGCAGCCAGTTCTCTGTAGGAAGGAGGAAGCCAGCTCACGGATGGCTCTCAGCAGCCAGTTCTCTGTATGGAAAATGATACGTATGCCGGCTCATGGGAGGCTGTTTCCAGGCACAGGGTTACGGAGCGTGGCGTCCGTTACCAGTGCTCATTTTAGACTTTTTGGCACAGCCGGCCCGCCCCGGCAAAAAATCGCAGAAGCCGGGGGCCGGGGACAGCCGCCAAGTTCCCGGAAACTTGCGTCGTACACGTGTAGGGACCCAAGAGCCAATCGGATTTTGTCTCAGAAAGCTTTCTTGAGGGTCAGCCGCCTCGCGCCCGCCACAATTTTTGGGTGTCAGCCGTCAGAAGTTACCGCCGTCGTTCATCTTGTTGTTGTTGTTGTGGTGTGGTGGTGGTGGTGGTGGTGGTGGTGGTGGTGGTGGTGGTGGTGGTGGTGGTGGTGGTGGTGGTGGTGGTGGTGGTGGTGGTGGTGGTGGTGGTGGTGGTGGCGGTGGCGGTGGCGGTGGCGGTGGCGGTGGCGGTGGCGGTGGCGGTGGCGGTGGCGGTGGCGGTGGCGGTGGCGGTGGCGGTGGCGGTGGCGGTGGCGGTGGCGGTGGCGGTGGCGGTGGCGGTGGCGGTGGCGGCGGCGGCGGCGGCGGCGGCGGCGGCGGCGGCGGCGGCGGCGGCGGCGGCGCGGCGGCGGCGGCGGCGGCGGCGGCGGCGGCGGCGGCGGCGGCGGCGGCGGCGGCGGCGGCGGCGGCGGCGGCGGCGGCGGCGGCGGCGGCGGCGGCGGCGGCGGCGGCGGCGGCGGCGGCGGCGGCGGCGGCGGCGGCGGCGGCGGCGGGGCGGGGGCGGGGGCGGGGGGTGGCGGCGGCGGTGGCGGCGGCGGTGGCGGCGGCGGTGGCGGCGGCGGTGGCGGCGGCGGTGGGGCGGTGGGGCGGTGGGGGCGGTGGTGGTGGCGGCGGGGGCGGGGGCGGGGGCGGGGCGGGGGCGGCGGCGGCGGCGGCGGCGGCGGCGGCGGGGGGGCGGCGGGGCGGCGGGGGCGGCGGGGGCGGCGGGGGCGGCGGGGGCGGCGGGGGCGGGGGGCGGCGGGGGCGGCGGGCGGCGGCGCGGGGCGGCGGGGGCGGCGGGGGCGGCGGGGGCGGCGGGCGGCGGGGGCGGGGGCGGGGGGGGTGGGGTGGGGGTGGGGGGGGGGTGGGGGTGGGGGTGGGTGGGGGTGGGGGTGGGGTGGGGGTGGGGGTGGGGTGGGGGTGGGGTGGGGTGGGTGGGGGTGGTGGGGGTGGGGGTGGGGCAGGGGTGGGGTGGGGTGGTGGCGCCGGCGCTGGCGGCGGCGGCGGCGGGGGGGGGTGGGGGGGGTGGCGGTGGTGGTGGCGGGGGGGGGTGGGGGGTGGGTGGGGGTGGGGGGTGGGGGGTGGGGGGGTGGGGAGTGGGGTGGGTGGGTGGGGTGGGGTCTGGGGGGGCGCCGGCGCTGGCGGCGGCGGCGGCGGCGGCGGCGGTGGTGGGGGTGGTGGCGGCGGCGGCGGCGGCGGCGGCGGTGGCGGCGGCAGCGGCGGCGGCCCACGCCGCACATGGGCAGCAGAGATTTGGAAACGGCCGAGGGCCATGACACTGAACAGCATGCCATCACAAACATACAAAGAAACATAGGTACTCTGAGGGGACATGTACGGTTGCATCATCGGTACAACAGCTTGGTGTGTCCTAGCAAACGATGTTTCGCCAACTAGAGTACGTAGCCTGCCCTGGCAACTGTATGGCCTGCCGGCGCGTCGGCCCCGCCCCGGCATTTTTCCCGCCCTGCCGGCCCCGGCAGCTCCGCGGGGGGGGATCCCCGGCGCGGCCGGCAGTAAAATGAGCACTGTCCGTCACTCCACCAGTTTGGTCCCTCGCACCGCGCGTGGGGGTCATTGGACGTACTCCACGGCAGAGCAGTTTGTGGGGTGGAGAACAAGCATGAGGCAATAAAAGGCCTGCTGCTTGCTAGATTACTTTGGGCGTTGGTTCGTGTCCGCCTACAGGCACCAGTCTGCACAAACCCCCAAGCGCTCACTGCCACATGCTCGCGGTGCAGCTTTGCGTCCCCCGCGGGTACCACGTGCTTCCTGTTTTTCTGGGGAAGTTGGTGGCCTCGGAAAGCGGCTGTTCCAAGTCCTTGAGCCAGGCAGGCGGGTGCTACCTGTCATCAAGGCACTAGGAACCCCACCGCGTGACTGCGAGGGGCAAGGGGCGAGGGCAAGTACCATGCCCACTGCGTGACCTGTACTAACAACTGCTTGTCCGTAACTAGGTATCTACAATTACTGATCTGCACACACGATGGGCCCTTGGACCATGTTGCGCCTTGTACCATCCTGCTATTCCCTGTCGGTGGCAGGTGGTCCGGCTGCCCGCCGCGTCTGCCTCCTCCTCCACCCTTCTGGCCAGCGAGCTGCTGCGGGCCCCTTCGGGCGTGCTGCTGGAAGAGGAGTTGGAGAATCAGGACAGCCTGGGCGAGGGAGAGCATATGGTGCTGGTGGATGCGATGACGCACCATTCGGTGGGCGAGCCCATGTCTCCTATGGTGCTGTCGCCCGACAACGCCACGCCCGTGGAGATTCGGCAGCGGCTGGCCATGGGCAGCTACGGCATACTGTGAGTGCCCGCGCCCGTGACATGGTTTGTTTCCTCGGCTGTGTCATCAACTGTTTTCTATGCTGGCCACAGTGGTCACTTGTTTGATCCTGCGGGTTTGAGATGTGTGGAGCTGTTTGGCCGCGGCAAGAAGGGCAAAGTGGACACCAGCAACGTCACCGTGTCAAGGTGCCAATCGCACATTTGGCGAGACTGAATTCCCATCTGTTTAGTGCCTTGCATGTTGTGACAAACGGTGTATGTGTGGGAAGAGTGCAAATTTGATAATGCCTTGCCGTACTGGTGGAATGACCCCTGTCTGCGGAGCTACCGGCTGTCCCTTCGAAAACATGCTCGTAAGGTTTGGGACTTTGGGTCCACACGCCAGGGCCCCATCCTGCCAAAATATGTGCCCATGCGACTTTGCTTGATGCTGAGATGGAGCTGCCTGGGCCACTTCCAGCTCTGGCATTTTCTCTGCGCCGCCTGCCTGGAAGGGTTGGATCAATCCCCGAAGCCAGCCATGGAAGGTCATGACGTCGCATGGCGCGGCAGCTCATGGGTAAACCACTGTCCCGTCAAACAGTCTGCCAAGCAGTGCGACTGACAGGCGGCGTCATGTCCTGTGAAGCTTCTTGCGCCATGCGTCTCTTCCCACGGACGTGCTGCTGCTTGCGCGTTGGTCCCATGGGGTCACTTGGCGTGGCATGCGCGCGCCCGTACGTAGCGCTGGGCATCGTGCATGTCGAATCGAATGGAGCCGTGTACCATGCGCTTCCGTGCCCGATGGAATGTTGTTGGCACAAGTACGAGTGCGACCTGACTTGGCCCCCCCCCCCCCCAAGGTACCAGGGCACCCATGGCACTCACGACGTACATTTTGCGTATCTTAGCGTTGTAATGACATGACATGGCATGTGCGCGTCCCCACTGCTGCCGTCCCCAGGTACAAGGGCACCTACGGTGATCGCGAGGTGGCGGTCAAAGTGCTGCGCAAGGAGGTGGCCAAAGAGGAGATGGTGCCCTTCCGTGCTGAAGCCGCGCTCATGCAGTACGTGGGTCTCACCAGTGGTTGGGTATAGGCGGCGAGCATAAGCTGACAAGTGACAAGGTGGCTTCCTTCCGCACACAAGCGGCGGTCACGCATCACGTGGGGGCGCTTGAGCAGTTCAGCCAGCCAGGGCCACCTGGTCAGCTAGCACAAAGGGTGAAAGGGGCAATGACATAAGGGGTGGCATAGGTTCATGACATCCCGGTAGTTGTTATATGTTGCGTCCAGGTGGCTGTGGCAACGGTTTATAGCAGTCGGGGGAGGATGCTTTGTGAGATAGGGTGTGCATCCTCTGGGGTGTCCTGTTTGTGAGATAGGGAGTGCATCCTCTGGGGTGTCCTGTTTGCACGGTTGCCAGTCCAGGCTCCAGCAGGCATGTCACGAGGGAGGACTATGCTGATCGCGCTGGAATAATGGCTGTGCAACGGCAAATGGACACATCTGACAAGTCCATGGGAGTCTTGCTTCAGAGTGGCATTGCGTTACTTTGATTTCAAGCCGGGGTAGCGCATATCCGGTATCTGCATGCCTCCAAGCACGCACGGGACCGCCGTTTCCTTCCTTGCACAATGGTCCTCGCGTCTGTAGTCTAGTGCAGCAGCCAGCAGCCAGGGTGTGGGACCCATGGGGGGCCACGGTGACGTGGGCACACATGCGTTGCCACCCACCGCGGACAGCTCGCAAGCCGTGGACGGCATCCCTACTCGCATGCGGCCCACCTCAGGCCAGCGGGAGGACTTATGGCAACGCAAACGAGAGGGTAGAAATGCGGTGGCCGTAACGCCCTGTTCCGACGGCAGCCGCCGGCCCATGCCTACATCTCAAGCGGGGCGCTTCCTTCAAGGCGCCTTTTTCCTCAAGCAGCCGAGCTTCTTCTCAGTGGGTCTTTAACAAGGGCGTCCTTGTCTTGTTCTTGCTTCTGTGCCTGCATACGGCGCCGCCTCACCCTGTCCCCCCGGCTCGTGCAGGGAGCTGAAGCACCCCAACGTGCTTGAGTTCATCGGCGCGGTGCTCAAGCCGCCGCGCATGTTCCTCGTGACAGGTGGGGAGTGCTCCTTGATGATAACGATTTGCTTTTATGCTTCTCGTGACAGGTGGGGAATAGAGGGCATGCCCATGTTCCTGGTGGCAGGTAGGAATAAACCCCTTCTTTGTATTAATTTTTGCTATTATGTTCCTGGTGTGGCAGGTAGGAATAAACCCCTTCTTTGTATTCATTTTTGCTATTATGTTCCTGGTGTGGCAGGTAGGAATAAACCCCTTCTTTGCATTCATTTTTGCTCTTTTGTTCCTGGTGTGGCAGGTAGGAATAAACCCCTTCTTTACATTCATTTTTGCTGTTATGTTCCTGGTGTGGCAGGTGGGGAGTAGGGGCCACGTGCATGTGTCGGGTGGCAGGTAGGAGTAAGTTTCCTGCCTACGCCCAATTCTTAGTCCTGAATATCAAAAATATATCAGGAGATTTTAAAGGACCCTAAGCCATGGCCGCCTCGTTGTTAGAAAGGTGTGTTGGGGGTAATTAATAGTTCGGAGGCTCTCTGAGTTAACTGATTTACTAGGCAGGTAAGCGCTAAACAGAACACTGGGCATGTGTCGTTGGATACGAATCGGTACTTGCACAGACCTAGCCAGGCAATGGCATGAAGCTCCGTGCAATGCTGGCAACCTAGGGTACTCCAAATACAGCTGCCGGAATATCTGTGGCGGACAGGTGGCGTTGCGCGATTGCATGCGCCAACATGCAAAGTAGGTTCATACAGACGAAGGTCTTCGTAATATGGTAACCCGTCCATTGCGGAAAAAATAACCTCCAAATCCATGGCAGAGACATAGCATATTTGTGATATAAGAATATTATTTCGGCGTAATGTAACTTGCATTAGACAAGCGCCCACTTCCCGCCCTGGTCACACGAATTGCACATGGGGGTTTAGTGCAAGCTGTGCTGCAATGATGTTGTATCGCAGTTGCAAAGAATTCCAATGACTGGGAACGTTTATTCCACATTGATAGAGTTAATAAAGTAGGACCTTGGTCCTTATAAACCCACATTGGTCGACCTTGCATGGTGGTGCATGCCATGGCGCCGCCACCTGGAGCACGCCAGGCTGTCCCCGCTTACAGCTGCTCTATCCCACTTGCCCGCTGTTATAGACTGTTGGAGATTTTGCAAGGGGAGATGGTGTCAACGGCATGGCTGCATTAGAGCATGGGTGGACGTGGCTGTGCCTTTGAGGACTGTGGTTCATGCAACCATTGCCATCGTTTGCCTCTCTGGAATGGACACTGCATGGGTAGGTTGGCCTGCCTTTCAGCGCTGGCGAGCCATCCTTCATTCTTGCTGACGCCACGGCGATCTCTCGCTATTGCCGGTACCGTGCTGCTACCGTCCTGGCTGTCTGCCGCGCCCCTGCTGTCTGCTGGCTCCCGGCCGCGTGCCGACCCGCTGCTGCGTGCAGAGTACGTGGCGGGCGGCAGTGTCTACGACGTGATCCACAAGCAGCACAAGCGCATCACCATGCCCATGCTGCTGCAGATCGCCCTTGACACGGCACGTGGGATGGCGTACATGAACGCCAACGGCATCATGCACCGCGATCTGAAGACGGGGAACCTGCTCATCACCGACAGCAAGGTGGGGGTGGGGGGAGGTATAACCAAGGGAAGGTGGGCAGGGAGGGCAAGGTGAGGTGGATGAGAAGAGGTGAGGTGGGTGGGGAGGAAACCGCTGGTGGGGCATGGAGGGCACGATGGGCAACTGTGGGCAATCTCGTCAGATATTTCAGCTTTCGACAAGCGAGAAGCCACTCAAGAGCAAGCGACAAGCGATCGCATGCAAACTTGCCCCCATGCCTGCCGCCACTTGTGTGCCTCCACCTCTCTGACACAACCTGTCCTCATTATCTGCCACCCTCGCCACCATCTGCCACCCTCGCCACCATCTGCCACCCTCGCATCTGCCACCCTCGCCACGATCTGCCACCCTCGCCACCATCTGCCACCCTCGGCCACCATTTGCCACCCTCGTCCACCATCTGCCACCCTCGGCCACCATCTACCACCTCGGCCTCATGCAGGTGACCAAGATTGCTGACTTTGGGTTTGCGCGCCACCTGTCCGAGGTGGATATCATGACGGCGGAGGTCGGCAGCTACCTGTGGATGGCACCTGAGGTGCGGATACATGATAGCTGGCGCCTTGTCGGTGGTGCAAGGCACATGTTCCCTGCACTTGTGTGCCGCTCAGTTTGTGATCAGGGCTCCAGGGAGTGTTGTTGTACGGGAGCATGGTTGTCGCGGTAAGCTCGTTTCCTTCAAATCGCCAAAGTTTGCCGTTGTAATTACTGCAGCTGAGCTTCTCGTCCCAAGGGGAAAGATGCCAGCAGATAATGTCACTCCAACATCCATCCTTCGTTTCGCCGGGGTGCTTGTGGCGGTCTCCTTTGCCAACTTGTGATGGAACGCGTCACCACGGCCCTGCCTATCGCTCCCTCTCTTGGAACTGCCACGTTCGGAGGTGGCACCAGCGGGTCGGCTGAGGTACAGCCATCTTCTGATACCGGCGCGCACACCGACCATGCGCGCACACCGGCCACCGGTTTACGCGCCTCCCTGGCCAATACGTGGCCCTTCTGTCACCTCCTGGTTTTGTTTCATGTTCCCTGCCACCGCCTCGTGGTGCTGTCAACACCTGCCCTCCCCTGTTGCTGTTGCTGGCCCACCAACCTTCCCCCCTCGTCCGAATCCCCCGGCGAGCAGAAGCCGTAGCTCATGACATCGCGTCCCCTGCCCCCTTGCGTGGCCACTTCACCATGCCCACCGCCCTGCTTCCTCCCCCCCTCACCCCCAGGTGATCGAGCACAAGCCGTATGGCGTCAAGGCGGACGTGTTCAGCTTCGGCATTGCCGTGTGGGAGATGATCACGGGGGACCTGCCGTATGCGTCGATGCCCATCATTGAGGCGGCTGTGTCGGTCGCGCGCAAGGTGGGTGTTAGCTGTCGTGCGCAAGGTGGGTCCCACATGGTCTTGCGGATGCTGCCTTGTTCCGTGCATAGGGCGTTGCGCGCCCATGGATAGCCTTAGCTCGGTGCGCCAGCATGCCCATACTGCAGACTGCATGGGCTGTCGCGCAATGTGGGTCCTGTCCAAATCTTGGCATGCGTGCCACGTGGGCGTAAAGGGCGTGCCATGGGCGCAGAACAGTGGGCCCAGGTCAAGCACCCGTGCGGGATATGCCCTTGCCGTCTAGCTGTGCAGGGCAAGCGCTTGTTAGCCATGACGAGCGTAGTGCGGTCTAACATGTGTTGTGCATGAATGTGGCATGCGGACGCCGCAGCGGCATCGTAGGGGGGCCCAAGCATGGGACCTGCGTGGGCCATCGGGCCAGGCGGTGCCCTAGCAGGGAACTTCCCCACCGAGCCCCAAGCTGATCAGTGATTCAACAGAGGGTGCTTCTTTCAAAAGGGGAAGGGGGAAGGGGCCAGAAGCACGCCAGGGGCTCTGGTGCGCTCACAGATACACACACAAGGGGGCACAACACATGCGGGGGGCGGGGGTGGAGGGGGAAGGGGCGCAGAGAAAGGGAGACAGGAAGAGCCTTAATCAGGTGCTACCCATGGCCATTGATTGCCTGCAGAAAAGCCTTGCTGCCACCCGCTGATTCATCTCCTTTGTGCCATGGCCTGCATGCGTCTTCCCTTTCTGTACTTGCAGGGCCTGCGCCCCCCCATCCCCCCCAAGACGCCCAAGTGCCTGGTGGACATCCTGCAGGCATGCTGGCAGCAGGAGCCGGACAAGCGGCCTGACTTCCCCACACTCATCACCATGCTGGAGAAGGCGCGCCTGGAGACAGTGCCCTTGCCAGAGGGCGTCAACGTGCAGCAGATGACGGCCCAGCAGGTGGGCAGGGTGCCGCGAGTTGCATGCTCCCTCTTTTCTAATCTTGCCTTTACCATTTGGGTGCTATACTCACGGGGTCCTCCACCCTCGCTTGCGAAGCACATGGCTGCTCCTGCATGTTGGGCCGTTGCTCCATGCTTGTGCCCCCTCTGAAGAAATACCCATATGCTGTGTGCCCGTGAAGCGTTGCTTAATGCTTGTGGTTGTTGCGCGGCTGCCTGCCACTGTAATGATTTATAATGCATCGGGCCCCTGATGTGTGATTAGCTGTTGCACCAGTTCCAACAGGCTTCGCTGGAAAAGTGCCAACCTGCCTGCATGTCGTGGCCCATATAAACATGTGTGTGGACTGCTCAAAGTACCGGGACACATCCTTGGGCCCCAACCCACCTTACCTCTATCTACTCCGCGCCCGGCTGCCTGTGACTTGCTCCCCACCCCACGGTGGGCCAGGTCGACGACGCCTACCGCACAGAGCTTGTCCGCCCCGCGGGTGCGATGGGCTGGCTCAAGAGGAACCTCAGCCGGCAGAGGCGGCCCAGCGACGTGGGGCCCATGCAGCCGGCAGAGGCGGAGGGCAGGCCACAGCATCCCGGGCGGTACAGCATGGACGAGCAGTGGCTGAGTGCGGGGCAGCAACCAGACAGGGGGGCCAAGCAGGGCGAGCAGACGGCGCTGCTGGAGACCGTGCCACAGGAGAAGGGGTACGGAGAAAAGCGATAGTAGAGACAACAGTGCTAGTAATAAGCATCATTAAGGGCCATGCAGTGAAGGTGTTTGTTTCAGGCGATCACGCCGCAGTAGAGAGGCTGAAAGGGTATGCATAATGATAAGGAATGATTAACAATATTTTTATTATGATTCAAGGGCTTGCGCTGTGCGCAAAACGCATTTTATTCCTATATGCCTGGGCGGATTTTGGCAGCTTTTTCAATGCAGATGGTTCTCCCACTCAATACACATGATCAGATGGTTTTGTTAGGAGGAATGCTCATGCGTCTTTTCCCTGCACCCTAGACTGCTGAATCACACTTCAAAATTCCTCTGATGCTGCCATCGTTTGTGGTCATGACTCAATTGTTCCCACGCCCAGGTTAGAAACTTCCGAGACAGACGACCAAAACGATGGCAAGGTGGAGGCAGACGAGCCCATGCCAGGCTGCCTTTGCTTTGGTCGCAAGAAAACCGCGCCAAGAGCCTCCAGGTGAGCCGTTGTGGGTGTTGCAAGTTTGCAGTTGCAAGGCATCTGCTTGAAGCCGTAGGATGCCTTAAGGGTGTGGCTAGTGCAGGGGGTCGCTGCTGGACTGGGAGTGAGCAAAGTGGTTCTAGATTTCCATGTCTGTGCAATCTATGAGCATTCGTGTGTATTCTGTAGGAATTTCCGTGTATCCCGCAAGCATGTCCTTGGTGGCATGTAGAGCTGCCCACTGGATTCATGTGCAGCAGGGGGTGCCTGTCATGTCTCACATGCTGCTGGCTCTACACCGCCAGCTTCAGGTTTAAGAAAGGGGTCCGACCGATCTAGGGCTGCGATCTTAAAACTGAAATCGAATCCAGGGCTGACAATCTTAAATATACCTAGGCAAGTAGGCATGTACAAGTAATACAACCCCACTCGCGAACCACACTGACCGCTACTTGGCAGCCTTTTGTGCCTACTTTAAGATCTCTTCCCCCAAAACCAGCCCTGCGATCTTAGTCCCCAATTTCCAAAATCCAGGGTCTTAAGAACTTAAACCCGGGAATCTTAAACCTCAAGCTGGCGGTGTACCCTGCACTTACAAGCAAAAGCACAGGCGTGCCCTTGCTTGGGTGTGCTGTCACAGGCGGCATGTGGGTCATGGCAATACCACTCTATCGATTTGATTTAAGCATTCTCTCCTAAACTCTGTCAGAAGTGTAGGTAGTTTGAGTCTTGGACTGCCAAACGCTGTAGATATAAAGAAGTTGCTTGTGGTCACTGTAACAAGGAAAACTTGACATTCTTCCTCTGGACAATTCATGAAAGATCTTTACTTCGAGTTCACGTTCTTTTGATAGCGCCAGGCTCGTGCTGGTTTGAGATGGAATTCCCTCAGCGTGAAGACAGCCTTCAATGGCTGCTGGCTCTCGTGTCCACCAGATGTAGGTCAGTGAGACTTCAATCTATCCTCCTTATGATGAGGGCAGTAAGAAGACAGAGGCCACGAGAGCCGGTATGAGAACACGAACAATTGGGCTTCCTTTACTCTTACATTACGTAATGGTTGCGTGAGGGGGACTGTCAGCATAGCCAGCCGCTTCCCACAATATACCAAACGTCGCCATCCACAACGAGGGCTCCTCATCCAAACATTTGGACCAATCATCCTTTAGCATCCATTGTCAGTTCCAATCAGGAACTAGCAACCAGAGGGTAAGGTTCCCTTGTACTCACGACTAGCCTACACTTCATTGTTAACTTCAGAGGTCAGAAGACCGTCTGGCAAGTCTGAATACTCACAGATCCGTATGTACGGCATATCTAACCAAAAGGGATACCTCCATAAAGATTAGTCAAGGTTCCGTCCAAACAGAGGACTTTCTGGTCATCAATCCATCGCAGGTACGCTGCTCTGCTGGATTCCAATTCAGCATTCAGGGTGTAGTCAACAATTCCGCTAAAGACCAACAACCTCTTAAGTCACGTCGTGGCCTCACCTCCTCCTAGACTTGCAGATTCCTGGCACCAGCGGGATCTCCAGAACTCCAAGTATCTCTCAATCTGGACGTAACAGTCACTTTTCACTGTTGCAGTCACGGCTGCCAGAGGTTCAGAACGTCAAAAGGTTCGTTGCGTGGACCCCAACCACCGCTTCCATAGTATCTTTTGGGGAACGTTCAAATCTCAGGCCTGGAAAGGCCCAAACTAGATATAACTAATTTATTGACTCATGCAATATTGGTTTCTTGTGTGCTTGCAGGCTCGCCAAGTAGCCGAATCCAAGTGCTAAGGCTTTGAGTATTAAGAAAGTTTTTGGTGACGCTTGTCTAATTTGAAGACTGAGCCTGAACCAACGCAGAAATTCTTGAGTACAATAAACTGATATGCGTCAAGCCGATTGCCGCTGGGAGTGTACTCAGTATGGCAGGAGCAGTTTGTTGTTAGTTTATTAATGATGGTTTGTAATACCTGCTGAAATATGTGATGTCATACATGTCACATCTTATTTCGTACATCATCGTCATGTATGATTGTGTGCTGTAAGTGAGTCAGTTTTGTGTATAGGATCAGGGGGAAACTGGCTGCATTGCGTATTGTTATTAAAATTATGCTAGAAACAGTAAGTACTGTGCTTAGGACCCTGGTAATTTTCTAGTGCACAATGCTAGGTATTACAATACTCGATAAGTGTGATAGGATTGATATAGTTGGCTCACTTAATAATGCAAACTATGCCTGAACCAAGGCTTCAGCGCACAGAACTGCATCATGATGAATGGATGGATGGATGGATGGATGGATGGATGGATGGATGGATGGATGGATGGATGGATGGATGGATGGATGGATGGATGGATGGATGGATGGATGGATGGATGGATGGATGGATGGGTGGGTGGGTGGGTGGGTGGGTGGGTGGGTGGGTGGGTGGGTGGGTGGGTGGGTGGGTGGGTGGGTGGGTGGGTGGGTGGGTGGGTGGGTGGGTGGGTGGTGGGTGGGTGGGTGGGTGGGTGGGTGGGTGGGTGGTGGGTGGGTGGGTGGGTGGGTGGGTGGGTGGATGGATGGATGGATGGATGGACGGGTGGATGGGTGGATGGGTGGATGGGTGGATGGGTGGATGGATGGATGGATGGATGGATGGATGGATGGATGGGTGGATGGGTGGATGGATGGATGGATGGATGGATGGATGGGTGGATGGGTGGATGGGTGGATGGGTGGATGGGTGGATGGGTGGATGGGTGGATGGGTGGATGGGTGGATGGGTGGATGGGTGGGTGGGTGGGTGGGTGGGTGGGTGGGTGGGTGGTGGGTGGGTGGGTGGGTGGGTGGGTGGGTGGGTGGGTGGGTGGGTGGGTGGGTGGGTGGGTGGGTGGGTGGGTGGGTGGATGGATGGATGGATGGATGGATGGATGGATGGATGGATGGATGGATGGATGGATGGGTACACGCTATCCTACCGGTCTAATCCGGGAGTATATGTAACACATATCCCTGAGAATGATGAGGTTACGAGCCACGAGCCACGAGGTAGCCATGGCGGAGCTCATAACTTTCATGTTGGGGCACCAAATTCGGCCGTGAATATCACAATCGCTTCGTCTTTCTAAGACGCGCACGCTGATATCTTTTCCAGAAGCTAAAACGCAATATTATGGCGCGCAAACGCTCCTCCGCGCAACGCAGCCTGGCGGCTGCGCTAAGCCCTGAAAATACGTCTGCAGCTCGGGCTGCAGCTTCGCCCTCAGGCCTGGAAGGCAGCGGTGACACTAGTCGAGCACTGTGCGTGGTCGCCCACTGTGCGTGGTCCCTCGTGGGCTTGCCTCGCCCTCTGCATCGCCTGAGCCCAGGCGCAGTCGCCCTGGCGAACCTAGCTGGTCCGAGCACGACTTTGATGTCGACAGGTTTTTTTCCACCTTTGACGTCGACCAGCCCGGCTATTTTCAACAGCCCCCAATCAAGATACTGGAGCTCGTGTTTTATGGGTCGCACGCCTCGCCCCTTGCCCTGTGCCAGCAGCTGGCAGCCAGATCATGCCTCCGCAATGGAGTTGAAGGCCGGTTTTCCCACCGCGGACCTGACCACCTGCCCGGCTGGTCTCGTCCCCGCCTTCTTTTCCACGGCTCGCCGCTCTCTTCTCCATCCTTAAGCGCTCTGCCGACGACCTCTGGGTCCCCTCCCCCTTGACCGAATCCACCTTCTCCACCCTCCTTGAGGAGGCCATCGCGCAGCACGTGACTCCCCTCGCTGCAGATGTGGCAGCCGTGGGCCGCACGCTGGCTGCCGAGCTCCCCACCATCTCCACCTCCACCCTCCTCGCCTCCACCTCCACCGCCACCACCGACGCCATCACCACCCAGCTCCGTGACATCACAAGCGCCTCCATGACAACGCCATCGCCATCGAGTGCCTGCAAAACACCGCAGGCCTCACCGCCCAGGCGGTGAAGGGCATTGCCGCCAAGCCAGCTCCCGCTGGCCCGCCACGCGATGCTTCTCCCCCCCGGACCCGGGCAGCCATGCTGCTGAACCACACCACCACCACCACTTCCGCCGTCGCAGCACAGCTCAAGCAGCGACAAGCGCAGCCTTAACGTTATCGTCAAGAACTTCGACCTGGTGGAAGGTGAGAACTCCGTGAAGCTTGCGCAGGTGTTTGAGAAAGAAATCCTTGGCCGCATGGGCCTCATTGGTGAAATGAAGCTGGAGGCCCTCCGTCTTCCCATCTCGCGGGGTAAGGCGGGACCGCCTCAACTGCTGCTCATCTTTGAGAATCCGGCGGACAAGATTTCGTTCCTCAGACGCTGCAAGCGGCTCGAGAGGACTCACTACACCTTGGAGGACGACTTGACCCTGCATGGCGCAGCAACAACGGCGACGGGAGCTATGGCCGACCTACCTCCAGCTCCGGCAGACAGCGGCAGGGAAGCCGGTGTACTGGAAGGGGGCGGTCATCTACGTCGGCCACAAGCCTTGGCGAGCGACCCCCGCTGCCCCAGCACCCTTAGCAACCCCAGCCTAGGGGACCATAGCAGTAGTAGTGTAGAAGAGTAAGGCTTACTGGCCAACGTGGCCTTGTACATGTACGCCTATTACATGGGCCCCCTACCAGATTATGAATTAGCATTATTTAGCCATGTACCGATGTGTGCCTATGATGGGCTCCACACCAGATGGTTAAATTAAATTAAAGCTAATTGTAACATTACTCCGTTGGGAGTACATGTAGCCCATATCTCTGAGAAGGGGCATATGGCTTTTAATACATTCTGGGCTACTTCCTGCAAGGGTAGGGTGTAAACTACACCTGCTCTGGATGCACGAAGTGCACGTGCACCACCATCATGTATCATACCTGAAGGCCCCAGTGGCATGGTGGGGTGGAAGATCATCATGGCTAAACAATGGCTAGGGCATGGCTTCTCAGCAGAGAGTGGCTCTCTGCATAGGCAGAGCTCGGCTAAATTCTTAATGCATCATCCATGGGGAGTCCCATTATAGGCAGGGCTGGGCTAAATTCTTAAGGCATCATCCATGAGGGGGGCCCATTATAGGTGCACATGCCGTAGGCGTGTGCCACGGGCTAGGCTTAGCCCGCCTGACTAATCTACACTATATACATAGCAGTATCACACGGTTATACATTCCCTAGACTGGGGTTGCTGGGGTGGCAGGGGGAGCCTGCCAGGGCTTGTGGTCAACGTGGATGACCGCCCCCCTCAGTATACCAGTTTTCCCCCTGCGCTCTGCCGGAGCTGGAGGTAGGTCGGCCATAGCTCCCGTCACCGCTGTTGCTGTGCCAGGGTCAAGTCGTCGTCCAGCGTGTAGGAAGTCCCCGAGAGCTTCTTGCGGCATTTAAGAAACAACAGCTTATCCGCCATATACTTAAAGGTGAGGAGCAGGGGAGCCGGGCCAGCCTTACCCCGCGCGCGGGGAAGGCGGACAGCCGACATCCGCAGCTCACCAGTGAGTTGCATGGGGGCAAGAATGTCGCGCTTAAACACTATGGCACTTGAGTCTCCGAGTTCTCACCTGCCGGCTGGTCGAAGTGCTTGACGATGACGTTGTGGCTGCGCTGGGCGAGGTCGACCTCCGCGAGGAGGTCGAGCGTTCGGTGCTTGAGCTGTGCCGCGATGGTGGAGGCGGTGGAGGTGGTGTGGTGCTTCATGAAGAAGGGACCCGCCCAGGTCTGGCTGGAAGGAGCATCGCTGGCCGGGCCAGCAGATGCCGGCTGGGCGGCGATGTCCTTCACCGCCTGGGCGGTGAGGCCTGCGGTGTTTTGCAGGCACTCAATGGCGATGGCGATGTCCTTGAGGCGCTGGTCGATGTCGAGGAGCTGGGCTGTGATGTCAGCGGTGGAGGTGGAGGCGAGGAGGGTGGAGGTGGAGGTGATGGTGGTGGAAAGGTGAGGGAAAGTGACAGTAGCCAGTGTGCCTCCCATTGCTGCCACATCTGCAGCGAGGGGAGTCACGTGCTGCTGGAGGGCTTCCGGCCGTAAGGATGGAACGGAGTGTGGGGGCGGAGATGGATGGAGCCCAGATCTCGCCATCGCCGGGCATGAGAATGGAGCAGAGGCAGAGGTGCTGAAGGCGGGGGCGGGGTTGGGGCCAGTGGTTCGTCACATAGGCGAGGGGGCACCATTTGCCGTTCTCGAGGATGAGACGATCGATGCTGTGGAGATGGAGGGTCAGCTCGTAAAGCGAAGTGTAGTCCCCGTAGAAGATGCAATGCATGGCAGTGCTCGGGGACATGTTGCATGGTCCAGTCGTGATCGTCGACTTTGAAGGGTTGAGGCCAGAAGCGGGGTTCTGTCCATGGGCGCGATTCTTCTGGGCGCGGCTGCGTTTGGGATCAGGCGATGGCGATGGCGAGGCGGCCGAGGCCGCAGGAGCCGAGTGCACTTCTAAAGTACTAATGCTTGAGTAGTGGCACCACTGCCTGGTCTAAGGCCAGGCAGAACTACAGCCCGAGCTGCTGGCGAATTTTCTTGGCTCATCGCAGCCGCCAGGCTGCATTGCGTAGTCGAGCGTTTGCCCGCCATAATATTGCGTTTTAGCTTCGGGAAAAGATATCAGCGTGTGCGTCTTAGAAAGACGAAGCGATTGTGATATTCACAGCCGAAATTTGGTGCCCAAACGTGAAAGTTATGAGCGCGGCCGTCAGCCATGGCTACCGATCGTGGCTCGTGGCTCGTTTATGGGGGGGCTTTGTGGGGAGGATATGTCTGTGACACCAGATGATGGCATATCATTATTTAGTCATGCTTTGCCCATGTAGAGAGGTGCTCTCTGCTGAGATGGCCATGCCCTAGGTAGCCATTGCCTAGCCATAATAATCCTCCACCCCATGTGCAGGCCTTTTAGGTATGATACATCATGGTGGTGCAGGTGCACCTTGTGCACCCAGCCGTAGGCATGGCAGTTTACATCCCCCCACCTGCAAGCTGCAGCTCAGAATGTATTACAAACCATAATAATGCCCCTCTCAGGGCTATGTGTTACATAAGCTCCCGAAGGAGTAATGTTCTTAATCCCTGCATAATTGAGAAGGGGTATATGGTTGTCTCCTTAAAAATTAAATTATAACATGACTCCGTTGGGAGATCATGTAGCACATATTCCCGTGGATGGATGGAGGGGGGGACAAATCCGCGAAACCGAACTAATCTAACTCTAAGCTAATCTGATCTAGAAAACCCTACCTATTCTACTCAGCAAAGCGCCCCTTCCGCTTGGGGCCGGGTGGGGGCTTGCCCACAGGGGCGGGCGTATGAGCCTGGACAATGGTCTTCCACCTCCTCTTGTCCTGCATAGCAGTCCAAGCAAGAGAGAGGGAGTGAATGCGATTTTCAAACTGCGCTGGGACCACTAGGTCAGCCATCAACTGCTGTGGGTAGGTCATGACATGTTAATGTTGTCTCCTTGATATGGGTTTTAATGCACTCCGAGCTACAAACTGCAGGTGGGAGATGTAAACTGCCACCTCTCTGGGTGCACCTGCACCACAGACCATTACGTATCGTACCCCGCAAAAGGCCTGGCATAGGGTGGAAGATGATAATGGGTAGGCTATGGCCGGCTAGGGCACGTAATGCTGTTACGTGTTAATTAAATAATTAATGGCTAGATCATGGCATCTCAGCACGGAGAGTAGCTCTCTGCATGGGCAAAGCATGGCCAAAGACTTAAACGCTAATACATATATCTGGTGCGAGGCCCATCATAGGCATACATGGACATGGACAAGTCGAAAAGACGCACGATGGTGCATGATTAACTACAAGACGGCCAACAATGTTAGCAAGTGGTATCGGCAGTGCACGATCACGAAGATTGTATGCGCACTCCAATTTCATGCGCCTCCTATTTTCATGACATACACCAGTGCTGATTGTCCCAGGTGTTAGTAGATTCACCTTTCTTGCTTGGCAGGTCGACCTGAAGTGTCCACCAAGACCAATTATCTAATACAGTCATCCCCGCGTTAAGTTACGATTGCCGCAAAATTTTCGACGTTGTAACTAAATTCGGGGACGTAATTAATTAATTAATTAGACTCGTGCTCCCGTTGGGGAGTCACGGAGCATTAACCCCGATGGATGGATGGATGGGTGCAAACATTCCTACCGGTCTAATCTATCTACATTGGCTACATACTACATCTATCTAACAGCACTCTAACTACAACATCTATCTAGGCAGCCGCACGCTGCCCTAGGGGGAGCTATCTGGCGTGCCTCCCGCGGGATTGCACACGCGGGCGCTTCCCCACTGGGGGGGGCTCGTTGTCCTCTATGACCTGGGCCGGCCACTTGGCCTTGTCCATCATCTTCTTCCAAATCACGGAGAGGCCTAGGCCCCCCATGTCCTCTACTAGCTGTTCTTTGAAGGTGCGGGCCTTGCGGCGTCTAACATCACTGGGCCCAGCCCACGTCAGGAGGTGCCGGCCAGGCTGGGCTGGTCGCAGTCCTGCGGGGGGGCCACGTGAGGTGTCTACCTGGTTGGTGCGAGCTAGGTGCCCTACTAGCTGCAGGCGGCGTTGCTTAATGGTGCTGGTGATATAGGGCATGCCCTGGTACAGGTCCTCATTGCGGACATGAGCAGCATATCCTACTCGGAAAATGGAACGCAGCATGCTGGTGACCGCGCCGTCCAGCTTGCGGGCCAGGTCGGCGGTGAGGGTCCACGTCTCGGCGCCATACGTGAGAACAGGAAGGACGAGGACCTTGAACAGGTCCTGTTTCTCGAGCTTGCCCAGGGGCTTGCGCCACAGGGCCCGGTACTGGCGTACTGTAAAGCGTGCCAGGCGCGGGAGATGCGATGGTCCACATCAACCTCGCGGCTGGGGAGCAGGCTGCCCAGCAGCTTAACGCGGTCCCGATACAGGACTCGAGAGCCGTCTAGGAGATAGAGGGGCGGCGGTGAGTTGGTGAGCCCAACCGCCAGGGCCTCTGTCTTCTTGCTGACCTCAAGCCCCACTGCACGGGCCTCGAGAGCCAGGCAGTCAAGCCATGTCTGCACGTGCTCAGTGTCCTCGAAGAGGGTGGTGTCGTCTGCGTAAATGATGTCTGCTAGCCGAATCTCCGTGTCCGCACCGCCATGCCAGAATTTGTTAGCAACCTGCACTCCTGGTTCCCTGCCCGCGATGCGGGCAAATCGCTTGCGCGCCTGAATCATGACGTATTCGACAACAATAATGAACAGGTATAGGGCGACAGCACGCAGCCCTGCCACACACCCTTCTGTAAAGGGCATGGGGGCGTGGTCCCGTAAGAAGTAGGGCTGGCACATCGGGGTGTTTTCTCGACCCGGACACGAACACGAACACCTGGGAAGAGTACCCGCACCCGAACCCGAACATGTTCAGTACATTCCCAGGTGACCCGAACACGAACACGGACATGTACTGTTTAGGATTAAGTGACCCGAACCCGAACCCGAACATACCCGAACATTTTACCGAACACGAACAATTCATTAAATAAATTAAAATAAGTGAGAAACTATACATAGTTTGTTGTCACTTTTCATAATACGCAATAAATTAATAATGATTACGTAGTCATTACCTAAACTAGTCCGGTCGTGCTTAGACAATTCTACTACCGTACAACAGCTTTGCTCTTGCCAGCGTGTCGGCGGACTAATCTAGGCCGCTTTTTCATCAGAGAAGCGTTGCCTAGTCGGATCACTGGATGGCACTACAGGGATTCCGCCAGAAAATGTTCGGTACCGGGTCAGAGGCGAACATGTTCGCCCGGTTCCCAGGGTGACCCGAATACGGACACGAACATGTTCTGTAAGTTTCCAGGCCGGACCCGAACCCGAACAGCACATGTTCGGCCGAACATTTTTGCCGACCCGAACACCGCACATGTTCGGTATTCGCCCGAACATGTCCGTGTTCGGTATGCGGCGGATGTGCCAGCCCTAGTAAGAAGTGCGCACCGAAGTGGTGGACCCTTCATACAGGTTGCGGATGACAGCAATCAGGGGGCGGGGGATCCGGAACAACTCGAGGATGTCCCAAAGCGCAGGCCAGAAAACCGAATCGAAGGCTTTGATGAAGTCCACCAGCACAAGGTGCAGAGGGGACTCACCAGGCTGAAGGCGTTGCAGTTCCTCCACCAGTCGGCGAGTAGCGAAGAGCGCCTGTACTGTGTTGCGACCTGAACGGAAGCCGTGCTGAGTCTCGCTGAGGTGACCGTCCAGGGCCGTGCGCAGGCGGTTCAGGATGAGCCGCATAAGAAGCTTGAGGGGGGCACTTTGAATGCACACCCCTCTGTAGTTGCCGGGGTCGGCAGGCGACCCCTTGTTCTTGTACAGCATCGTGCGAAAACTGTGTTGCCAGGCCGCTGGAGGTGGTTGCGACGACAGCAGAAGGCGGTTGCAGATGTCCCGGAAGAGCAGCATAACACCTGTGTCCTCGAATTCGGCTGCAAGTTTTACAACTGCGGCCGGAATCTCGTCAGAGCCGGTGGCTGCGTCATAACGCAGGCGCTGGACCGCCTCCGTGACCTCGCGAGAGGTGAAAGGAGGCATGTCAGACGGGTCGCCAAGTGGGCCGACCAGCGGGGGGACTAGGTAGTCCGCCGCTGACCTAGGCGGGGCGGGGGCCCAGCGGGGCCGGCCAGGGCGGCCGGGCGGGCGGCGGCGGCTGGGAGCAGGGGTGGGGGCGGCGCAGCTGTCCCCACGACCTCGGCCGTGGCCGTGGCCCAGGTACGAAGCCGCTTGGCTGGGGCGCCGGGGACGTCGTGGCGGTGGGGCCGGCCGAGGCCGTCCGGGTGCCCGAGGCGCTTGTACCAGAACCAGGCCCCCTTGCCGTCGTGCTTCTGCTGGCAGCTGCGCAGGTCCTTGACCATCTGCTGAGCATCTGCCTTCTCAGCCTGCTCGTAGGCGGCCCTCAGAGCTGCTTGCAGCCCAGGTTTGGCGATCGGATCTCTGTTGCGGCGGAGCATCTGCCTGGCGGCGACCACTGTCGGTGCGTGACGGTGGACAGCAAGCTGCCGCGCGGAGGCAAGGTGGGGAGGGTGCGGGCAGCCAGGCGATACTTGGCGGCGACACCACGGAGGATCACTGAAATATCCCCCGGCGGCGGAATGGCGTGTAACTGCTGTCGGCTGCCCCGGCGTCGAATACGGCCAGGAAATCATCCCTGTGCGACATAGCGGCCTGCTCTGCTGCTGACATCTTGTCGGCATCCTTCAGCACAATCCGGAGCACTTTCAGATCTGGCTGAGGTGCCAGCTGTCGCGACGGTTTCACCCCAGGAAACCGCAATCTGATGCGAGCGAGCACGAGACGATGATCAGATTCCACCGTGCTGACAGAATCTTGCAGGACGCGAGCATCGACAACTGAGGGGCGCTGAGCCCGACGTACGCAGACATAATCAAGGCACACCACCCGATCCGACGGCCCAAAAAAGGTGGCCAGCTGCTCAGCGGGGCGTGCGAAAGAAGCATTGCATGCAACCAGCGCAGATTCTGCCAGCAGATTCGCAAATAAAGGCGTGTTACCGTTGGCTGTCGTGTTGGTTGGGGAATACTGAGCGCCCCCAGTGCCAACTGGCAGCGTGGCGTTGGCGTCGAGCAGCATAACCAGGAAGTGCCGAGCTGGGATGTTGGCCTCCTCCTCCTTGAGGGCGTCGAAGAAGGCCTCACGTTCCGCCTGAGCTCGACCCGCATGTGGTGCATATCCCACGATAACGGTTAGCGTGTGGTGTGAATGGCCCTCAGTGGCCGAAAAAGTGGCCACTAGCACACGCGGGGACCGCAGCACGATGGACTGGAGCTGCTCTGATGCTGCCGGCGAGCACAAGAGGCCCACACCACCTTGGCCCGGCGCGTCGCCGCCACCATAGTGGAACCGCCAGCCTGCACGCAGGTCGTCGACCAGCAGACCGTTGACCGCGTGCTGAGGGTCAACGGTGCGTCGGTGCTCCTGGACTCCAAGAACAGCGATCTTGTTGTCGGCGCACAGGGCGATCAGCTCGTCGACGCGTTGGCGTGCTGGGGTGCCGCCGCTCGTAGAAGGATCTGCAGGGAGGGTGCGCACGTTAAAACTTGCAATACCAAGAATGGGCCGTTGCCCTATTAGCGGGGGGGTGGGGGTGGGGGTGGGGGTGGAGAAGGGTAGTGCTGGAGGTGGGGGTGGGGTGGGGGGGGGGAGGGGAGGGTGGCGATTGGGGTTAATGCTTGTCAACGCATGGAGGCTTTCTTTCAGGACGGATATGCGTCGTCTCCGTCCTGGCTGGGGTCGCCGGCGTGTCGACTGGGCCTCATCCCGCTCAAGGCGGGCTAGGAGGCGTGTGAGGCTGGTAAATTGGCGGGAAGGTTGACCGTGGCGTGCCTGGCGACCTTGCATCCTGATCATGCTCGCACGGTGCGACATGAGGATGGAAAGGGGCTTGTTTATAAAGGCTGTGCCCAAAGCCTATTGTACCGCGAGGCCGCGAGGGTGTGCCCTTACCGGGCGCCATCCATACCCGGGACGTGCGTAGACGATGATGACGCAGCTGGGGCGGGCCTGGTACGGCCCGACTTGTGCCGCTTGTTAGGAGCCTGCGCCTCCGTGCGCTGGCCGTTGATGAATAGCACGGGGGTGTCGTGGACGAGGCGGACGTAGACCTTCTGGCCTTCATTCCTGGCCTTGATCGCCACGTCGCTGCCCAGCAGACCATTCTTGATGACTAGCTGGGCCGGTGAGAGGAGGTCGTCGAGGCTCGGCGCGTTTCTCCCGCCTAGGAGCTTGCGGGCCTGGAGTACCTTCACCTTGCTGGCCACATTCGCAAAGGTCACCCGGATGGGGCCAGGCTGGCCCGCCATCCAGGCTGCCGACTCAATGCGGATGCGTTCGTTGCCCAGTTGCAGCCGGCCCACGATGAGGCTGTGGTACAGGCGTTGCGCTAGCATCAGGTCCGTTTCTGGCTGCTGCGACCTGGAAATACCGGACCACTATACTGCGTGAGCGCAGGTCCTCCTCGATAGCAGTCTTGTGGGCTGCAGCCCCCCTGCGTGCGGCATCCTCCATCAGGTTGGCAATGTCCGTCTGTTTGACCATGTTAGCGTAGCTGGTGGCCGGTGCGGGGGCGGCTGGTTGGGGCGGGCTGGTCAGGGCGGCCTTGACCTCGGCAATGCTGGAGTGGAGCTCAGCAGTGTCTTGACGGATAGCGGTGGACAAGGCGCCGAGTTGGGCAGCCATGTCTGCGACTTTCTTATTGAGCTTGTGCAGGTCTGCTTCCGGGGAAGCATCGGGGGTGTTGGCGGTGCCGTGCTCGGCGTCCTCGAAAGCGGCAAAGAGTGCCCGGAGGCAAGGGGCCTGCGCGTGACTCAAGAAAACAGAAAGTCGAAGCTGTGGCTCGTCCAATTCGGCGAGCTCGTTCACTGGAATGGTCCCGCCAGACGCGTAAGGAAAGTATATCTCCTTGCCGTTGTCGTGCAGGTGGCGCAGGATAGCCTGCGCCTGCTCGGCGGTAAGCGAAAAGAACCGCTGCTCGTCGACGACCTGGCCAGGCATGAAGGATGCTGGGTCGAACTCAGCGTCGTTAGCGTCGTCGTCGTCGTCGTCAATGGGGGTGGCCTCGCTGGGTTGAGAAGACGAGGGCAAAGGGACCTGGCGATCCATCTCGTCGGCTGGGTTGACGCAAATCCGCTTGGAGGAGGCGGTAATGGCTGCCTCGCTGGCCCGGGGCTGCGTCGCAAGGGTTTCCGCATCTGCAGTTAGTTGCGTAATCGTGTTGGGCGCTGAAGCTTCCCCCTCGGAGAGACTATGGGAGGCGGTTGACGGAGTTTCTGCCATAGCTGGTTCCGGGAAAATACGAACCCTGCCTGTGCTGCGTTTTTTGATATTGCGCTAAATCTTGGGCGATGGCGGCTGAAAATTATGTCATCGTGTTCGTCATCAAAAGGCGCATCCACTGCAATTTACCCGACCAAATTTCATGCCCGGATGTAAAAGTTATGAGCATTCTCGGCATCCATAGCTCGCCACACCGTAAAAGGAGCTTGAAGACTTGTGTCGGGGACGTAACAGTAACGCTTAGTAGCGGTAGAATTAGGCAAGCAGCCCATGCAAACCCTCCTCCTCTGACGGACTTCTACACGGCGATTGATAGCTCTCGTCAAGCCCGATCTGAGCTGCAGCATCAAAGTCGCCCAAACTCCACTTTTCCTGCCAGCCAGATATTTTGCAAAAGGTGGGCGGTGAGGTTTACGCAGCCGAAATCTCCAGGCGTCCTAACTTAACGCGGGGTCAAAACTTAAGAATCGTCGTGGGGATGACTGTAATGCAAATATACAATCATCGACGAGACAACTGGTCAGCGCAGGCCAGAAATCTGGAGAGACAATAGATAGATGTTTGCCCCGCAACCTCTTGTTCCCGCAGGGCGGCCCTGTAGTAGCTGCGGGCAGGCCTTGGACCCCACTGGGACCCACTACCTGTCATGCCGCATGGGTGGCCAGCAGAATCAGAATTGGTACTTGTACTTGCACACTGTTCTCCTGAAGGTGGTGCTCGCCATGGTCCGGTCCGTTTTCCCCCACGCGAACATCCGGCCGGTCTGAGGATGCGGACGGCGCGGCTTTCTACTCCCCCAACCACCGACCTGACATCGTGGTTCTGGACTTTGAGGGCTAGGCGGCCAGCACTTGCTCATTGACGTTTCTGTGGGTCGCCCCTTGGCTCTTAGCCATGGATGTGGTTGGTGCATCCCAGGCGGCGGGCTACACGGCGGATCAGGCTGAGTGGGCCAAGCTCACGGCCTATGGGGACGTTGGGCACCACCGGGGGGTGCCCTTTGTCTTGGAGGATTTCGGGGCCATAGGGACCCTGACCGCCGGCTTCTTTAAGGAGTGCTGCCGGCTCCGGGAGGACCGCCTGGACCTGGAGGGCCAGCGGGCCCCTTGGTCAGCGCGGACCTGGACATCGTATATTGGCGCCACGCAACGCCTTTCGCCGGGTAGCGATTACCCGGGCTATGGCTGACATCTTGCTCCGTCGCACACGAGCTGACTTTGCGGCGCAGCACGGTTATTAGGCTGTTTTACTTCATTAATTCCGCGGTGTGGATCGAGTGTCCCATGCCGGCTGTGTAGTTGTTTTGTCGTGGTATCCCTTGTTAGCGTTGGCTTTGTTTATTTTTTCGTGGGTGCCTTTACTCTGATGTAAGTAATTATATTTTTTAATAGATAGATGTCAAGCTTATGATGATTGTCTCATTGAATTGAAGTGCCTGTTCAAAAGCAATGAGCAAGTTGAATTCATTCGTGGGGTTTCAGTAAGTCCATGCATGCACTGATCGCGCGCAGGGCCCATGTTGGCAGGCTGCCTTGCATGCATGCGTGGAATATTGTACCAGTTCCTACCCAGCATTTGTATCATTCTCCACGAGCCTTCTTGAGGCATTTAAGCGCGACATTTTTGCCCCCATGCTACTCACTGGTGAGCTGGACATGTCGGCTGTCCGCCTCCCCCGCGCGCGGGGGAAGGCTGGCCCGGCACCCGTGCTCCTCACCTTAGTACATGGCGGACAAGCTGGCCGCAAGAAGCTCTCGAGGACTCGCTTCACGCTGGACGACGACTTGACCCTGGCCCAGCAACAGCGGCGACGCGAGCTATGGCCGACCTACCTTCAGCTCCGGCAGAGCGCAAGGGGGAAGCCGGTATACTGGAGGGGGGCGGTCATCCACGTTGACCACAAGCCCTGGCAGCCCCCTCCTGCCACCTCAGACTAGGGAATCCATACCAGTAGTGTAGATTAGTCAGGCTTAGCCTAGCATGTGGCCCACGCGCATTGAATTGAATTGAATTGAATTGTAACATAACTCCGTTGGGAGTATATGTAGCACATAGCCCTTGAGAGGGGGCATATGGCCTATCATACATCCTAAGCTACTTCCTGCAAGGGTGGGGATGTAAAGGACCCTTGCTCTAGGTGCACCAGGGCACGTGCATCCCCATGATCTTCAAGCTATGCCCAGCGAAGGGGGAGCCTGTCATGGGGGGGGAAGATCAGCATAGCTATACAAAGGCTAAAGCGTGGCTCTCAGCAGAGAGTTACTCCCTGCATGGGCACAACATAACTAAATAAGGCTAGGCATCATCTGGAGTGTGGCTCATCATAGGCACACATGTACATGATTAAATAAAGCGCGTGGCTTAGCTGGGATAGTGCCTCTAGGAGGCGTATGTAATGTACATGGCCACGGTCTATCTATTCTACACTACTACTGCTGTATTCCCCTAAGCTGGGGCGTCTGGAGTCGCTGGGGCCGCGGGGGGGGGGGTGTCGCCTGCCAGGGCTTGTGGCCGACGTAGATGGCCGCCCCCTTCCAGTACACCGGCTGGCCCGCCTTGGTCTGCCGGAGCTGGAGGTAGGTCGGCCATAGCTCCCGTCGCCGTTGTTGCTGCGCCAGGGTCAGGTCGTCATCAAGGGTGAAGAGAGTCTTCTCGAGCCGCTTGCGGCGTCTGAGAAAAGAAATCTTGTCCGCCGGGGTCTTAAAGGTGAGAAGGAGCGGGGGCGGCCCTGCCTTACCCCGCGCGCGGGGAAGGCGGTGGGCGGCCAGCTCGATCTCACCAGTAAGGCCCATGCGATCAAGGATTTCTCTCTCAAAAGCACGCGCAAGCTTCTCGGAATTCTCACCTTCCTCCATCTTGAGATTCTTGACAATGACGTTAAGGCTGCGCTTGGCGAGCTCGGCCTCCTCGCGGAGGTCAAGCGTCTGCCGTTGGAGCTGGGCTGCGACGGCGGAGGTGGTGGAGGTGGTGTGTTGCTTAAGCATGTCCGCCCAGGTGGTGCATGATGGGAGGAGCATCGCCGACCAGGCCAGCCGGGGCTGGCTTGGCGGCAATGTCCTTCACCGCCTGGGCGGTGAGGCCTGCGGTGTTCTGCAGAACCTCGATAGCGATGGCGTTATCCTTAAGACGCTGGTCGATGTCGCGGAGCTGGGCGATGATGGAGTCGGTGGAGGCGGAGGGGGGGGGTGGAGGCGAGGAGGGCGGCGGTGGCGGTGGGGATGGTGGGGAGCTCAGCAGCCAGCGTGCGCACATTGGCAGCAATGGGCGACACGTGCTGTGAGAAGGCGTCGTGGAGGTGGCGGAGGAAGGTGGATTCGGTAACGGGGCAGGGTTGCAAAAGGTCGAAGGCCGAGCGCTTAGTGATGGTAAAGAGAGCTGCGAGCTGAAGGCGGGGGCGAGGCCAGCCGGCCATGTTGGCCGAGGTAGGGGCGTCAGCTGGGCGGTCGGAAAACCGGCCGTCAGCTCCGTTGCGGAAAAGGTGGGTTCTGGAATGGAACTGCTCGCACAGGGCCAGCAGTGAGGCGTGGGACCCGTAAAACACGAGCTCCAGTAACTTGGAGCAATGTATTTCGAAAAAGGCAAGCCTGTTGATGTCGAAGGTGGCAAAAAGCCGATCAACGTCAAAATCTCGCTCAGACCAGCCAGGTTCGTCTGAGCGACTGCGCTTGGGATCAGGCGAGGCTGAGGGCGAGGCAGGAAGCCCGGGAGGGTGCTGGGCGACTACCAGTGCGCGACTAGTGTCACTGCCGCCTGCCGGACCTGATGGCGAAGCTGCAGCCGGAGCTGCAGACGTATTTTCATTGCCGAGCGCAGCCGTCAGGCTGCGTTGCGTCGATGGGCGTTTGCTCATCGTATATTGCGTAATAGCGTCGGAAAATTATATCAGCATGTGCGTCTTAGAAAGACGAAGCGATTGTGATATTCACGACTAAATTCGGTGCTCAAACGTGAAAGTTATGAGCTCCGCCGTCAGCCATGGCTACCTCGTGGCTCGTGGCTCGTGGCTCGTGGCTCGTGGCCCACGCGCATGTGCGCCCATAATGGCCCCCATGGATGTTGCCTTCAGAATTTAGCCTAGCCATGCCTATAATGGGACCCCCATGGATGTTGCATTAAGAATTTAGCCATGCTATGCCTATGCAGAGAGATGCTCTCTGTTGAGAAGCCATGCCCTCGCCCTCGTATAGCCATGATGATCTTCCCCCACATGGCATGCTCCCCCTTAGCTGGGCATAGCGTGATAGACCATGAGGGTGCGGGTGCCCTGGTGCACCTAGGGCAAGGGTAGCTTACATTCCCACCCTTGCATGAAGTAGCCTAGGATGTATTAAAAGCCATATGCCCCTTCTCCGGGATATGTGCTACATTGACTCCCAACGGAGTTATGTTCCTAATTAATTAATTAATTAATTAATTAATTAATTAATTAATTAATTAATTAATTAATTAATTAGTTAATTAATTAATTACTTACTTACTTAATTAATTAATTAATTTGTATCATTGGCGAAAAGATGATGCATCCTACATGTGATGCATCTGATTTCTAGACCAACCGCCCGAGCCTCTAGCGCCAGGCAGTCCAGCCAAAGTTGGGCAGACTTCCAGCTTCTCGATGAGCGTGATGTCGTCGGCATAAATGAGGTCAGCCGTAGTAAATTCTGCTTGTTAGTCGGCCCCCCTTCTCCAAGCTCGTTCGTGATCGCGAGGCCAGGGGCACGGCCTGCAATGCTACCAAAGCGAGCACGTGCCTGGCGCATAACATAATCCACTACAATAATAAACAGGTACGGCGACAGGACGCAACCCTGCCAGACGCCCGGCCGGTCTGCAGTGGGCATGGCGGGGTAATGCCGTGTTGAGTGCGCACCGAAGTGGTCGACCCCTCATACAGCGTGCGGATGACGGTAATCAGGGGAGTGGGGACGCGAGCGCGAGCAAGTACAGCCCATAGAGCGTCCCAGAGGACAGAATCAAAAGCCTTGATGAAGTCGACGAAGATCAGGATATGGCGGGAAACTCACCAGGTTGCAGGAGAGCGATTTCCTCGAAGAGGCGACGCGCGACGAAGATGGCCATGACGGTGTTGCGCCCAGGACGAAAGTCCGTTTGACTTCCCCCTAGGTGACAGTCGAGAGCAGAACGAAGGCGGTTGAGGATCATGCGCATGAACAACTTGAGCGCGGCGCTCTGGATGCAGACTCCGCGGTAGTTGGCGGGGTGGTCAGGGGAACCTTTCCCAGCTGATGCCTTAGCATTATTTAGCCATGTACATGTGTGCCTATGATGTGCCACACACCAGATGATGCCTAGCTTTATTTAGTTATGCTGTGCCCATGCACAGAGCTACTCTCTGCTGAGAAGCCATGCCCTAGCCATTGTTAAGCCATGATGATCTTCCCCCCTTTGGGGAGTTGGCTTCCGGAGGAATTGGACGGCGCCCTTGCTCGCCTGCGGTACGATGCGGCGGTCGGGGCCGACCACCTTTCTGCTGAGCTGCTGAAGACCCCTGATCTGGCGGTTAGGGATCTTCTGCTGGCGTTCTGCAACCGTGTCCTGCTCTCTGACGAGCCTCCGCCTGCTGAGTGGCAGACGGCCATCCGCGTCATGCTGTACAAGTACGCGGACGACACCACCCTCATCGCGCGCCCCGAGCACATTCAGACCTGGCTGGACTGTCTGGGCCTGGAGGCGAGGGCGGTGGGGTTGGAGATTAGTGTCAAAACTGAGGCGATGGTGATTGGGGCCTCCAGTCGCCCACCGCTGCCGCGCCTGCTAGACGGGACGGAGGTCCCACTCCGCGACCGCTTCAAGCTGTTGGGGAGTTGGCTTCCGGACACTGCCGACGATGTGGACGCCCGCATTGGCCTGACCTGGGCTAGGCTCCGTTCGCTCAACACCTACTGGCGCTCCAAGGGCCTGGACGAGCACCGCAAGCGCATGCTCTTCAAGGTCCTCGTCCTCACGGTGCTCACGTATGGCGCCGAGGCGTGGACACTCACGGCAACACTGGCAGCCAAGCTAGACGGCACGGTAACCCGGATGCGTTAGCCTGTCCTTTTAGCTAGCCGCGCCCGATTGCAGCTGTGGCATGCCTTTGGCATGAAGGAGACTGGGGGTCTCTGCCCTTTCTCCTGTAGTGCACACACAGGGATTAAAAGCACTTCGGTGCTCCGTGACTCCCCAACGGGAGCACGAGTTTAATTAATTAATTAATTAACCCGGATGCTCCGACAGGTCCTGAATGTCGGGTTTTCTCAGCGTAGGTCTTTAGAGTCTTTGTATCACGGTATGCCGCGCATTTCGGACGAGATTAGACAGCGTAGGATAGCATTTGTAGGACATCTTGCTCGCACCAGCCAGGTCGACACCGCCCTTGGTCTGGCCGGTCCCCAGCGGCTCGGCCAACCGGGGCGGCACATTTTGACCTGGCCTGGCCCCAAGAACATTCCTAAAAAGGTAGGGAAACATGCCATGACCTATACCCAGATGTTGCTGGACGACCTTGTGGTCCCAGCCCAGTTTGAGTACCGCATCCACTCTCTCTCCCGTCTTTGGACTGCCATGCAGGACAAGACGCGGTGGAAGAAGATTGTCAAGGCGCACACGCCAGCCCCTGTAGGCAAGCCGCCTCCCCCCAAACGGAGGAGCCGTTTTGATGAGTAGCGTAGATAGGCTTTTCTAGACTAGATATAGCTCAGAGTTAGGTTAGTTCGATTACGCGGCTTCCTCCACACCACCCATCCAACCTGGAATATGTGCTACATGATCTCACCCAACGGAGACATGTTATAATTTAATTTTTTTTTTAATCTTCCCCCCTATGTCTGCGCCCCTAAATGCTGGAATACATAGTGGTGTGCAGGTGCACTTTGTGCACCCAGAGCAGGTGTAGTTTACACCCTACCCTTGCAGGAAGTAGCCAAGAGTGTATTAAAAGCCATATGCCCCTCCTCAGGCTCAGGGATCTGTGCTACATGTACTCCCAACGGAGTTATGCTACAATACAATTCAATTCAATTCAATTCAATTCAATTCAATTCAATTCAATTCAATTCAATTCAATTCAATTCAATTCAATTCAATTCAATTCAATTCAATTCAATTCAATTCAATTCAATTCAATTCAATTCAATTCAATTCAATTTCTTCGAGATTTGTGACCTTTTTTGGCAGTTGCACAATGAATGAATTAATTGTTGCATTAAAAGTTGCGCTGAATGTCCAGGATGCCTGCGGAGGGTCATAATAAAGATCCAGGTTCGATTTCACGCGGATCTGTTTGAAACTTCGGATTTTGGTCTCTCTTATTGCCTCTAGCTCACTCAGTCCGCGTGGTGCCGATGTTAAATGTGGTGCCGAAATCAAATATGAGATGATGAGTTAGGTAGGTGAACTTTGAACTTGTCGAGTGTGGGAGTGTGAAAAAGTCAAGGTTGTAATCAATAGCAAGATGATACTCACAGATTAACAGCAATGCTGCCACAGAACAGGCTGCTCATGCTACTAAGTAAGTAAGTAAGTAAGTAAGTAAGTAAGTAAGTAAGTAAGTACTTGCGTGTCATGCTACAGTCGGCCGGGGTAAAATTGGCTCCAGAATTCTCAATTCTCAAATTCTCAGAGGGCGGGGGCTGAGGTTGACTGGTAGTACTGTACGATGGTGTTGGACGGAATTTCGGTCAGCGTTGCGGACTTTGCATCTCACGTTGTACATGGAAAAGAGCCATTGCGTCGCGCTGTGCTGTGGCGAACTTATTCTCCGCTGTCGGATGGCACCGTCGATGCTCGTCGATGAACCCAACGCAAGCCATGTACCAAAATAAGTACAAAAAAGCGCGGCGGCACCTTGCGGTGAGTTTGGTAAGTTACAGAGCTTGAAGCCCGGCGACTCCGCGTCAAGCAGTCCGCAGGTAGTCCGCCGGCGTGAATGAAGTGACAATTTTGACAATTTGACAATTTGAGAACCGGCGACAACCTAGTATGGGTAAAAGTAGTAACATATTTATGCAAGTCGGGGTAAAATACAGTTACGCCAAAAAGCTGCTAACTTCCTCCCCATGCATGAAGGTCCAATGAAATATGGGCACCTTACTGTTTTCTTGTCAGCCAATCACCTGAAAACATGGATTAGCTGTTTGATATAAATGGGAGCTCCGGTGCGATGCAGTCCGTAAAGGCGTGTTGCCGATGGCTGCGAAGAATGGTAGGTTGCCTTGTTAGACATGTCTCCCTTAGGCATTAGCCACACATCCATCACACAGTGCTGATGTCAAAAAAATTCTTCAAGACTTCGTAGGTACAGAATGCGATGCTGACGCCCGGAATAACCTGGGCAAGCCAAAAGCCAACAGCAACGCACAGGGTGTATTAAAGTCAGTACGGTAGAGGGTGTGGAGGGGGCAGAACAGCAGGAGGTGGATCAAGGCAGAAAGGGTGAGAAGACATTGCCTTTTCCTTGGTCTGCGCACAAAAACCTGCGGCTTTCATAGAATTACGGATGTGTGCACAGGAGAGTCACCGCGGACTTTTACGGGGGACGATGTGCGTAGAGGAAACAGCGGAATCCCTACAATCCAGGCCGTGGAGCCAAGAAAAGTATCTAGCTGTGGGTTTCTTGCCGAGAACGACAAGAGCCACTCACAACAGGCATCACGTCAACATCGGTCCTTGTAAAGCAATCCAGAGAAACGTGCAAGCCATCCAAGTAGATGCTGGCAACTAATAGCTACATCACTGCAGCACACGGCGCCAAACATTCCGACGCGAGCCGTGCATCTGCATCGGTGAACCCTATCGGGAGCAGGATGAATGAGGCAGGAACGGAATGTTGCGCAGAGGCAGAGTAGCAGGACCTTGATGCCACCCACAATGGCCATTGATGGTTACTCTTCTCGACGCCCCCCCACCGAGAACAATGTCCAGTTCCCACCATGAGTACAGTTGTAAGGGTGTCATGCATACCTCCCCACCTTGCAATACAAATAGTCATGCGTACCCCCCCATCTTGCAATACAAATAGTCATGCATACCCCCCCACCTTGCAATACAAATAGTCATGCATACCCCCCCATCTTGCAATACAAATAGTCATGCATACCCCCCACCTTGCAATACAAATAGTCATGCATACCCCCCACCTTGCAATACAAATAGTCATGCATACCCCCCCACCTTGCAATACAAATAGTCATGCATACCCCCCCACCTTGCAATACAAATAGTCATGCATACCCCCCCATCTTGCAATACAAATAGTCATGCATACCCCCCCACCTTGCAATACAAATAGTCATGGCGCTCCTGCCCACCTTGCAATACAAATAGTCATGGCGCTCCTGCCCACCTTGGAGTATTCGGTGACGATGCCACCCACCTTGGAGTATTCGGTGATGATTCCCCGGTACAGCCCGCGCACGCCATCCTGCTTGAGGATGAAGAGGAAAATCGAAAGCATGCCGCCTTTGTACTTGGCCGCCGCGCCGGCCGCACCCTCAAGCTGCATGCGGCGCCGCACAAGGTCCAGCGGGAACGTGGCTGGCGACGCCGAGGGGGAGGGGGGAAGGGGACAAGAGGTGCGAGGGGCGATGGTTAGGAGACAAGAACACGAGGGGCGAGGGGCGAGGCGCGAGGGGCGAGGGGCGCAGGGCGAGGGGCGCAGGGCGAGGGGCGCAGGGCGCGGGGCGCGGGGCGCGGGGCGCGGGGCACGGGGCGCGGGGCGAGGGGTGCGGGGCGAGGGGTGCGGGGCGAGGGGCGAGGGGCGAGGGGCGAGGGGCGAGGGGCGAGGGGCGAGGGACGAGGGGCGAGGGGCGAGGGGCGAGGGGCGAGGGGCGAGGCGCGAGGCGCGAGGCGCGAGGGGGGAGGGGCGGGGGGCGGGGGGCGAGGTGCGAGGTGCGAGGTGTTCACAGTAGGCGGAGCATAGCAGGCGTGAATGTGACAAAGCACACTCGCACACGCCAGGCGGGCACATGGCAAGAAGCCATCGACATCAACGAAACCATAGAAAATCAATCATGCCAAAGCCTAGCCTAGAGAACTGACCATGGGGCGTGCAGGGAGCCGTGCTCCTGTGTGCCAGCTGCAAGCGATGGCGTGCGTGTGACGATACCTTTACTGTGCGCATGCATGGCTACATATAACGAGCGTAGCATGCACGCAAGGCACATCCAGCATGCACCCAGCAGGCGCGGCCACGAGTGCGAGCTCACCCGAGGAGACGGCTGGGTGTGTGGGTGTGTTGGCTAGCAACGCCACCACCACCTTGAGAACACACCAACAGCGGCCTTCAGGCTGGGTCACCAGAGGACGAGGGGATGTACATGAAGATGCACCCACCCAGTGATGTGTGATGGGGAGCGATGGCTCACCAGAGGACGAGATGATGCCGGCCACGCTGCCGCACGTAAGGCTGACAGCAACGGTGGACGCGTGCGGGGCCAGGTAGAGCCACTCCTTCTTCAGCGACTCGTAGACGGAGAAGTTGATGGCCAGGTTGGGGCCCACGCCCTGGGGGTAGGGGCCAACCCATGACGTGCCAGTACACGGTGGCATGTCATGCCGCCCCCAAACCCCAACCATACATCGCCCCCAACCACAACCATACACCGCCCCAAAACACAACCATACACCGCCCCAAAATACAAACATGCACAGCGCCCAACCACAAACATGCACCACCGCAAAACAAAAACATGCACAGCGCCACGTGAACCAGCAAGGCAACAGCTGGTAGTGGATGATCGGGGGGAGGATGCGGGGGCGGGGGCAAGGATGTGGGTGTGCGTGAAGGTGAATGAACCGGCACAAGGGCATGTTTGAGATGGGGATGGGGCAGACACCGATGATGTCAGCTGTGCTCATTTTCATCACTGAAGAGTGGCGCTTTCAGCACCGCACTAGATACCCCCAGGGAGGGCTAGCGTGCAGATGCCCCCCAGAGGTGATCCCCGCCCCTTGTTCCAAGGTTAGCCTTTCCTTGGACAATGAGGAAAACCAAAGCAAGTGACAGATGCTGTCGATGATGGCAATTCACACAAGACACATAGGCTGCTGTGTTGCTCTATACTCTGGTATAGATACTACTGTACTGCCAAGCGTACAAGGCATCCGAAACCTGCACTGGTTTCGTGATGGCATGCCGGCTGGGTGAGGCACCCACAGGGTCCCTGGGGTGACCCATCCACCCACCATTTCCTCGCCATCGACCTTGTGCAGCAATCTTAACTCGCTAGTTGGACTCACCACCAGCTCGTCCAGCAGCACGCTACGACTGCTAACAATCCTTAATCCTGGGTACTCACCACCAGCGTGGCGCCCAGCCCCTTGTAAAGGCCGCGCAAGCCCTCGTCGCGGACGATGGTGGCCAGTGCGTGGCGGATGCCCTTGTAGTAGATTAGCGTGGTCTGTGCCGTGATGAGCAGTGGGGAGAACAGATAACAAAATGATAGGGTGAGCGCCCCTTGCAGTAGATCAGCCTGGTCTGTTTGATGCGCGGGGACAACACAGAATGCTATCAATCAGCATCGTTTGCAAGAAATGTAGGTGTAGCGTTCATAGATAGAGGCGTGGTCGGGTATAGGACGCTGGTTGAGGCTGAGAGTAGTGCGGTTGATGGGTGTGGGGAATCCATACCGCGGGTAGATCAGTGGCCGACGAGCGACAGACACACACACGCATGCACACACACATCACACACGCACACACGCGCCGCATGCACACACACATCACACACGCACACCCACACGCGCGCATGTGTCCACTAGGCTTCGCGAGGGCCTCTTCTTCATCGTCGTCCCTTTGCCCCGTTCTAGCACACCCACGTCGCGGCTGCAGGCAACCGTACGCAGGCGCCCTCACCCCCTCCATGGGACAAGGGCAGCCAACCCTTCCTGCAGCGCCCTCCCCCCCACAACAGCAGCCAACCCTTCCTGCAACAACCTTCCCCCCACAACAGCAGCCAACCCTTCCTGCAGCACCCTTCCCCCCACAACAGCAGCCAACCCTTCCTGCAGCACCCTCCCCCCCACAACAGCAGCCAACCCTTCCTGCAACAACCTTCCCCCCACAACAGCCACAGGCGGTCATCGCAACCGTCATAGGCATGCCGTGGGTGGGTACATGCGACTTGCCTGCGTCGCATGGCCACAACTTAGGGATTTACCCCTCCTACGGCTCTAGCTCACGTCCAGCCCTATCTCTCTTACTGAATAATAGAGCGTATGGGGGTTATTGTGCCCGCCCTCGCCCCCATGCCTGCGGGTGAGACCCACGCGGTCACTAGAACCCACCTGCGAGGCGATCCCGGTCACTACACCCATGAGCACAAGTCACGTGCGGTCACTACAACCCACCTGCGAGGCGATCCCGGTCACTACACCCATGAGCACAAGTCACGTGCGGTCACTACAACCCACCTGCGAGGCAAGCCGCGTGCGCACGAGGTCCAGCGGGTATGCCACCGTCGCGGCGGTGATGCCTGCGCAGCCGCCCGCCACCAACCGGTGGTGCGGCCGCGCCGACTTCTCTTTGTCTGCGCCGCCCACGATGAACTGGGGGGGGGGGCGGGAGCGGGGGGAGGGGGGGGGTTGAAGAGGAGGGGATGGGGAGGAGGGGGAAACGGGCGGGAGCCGCGCATGCACAGCAGAGATAGGCCACCGCATGTTGAGGCACCGCATGGTAGGCCACCGCATGGAAGGGCACCAGCCACCGGTTGCGACGCTGCGTGGATACCCTGTACGCCCCATGGCATGGCGCGCTGACTTGGACACGAGAACCACGACATGCTCACAAGGCAAGAGCAACACAATTTTTTTTTTCAGGACCCATCCCAACATCAGGCCAAGCTTACTCCCTCGCATTTGACCACTGATGCATGGACCACAGAAGCTGGTGTGTGCGGGAAGTGGGACAGTGAGAAGTAGGACAATGTGTGCGGCATTCTAGCAGGCCCCCCATCCAATGCCAGTAATCATGCATTCCTCCGCACTCGACTCAATCCACATTTTCAACCCCAACCCCAAACACTGCAGCCCCCCCCCCCCCCCAACCTATTCAGCCTTCCCCCCCTCTGCCTCCCCTCTCCCCTTACGCACCCGCTTGTAGTGTTCGTACGAATAGAAGTTGAGGGCCGAGTAGGGCAGGCGGTGCACGATCGTGACGCCGTTCCCCTTCCATAGGGCGCGGAGGCCCTCCTCGCGCAGTATCCGCCGCAGCTCGCCCAGGATGCCCAGCTCCACGCTCGATGCGCCCGCCTGCATGCCGTTCACCTGGCGTAGGGGGAGGGGTGGTGGGTGGGGTACTGGGTGGTTAGTGGGGGGTGGGTGGGTCGGGTGAACGCGGGGTGGTGGTGGGTCGGGTGGAACGCGGGGGGGGGGGGGGGCGGGTGGAAGCTAGGGTGAATGGTGGGTCGGGTGGGTGAGGCGGTAGGTAGGGTAGTGGGTGAGGTGGTAGGTAGGGAAGTAGGTAGGGAAGTAGGTAGGGTAGTGGCTGGAGGTTGTGGGTGCTGTTCGCTGCGCAAGAGGTGCAGGAGGTCGCGGCGCACGGATTGACGAACACAGGAACAACTGGCACAGGAGGGAGATGGTGCGCGCACATGGGGGCATCATGCGCGCGCACATAGTGCAAGAGGCGTCATGTGTGTGCGCATTACCATGACCGCGCGGCTACAACTGCGCGCGCATGGGCACTACCCCAAACCGCACGCGCGTGTAAACTACCTCAGAGACGGCAGACACACGCGCAGAGCACATGAGAGGCAAACAAAAGACGTCGAGCATGCCTTGTCCTTGGCGGCGGCAACCGCGCGCTGTCCTAGGTGCAGCTGGCACAGACGTGCAGGGCATCAGCAGGGGGGGCGATGGGAGCACCAGGGACTACGACCATGGAACCAGTGGCCCGCGGCATGAGACGGAAGTTCTGCAGAAGCATGGGAAACACAGGGACTGCTGCTGCCCCAACCAAAACAGGTGCCACCGCTTCCTCACCTTGGCAGTCCATAATCAAGCTGGTAGTGCGCCAAAAACCAACTGCTACAACTCTCACGCCCCAATATCATTTGAACCAAATAACTTCTAACTGATGTGCTCACCACAAAACTAGCAGGGGATGCCCCGACAATAGTGGAGAGGTCGAACGTTAAGCGAGGGTCGCTGATTGGCATCGCAGCCAGCATAGCACTGCAGCATAGCACAGCAGGGGTCCCAAGTGCAAGCTAGCTCACTCACCTGAAACAATATGGTAAGCCGAGCTAGGGGCGCCGTCGCTGTCTTCGCAATGGCCCCAGCTAACCCGCCAGCGACGAGCTGCTTTAACGTATGGGGTGCAAAGCGAAGGCCCTTCAATGCCTCGCCCATCATCTCGTACGTATAGCTGAATGCACCGTACTTGTCAGCCTTCTCGGCCATGCCTTCAACGGTAAAGCCAATTGCCTTGTAAGGCTCTCTGTTTGCTTCCACCACTGTGGAGACAGCAGCCAGGGGGTCGTTCTTTGCTGCTTTATGGCCATGTGGAGTCATCTGCTATCGTCATCAGAAGCTGGTGAAGCGGCTGTTCCACTCCATATTTCAGAAAAGGGACCGCTCCCGTGGCATACAATGTGGCTGCACGGTTAACCACCTAATCTGGAAGGTAAAAGCGACTGGCTGCCACCTCCCCTTTGTAAACGAGGCAGGAAACGAGGTGCTAACACTCGTGACCAACGTCAAACGGTGCGTATATATGCAGGAAAGCTCTGCTGAGCCCCAAATTCATCACATGGGACAGCTTCATGTTTCCCTGAGCATGCGAGGAATTGCAAGTGCTCTCCTTCTTTTCAAATATAATTAACAAGGCGTCGAATTATACGTGCGTTGCTATGCGCGGGACCTAGCTGTGTCGTGCGAGGTCGCTACTGTACTACCTCATAGCCGGGATCGAAATGTCTTGCTCTCGTCACGCGCCCGTCTGGTGGCAACTGGCACGGACCACCTGGCAGCGCTGTGGCAAAGTGGCAAAGCGTGCATTGTGCAGACGCAGGCGACGTTCCCCTGGCTGGACAGAAAATGCTGGACAGACCTGCACACTGCACAGGTGGAGGGTGAGTACTGGAAGATACTAAAAAACCCAGTGAAGAACCCGCAGTTGGATGGTGCCTGATGGTGCCAAGTTGCCAAGAGGTGCCAGGGTCCAGCAGAATAAATCTACTGTACCGGTTTGGAGCAGTTTCCCTTGGCTGTATGTAGGTATGGCCCTTGCATGCCGGTGCGAGCGCCTAAAAAGTAAAAACTTTCTGCTAGCTGTAGAAGTTGTACTGTGGTGTCCGCATCCAGCAGTCTGCTTCGTTTGAAACAAACACTCGGCTTTTCCACCAAATTGGCCCGCATAGGGCCGGACTTTGCAGTCACAGTCCGTCAGTTGCTTCGTTGAAGTCTACAGTACTGAAATTCTGGACTGAAATTCTGGGCTTTTTCTGGCGTGGCAGATCCTCGCGCTCGGGAAAGAGACTATTCCAGGGCGTCCGTATGCGTTGTCGATTGCCGAATGCAAGTTGCAAAAAGTTCCCCGTGTGGCGCGCTCTCGCTAGTGGCGCGTCCCCACTCCCCAGCCCAAGGAGAAAAACACCGCAATCGTTTTTCTTGGTCGGGCCACCATTGCTGCAACAGGCAAATATATCGCGGTTTTTATCCGTTCGGCAACGGCGCGATAGTCTCTTCCTGACGTTGACGAGCCTGGTGAAAGTGGTTTAAAAATTGCAGAGTGTGGGATACGCAAAGAAACGCTCGGATGCAGCACAGCACCGTGTTGTTAATAATTAGGAAATAAAAATGTCCGTCATCTAGTCTGCGACACTCTGAAAACCTGCAACCAGCATTTTTCTGCGCAAACAAATTGGAAAATCCTGAGATTATTTGAATAGCAACATGGTACGTTAGGATATCTGCTTACCGTTGCAGAAAACGTGAGGAAATATTCTTCGCATGCACTTTGTGACGTGTACGTGTTCTAGTTTGTATGTGCGTGCGTGCGCGCGCGCGTGTGTATGTGTGTGTACGCGCGCGTGTGTGTGTGCGTGCGTGCGTGCTTTGATGTTTGCGTGCATCCGCCTCGAAGTCGCGCGCGTGTGTGCGTGTGTGCGTGTGCGCGGCCGTCTGCGGGTGCGTAAGCGTGCGTGTCTGCATACGCAGGCGAGGGCGAGTGTATGTTACGAGTACGCTGATTGTTTCACACTTCCTGGTAGTAGGTGCAAGCCACACAGTTGTGCTTGCCGTCGTTGCCCCCCAACGGATAGCTGTCCAAAGTACTGTTGCTTACCATGGCCAACCAGGCTGCTTGGTGCTCGGGCTTGCGTGTGTCAGTCATTCTAGGACGTTTTGTTTCTGGATCATGCCCGCCTACGCCGTATGCGTACAGCTTCTCACATGTGTTTTCTTGCAGTGTTCACCTAGTGTTTTCTTGCAGTGTTCACCTAGGTATAGGTATCTTTCGCAATTCCTGTCACCTTCTGCACGCCACAGCGGTCAGAGTTAGCACGGTGTCAGCTTTCTGTACAAGAAACGCTGGCCTTGTTTCCACAGTGAGCGGGCTGGCAGCCGCCAGGCTCCCATGTCGTCCGCCCACGCCGTCTCACTGTACCGTGGGCGAGGGTACCGGATAACAGGGATGACAGTGACACGTCATGTGCAGCCAGCTGTGCTCTGCACCCTTGTGTGGGAAAGCGCCCTGCCCTTAAAAATGCGCTCCCTGCTTTCTTCCATACTTGGCTTGCCGGCTTACTTGCTGCCCAGCTTTTGCACCCCTGGCTGAGCTGGGCCCCCGCACCTCTCTGCCTGTTGGCTCGCAGGCCGATTGACACGCCCCATTGATGCTCCCATGTCATCATTAGCGGGCGGTGCCTTGTGTGGATGCAAGCTTCCCAATTAAGTATGAAACCCACACTGTGTGCCTTGCAGGGAGAGCAGTTACTAGGTTACGGCTGCTTGTTGCAACATGCCCTCAGCATCGAGGCATGCACTCATGATCTCTGGCGTGCGCTCGTCCTTGTGTACCTTGCCTGGCCCCATTCTTGCCGCGACGCCCGCGTGGTGACACCTGGCTCGTGCAGCTGCCGCTGTCTCTTCTCAAAACGGCTCAGGGCCACCCGATGGTACGTATGTGCGAGGCCACGTTATGTGCACATACCTGCCCTGGTATGTGCGAGGGTCCTTGAACCCTACCAACCCTAGATCCAGGGACACCTGATGGTTCATACCACTAGCTGTGTGCACTTCACCAGCATGCGTGGGTGGGTGGGCACTCCACAAGCATGCGCGGGTGGCATTCCCGGACGGCCACTGCTTGTGCTGGTGGATATGGAATGTTGCGGGAGATGATACCTGGATGGACGCAGTACCACGGGCTGGCACGTCGTCTCCTTGTCCGCATCTACACAGACATGGCACCTACTCTCAAGAGCTGGTTGCATGCGTCCTTGCATACCCTCACTTGCTTGGCATCTTATCTCAAGGTCGTGGTGGTTTTCCAACCTGTATGCGTGGCCCCTCTTATGTGGGTGGAGGAGAAGAACGGAGCCGCGTGCCCTTGTTAGCTGCCTACTGCTCACCGCCACCTACAGTGTAACCCTCTACGCGTGCGCTCTCTTCCCTCAGCTGGTGGAGCTCAAGAACGGGGAGACGTACAACGGCCACCTGGTCAAGTGCGACACCTGGATGAACATCCACCTGCGCGAGGTCATCTGCACCTCCAAGGTGGGTGCAGGCGCGGTGGGGTAAGGGATCATACAATGGGGAAGGGGAGAGAGGGGCGCGGTGGGGTAAGGGATCATACAATGGGGAAGGGGAGAGAGGGGCGCGGTGGGGTAAGGGATCATACAATGGGGAAGGGGAGAGAGGGCGCGGTGGGGTAAGGGATCATACAATGGGGAAGGGGGGAGAGGGGCGCGGTGGGGTAAGGGATCATACAATGGGGAAGGGGAGAGAGGGGCGCGGTGGGGTAAGGGATCATACAATGGGGAAGGGGGGAGAGGGGCGCGGTGGGGTAAGGGATCATACAATGGGGAAGGGGGAGAGGGGCGCGGTGGGGTAAGGGATCATACAATGGGGAAGGGGAGAGAGGGGCGCGGTGGGGTAAGGGATCATACAATGGGGAAGGGGGGAGAGGGGCGCGGTGGGGTAAGGGATCATACAATGGGGAAGGGGGAGAGGGGCGCGGTGGGGTAAGGGATCATACAATGGGGAAGGGGGAGAGGGGCGCGGTGGGGTAAGGGATCATACAATGGGGAAGGGGAGAGAGGGGCGCGGTGGGGTAAGGGATCATACAATGGGGAAGGGGGGAGAGGGGCGCGGTGGGGTAAGGGATCATACAATGGGGAAGGGGGGAGAGGGGCGCGGTGGGGTAAGGGATCATACAATGGGGAAGGGGAGAGAGGGGCGCGGTGGGGTAAGGGATCATACAATGGGGAAGGGGGAGAGGGGCGCGGTGGGGTAAGGGATCATACAATGGGGAAGGGGGAGAGGGGCGCGGTGGGGTAAGGGATCATACAATGGGGAAGGGGGGAGAGGGGCGCGGTGGGGTAAGGGATCATACAATGGGGAAGGGGGAGAGGGGCGCGGTGGGGTAAGGGATCATACAATGGGGAAGGGGAGAGGGGCGCGGTGGGGTAAGGGATCATACAATGGGGAAGGGGGAGAGGGGCGCGGTGGGGTAAGGGATCATACAATGGGGAAGGGGGAGAGGGGCGCGGTGGGGTAAGGGATCATACAATGGGGAAGGGGGAGAGGGGCGCGGTGGGGTAAGGGATCATACAATGGGGAAGGGGAGAGAGGGGCGCGGTGGGGTAAGGGATCATACAATGGGGAAGGGGAGAGAGGGGCGCGGTGGGGTAAGGGATCATACAATGGGGAAGGGGAGAGGGGCGCGGTGGGGTAAGGGATCATACAATGGGGAAGGGGAGAGGGGCGCGGTGGGGTAAGGGATCATACAATGGGGAAGGGGGAGAGGGGCGCGGTGGGGTAAGGGATCATACAATGGGGAAGGGGAGAGGGGCGCGGTGGGGTAAGGGATCACACAATGGGGAAGGGGGAGGGGCGCGGTGGGGTAAGGGATCATACAATGGGGAAGGGGAGAGGGGGCGGTGGGGTAAGGGATCATACAATGGGGAAGGGGGAGAGGGCGCGGTGGGGTAAGGGATCATACAATGGGGAAGGGGAGAGGGGCGCGGTGGGGTAAGGGATCATACAATGGGGAAGGGGAGAGAGGGCGCGGTGGGGTAAGGGATCATACAATGGGGAAGGGGGAGAGGGGCGCGGTGGGGTAAGGGATCATACAATGGGGAAGGGGAGAGAGGGGCGCGGTGGGTAAGGGATCATACAATGGGGAAGGGGAGAGAGGGCGCGGTGGGGTAAGGGATCATACAATGGGGAAGGGGAGAGGGGCGCGGTGGGGTAAGGGATCATACAATGGGGAAGGGGAGAGGGGCGCGGTGGGGTAAGGGATCATACAATGGGGAAGGGGAGAGAGGGCGCGGTGGGGTAAGGGATCATACAATGGGGAAGGGGAGAGAGAGGCGCGGTGGGGTAAGGGATCATACAATGGGGAAGGGGAGAGGGGCGCGGTGGGGTAAGGGATCATACAATGGGGAAGGGGAGAGAGGGGCGCGGTGGGGTAAGGGATCATACAATGGGGAAGGGGAGAGAGGGCGCGGTGGGGTAAGGGATCATACAATGGGGAAGGGGGAGAGGGGCGCGGTGGGGTAAGGGATCATACAATGGGGAAGGGGAGAGAGGGGCGCGGTGGGGTAAGGGATCATACAATGGGGAAGGGGAGAGGGGCGCGGTGGGGTAAGGGATCATACAATGGGGAAGGGGAGAGAGGGGCGCGGTGGGGTAAGGGATCATACAATGGGGAAGGGGGAGAGGGGCGCGGTGGGGTAAGGGATCATACAATGGGGAAGGGGAGAGGGGCGCGGTGGGGTAAGGGATCATACAATGGGGAAGAGAGGGGCGCGGTGGGTAAGGGATCATACAATGGGGAAGGGGAGAGAGGGGCGCGGTGGGGTAAGGGATCATACAATGGGGAAGGGGGAGAGGGGCGCGGTGGGGTAAGGGATCATACAATGGGGAAGGGGAGAGGGGCGCGGTGGGGTAAGGGATCATACAATGGGGAAGGGGAGAGGGGCGGTGGGGTAAGGGATCATACAATGGGGAAGGGGGAGAGGGGCGCGGTGGGGTAAGGGATCATACAATGGGGAAGGGGAGAGAGGGGCGCGGTGGGGTAAGGGATCATACAATGGGGAAGGGGGGAGAGGGGCGCGGTGGGGTAAGGGATCATACAATGGGGAAGGGGAGAGGGGCGCGGTGGGGTAAGGGATCATACAATGGGGAAGGGGGAGAGGGGCGCGGTGGGGTAAGGGATCATACAATGGGGAAGGGGAGAGAGGGCGCGGTGGGGTAAGGGATCATACAATGGGGAAGGGGGAGAGGGCGCGGTGGGGTAAGGGATCATACAATGGGGAAGGGGAGAGAGGGCGCGGTGGGGTAAGGGATCATACAATGGGGAAGGGGAGAGGGCGCGGTGGGGTAAGGGATCATACAATGGGGAAGGGGAGAGGGGGCGGTGGGGTAAGGGATCATACAATGGGGAAGGGGAGAGAGGGGCGCGGTGGGGTAAGGGATCATACAATGGGGAAGGGGAGAGGGGCGCGGTGGGGTAAGGGATCATACAATGGGGAAGGGGGAGAGGGGCGCGGTGGGGTAAGGGATCATACAATGGGGAAGGGGAGAGGGGCGCGGTGGGGTAAGGGATCATACAATGGGGAAGGGGAGAGGGGCGCGGTGGGGTAAGGGATCATACAATGGGGAAGGGGAGAGGGGCGCGGTGGGGTAAGGGATCATACAATGGGGAAGGGGGAGAGGGGCGCGGTGGGGTAAGGGATCATACAATGGGGAAGGGGGAGAGGGGCGCGGTGGGGTAAGGGATCATACAATGGGGAAGGGGGAGAGGGGCGCGGTGGGGTAAGGGATCATACAATGGGGAAGGGGAGAGGGGGCGCGGTGGGGTAAGGGATCATACAATGGGGAAGGGGGAGAGGGGCGCGGTGGGGTAAGGGATCATACAATGGGGAAGGGAGAGAGGGGCGCGGTGGGGTAAGGGATCATACAATGGGGAAGGGGAGAGGGGCGCGGTGGGGTAAGGGATCATACAATGGGGAAGGGGAGAGAGGGGCGCGGTGGGGTAAGGGATCATACAATGGGGAAGGGGAGAGAGGGGCGCGGTGGGGTAAGGGATCATACAATGGGGAAGGGGAGAGGGGCGCGGTGGGGTAAGGGATCATACAATGGGGAAGGGGAGAGGGGCGCGGTGGGGTAAGGGATCATACAATGGGGAAGGGGGGAGAGGGGCGCGGTGGGGTAAGGGATCATACAATGGGGAAGGGGAGAGGGGCGCGGTGGGGTAAGGGATCACACAATGGGGAAGGGGGAGGGGCGCGGTGGGGTAAGGGATCATACAATGGGGAAGGGGAGAGGGGGCGGTGGGGTAAGGGATCATACAATGGGGAAGGGGGAGAGGGGCGCGGTGGGGTAAGGGATCATACAATGGGGAAGGGGAGAGGGGCGCGGTGGGGTAAGGGATCATACAATGGGGAAGGGGAGAGGGCGCGGTGGGGTAAGGGATCATACAATGGGGAAGGGGGAGAGGGGCGCGGTGGGGTAAGGGATCATACAATGGGGAAGGGGGAGAGGGGCGCGGTGGGGTAAGGGATCATACAATGGGGAAGGGGAGAGAGGGCGCGGTGGGGTAAGGGATCATACAATGGGGAAGGGGAGAGGGGCGCGGTGGGGTAAGGGATCATACAATGGGGAAGGGGAGAGGGGCGCGGTGGGGTAAGGGATCATACAATGGGGAAGGGGAGAGGGGCGCGGTGGGGTAAGGGATCATACAATGGGGAAGGGGAGAGGGGCGCGGTGGGGTAAGGGATCATACAATGGGGAAGGGGAGAGAGGGCGCGGTGGGGTAAGGGATCATACAATGGGGAAGGGGGGAGGGGCGCGGTGGGGTAAGGGATCATACAATGGGGAAGGGGAGAGAGGGGCGCGGTGGGGTAAGGGATCATACAATGGGGAAGGGGAGAGGGGCGCGGTGGGGTAAGGGATCATACAATGGGGAAGGGGAGAGGGGCGCGGTGGGGTAAGGGATCATACAATGGGGAAGGGGGAGAGGGGCGCGGTGGGGTAAGGGATCATACAATGGGGAAGGGGAGAGGGCGCGGTGGGGTAAGGGATCATACAATGGGGAAGGGGAGAGAGGGGCGCGGTGGGTAAGGGATCATACAATGGGGAAGGGGAGAGGGGCGCGGTGGGGTAAGGGATCATACAATGGGGAAGGGGAGAGGGGCGCGGTGGGGTAAGGGATCATACAATGGGGAAGGGGAGAGGGGCGCGGTGGGGTAAGGGATCATACAATGGGGAAGGGGAGAGAGGGGCGGTGGGGTAAGGGATCATACAATGGGGAAGGGGGAGAGGGGCGCGGTGGGGTAAGGATCATACAATGGGGAAGGGGAGAGGGGCGCGTGGGGTAAGGGATCATACAATGGGGAAGGGGGGAGAGGGGCGCGGTGGGGTAAGGGATCATACAATGGGGAAGGGGAGAGGGGCGCGGTGGGGTAAGGGATCATACAATGGGGAAGGGGAGAGGGGCGCGGTGGGGTAAGGGATCATACAATGGGGAAGGGGAGAGGGGCGCGGTGGGGTAAGGGATCATACAATGGGGAAGGGGAGAGGGGCGCGGGGGTAAGGGATCATACAATGGGGAAGGGGAGAGAGGGCGCGGTGGGGTAAGGATCATACAATGGGAAGGGGGAGAGGGCGCGGTGGGGTAAGGGATCATACAATGGGGAAGGGGAGAGGGGCGGTGGGGTAAGGGATCATACAATGGGGAAGGGGAGAGGGCGCGGTGGGGTAAGGGATCATACAATGGGGAAGGGGAGAGGGCGCGGTGGGGTAAGGATCATACAATGGGGAAGGGAGAGGGCGCGGTGTGGGTAAGGGATCATACAATGGGGAAGGGGAGAGGGGCGCGGGGTGGGGGGTAAGGGATCATACAATGGGGAAGGGAGAGGGGCGCGGTGGGTAAGGGATCATACAATGGGAAGGGGGGAGAGGGGCGCGGTGGGTAAGGGATCATACAATGGGGAAGGAGAGAGGGCGGGGGGAGAGGGGGGCGGTGGGTAAGGGATCATACAATGGGGAAGGGGGAGAGGGCGCGTGGGTAAGGGATCATACAATGGGGAAGGGAGAGGGCGCTGGGGTAAGGGATCATACAATGGGGAAGGGGAGAGGGGGCGGTGGGTAAGGGATCATACAATGGGGAAGGGAGAGAGGGCCGGTGGGGTAAGGGATCATATGGGGAAGGGAGAGGGGCGCGGTGGGTAAGGATCATACAATGGGAAGGGGTGAGAGGCGCGGTGGGTAAGGGATCAATACCAATGGGGAAGGGGAGAGGGGGCGGATCATTGGGGTCATGTGGGGAAGAGGGGGCGCTCAAATCGACAATGGGGTGCGGGTGGGGGGTTACAATGGGGGGGGGAGAGGGCGCGTGCGTGGGGTAAAGGGATCATACAATGGGG